>JAVLUZ010000142.1:7830786-8160786 GCA_036768485.1 Mermis nigrescens | reverse complement strand
CTAAACATCAATAAATAGTAATAAAATTGAACCAGTTCGGCGCGAAAGTTTAGAAATTTTAGCTCTCTAAAACGCATTTTTGCATTAAAAAAATTGTCTAAATCCGTGCATAAGATGAGGATTTTCAATTAAGTTGTCGATAAAAGTGCTGCAATCAGCGAGGCGCGGCATAAACATCAATAAGAAATAAAATATTAAATCAATCCGGCGCGAAGTGCCAAAAAACCTTAAATTTTACCTTCCTCCCCAAAACGCATTTTTTGCATTGGAATTGGATGAAATTTTCTGCATACAGTAATACAGCTTAAAACTTAGAATGCACTCCATGTCGACCTTTACATATGATATCCATTTAATATTTTGCGCACTGAAATAGCAAAATTCGATTAATAAAGACTAAATAAGACTAAAAATACGCGAAAACAACTATTATAGTTCAAAAGTGCACCAGTAACCTGTTTAGGTGCATTTGAGAAATCCATTTTTCTCGTCACAGACCATATGTAATTTCAGGGGTGCTAAGCCAACGCCAATATGAACACCTCATAAAAATTCCAAAATTTAAAAGAGATTCCTTCTCATAATATAAGGAACTTAGTCAACTTCCGTCCGATAGATCATGCTAACGTGGAAATGAAAGCATGCCAGGTTCACATGGATATAACCAAAATTCGTCCAATTACACAACTAGAGGAGAAAAAGACTCCTTGTGGGATACTGCTTACAGTTAATCAAAATGTTCTGATATATTCGTCTGCACAAAAATGCGAATGGAAGGATCAGCGGCCGAAAAGCATCAAAAGCGAAACCACTCTACGCACACACAATAGTCGAGCATTCTATTGACGCAAAGATGATGCAGAACCCCAGAATTGATCTATAAAAATTTTCTAACCATCAGAAAAGATTCGCTTTCACATTTTTTGCCATTCTCGTTTTTCTTTGTACATATGTACCTTTATGTATGTAAGTATTCTTCAAAAATGCAGCTTTCTTTACTATCTAGACGCCAATAAAGCAAGAAATCATTGATACACACTAAAAACGATAAATAGCGACACAATTATTTAAATCAAGTCGTAAATGCATCGTAAAATCAAAATCGACTTTTTCTCGGCAGATTCTTGTCAGAGAAAAAAGATTTAAGGATCATCACCTTAAAAATGAAGAACAGCCACGAACACTCAAGAATAGGTATGCACGTAAAAGGAGGGTATCGGGTCGGGTCGGGTCTATAGTCTTGGTTTTAACCTAGAGCATAGATCCGCTCGGAAAAGTAATATCCTTATTACTGTAACACTCGATTTTTCCCTTGCTCGACGGAGTCGGTTGCAAATTTTTTCATACAAATGCAGTGTTGAGCAACAAAGAATTTGGGTTACAGCAATAAGAAAACTGGACTGACGAACGAATTCATGCACTAGGTTAAAAAATAAACTATAGGCGGTCAAAACTGAATGAAGAATCAACAATTTTCCGCAAAAGTGCTTGAAAAGGGTATTGTATATTTCACGAAACCTCGCACATGAATCCGAATTTTCATACATGCACATAAGAGGAGGGTGGGGAATCCCCCACACAAAATCGGTCGTCCCCCATCCCGCCAAAGCCAGAAAATTTTTGACCCTCATCCCCGATTTTTTTTATAGAAAAATCGCATTTTTCGGTCGTCTTTAAGCGTTTTTGGCCAAAAATTGGAGGCTTTATCCCCCCTAAAAATGGCCGGGATAACCCCCCAAAATCTCGAACCGTTACATAAACTATATTTTTTGAATCAATGTAAATCGATTACAAAAGCGGTTTAAACTAAAGTAGCAATCATACTACTGTGCATAGCGATCTACATGAAATCCTACAAGGCAAAATTATATCACAATAATCCTATATAGAAACCCCTTCTGTAGCTACTTGCTTAATCAATGAAAATTGATTTGCATCACAAGGTTTCGTGAAATACACTATATAAATTTTTTCCGCCATTAGAGCATTTATACTCGCTAGATGGGCGTCAAAAAATTTTAAAGGTCAAAAATGGCCTTAAAAACGGTGCTATGGCGAAAAAACACCATTTTTCAACGTTTCTCATCGAGCACTATCCATTGGCATCAAAAAATTGGCGAAAAAAAAACAAAAAACTTTAAAAAAATTGAATTACGGAGGAAGGTATTTTGGTTTCTGGGGGGGGGGGGGTATTTTGGTTTCTCGAGGGGGGGGTGAATACCCCCCAAACTCCCCCACGCCCAGGTGTGATTTATAACAGTTGTTGAGGTCACTTTGACTGAAAAAAATTACGTCATGCAGTGCGCTATATTCATGACGCGAATCTGAATTAGATAATTTTAAATTTATCAACACACAATGCGTATAGAAACAAAATGATATGTTTTTGAGCGCCTAGCATGCTAAAGCAAGAGAGGAACAAGGGTGATGCCCCCACCCAAGGTAAGCCGTGCCCCATCCCACTCTGAGCCCGCAATTCCCCCCCCCATATTATTAGTAAAATTGAATCTTTTGTCCGTTTTTAGGTTTCTTGGCCGTTTTTCGGCCAAAAATTAGAAAGGTCATTTACCCCCCCCCCTAAAAATGGCCAAGACCCCCAAAATTTCAGGCCGTTACATGTATATAATAATATTAAAGCAAGAACTATTCAGGTATTCCGTACAGAGCCGTAAATCTATTTTTCCAAAAAAATCAAAAGTGCCTGCTCCATAAACGCGTTATTTGCGCAGAAAAGAGTCGGATCGATAGTCCAAGGATTACAGTCTTTCTATTACACTTAAAAAAAAAAAAAAAAAAATTCTTAGAACAAAATCGCAAGAAATAAAAAAGATTTGACTGCTTTTTCAGTACAAAATACCGTAAAGTCATTTAAAGAAAAATTAGAAATTCTTAATAAATATGCGTAGCATAATAATAAAAAATTACAATATAAAGTGAAAAAACGAATAAAATAAGAAAAAGAATAATAAAATAATGAGTAAAGTGAATAATAATAAAATAAATAAAAGTTAATAAAAAATCGAAAATGAAAAACAACGCCCTAAAGCGCACCTCTACCACACATGTACAACATGAGAGAATCCTAGGGGAGATTTGCTGACCCAAAAAATTTTTAAAAAATGCCTTATTTTAGCCTTAAAAAACAATGGGTACACATTAACACTGTTTTTTTGATGTTTCGGACAATGCTTGTTCTTTCTACAACACAATAAAACATAAAAAATCCCGAAAAATATTAAAAAATTGAGTAAACTGAACAAAATATAGTCAAAATGTGTATATGACGCGAAGCGCCGAAAATTGGAAACTTCTGAGCCAAAAATGAGCTAAAAACGCTTGAAAAAAGCACACTTTTTACAATTTTCACGAGGAATCGACAATTCTGGGAGGGTAGTCGTGTCCATTTTGCTGGGAGTATCATTAGCCAATCTAGGAGGGGTCAAAACTCCAATACCCAAGAACATTTATAATCGCTACCATGTAAACATTTGAGGAACATTGACAATTTCTGTATTGATTGCATAACTAAACGTTTACCTGGCCGACAAAAAATGAGAACCATGACAAAACTTTGACCAATGGACCACCATAAAACGCGGTCGTTAAGATCCTCGGCGCTTTTTCGCCCACCCGCTTCTCTTAATTTATGATGCGTTTGTATGTCGTCAACGTATTTTAGTTTTTCGTGAATTTTGTCCGCCGACGATTCCATCTAGAAAAGCATCGTCTCCTTGCTCTTAAACGTCTTCATATTTCAGAATTAGTGGTAAAATAAAAATTAAATTCAAGATAATATTGTTGATATTATTATAATATATTATAATATCATAATAGATAATATAATATCCAATTGCTAAGAATAAATTTTACTTATTTAAATCATACATGTAATTGGTGGTTGGGGGAATCCCCCAGCCAAAGTCGGACGCCCCCACCGCGCGCACCCCTTTCAAAGTCAGAGAACCTTAACCGATTTTTTGCAAAAAGTTGCGTTTGGCCATTTTAACGTATTTTTGGCCGCTTTTGACAAAAACGTTGAGGTCATTCACCCCTGCCCCCTGCCCCAAGAAATAACCAGGGACCCCCTACCCCAAATTTCGAGCCGACTACATGTATGAATATAAAATCGATCTAGAAACGGAGTGAGGTTTATTCCACTAGGGAAGAAAAAAATGCTCTGATGGAGCAAAAAAGGTAAATATACTTGTATTTCTTCATTGTTAAGGATGTAATAGTAGGGGACTGAAGTTGAAAATTTCCCTAGTATACGCAGAAGCCATAGGAATATGCGAAACTGATTGAGACTTCCTCTTAAACAACGCAAAAATCGAAGTATATTCTGCGGCCTATGCGCACTTTCTGCAGATTTTCTGTAGTAATTTCGATTACGATTTGGCGAGTATTTTGATTATTTTATTTGAAAAATTCAAAGAAAATTTATGTGCTTTTTCATGCAAACTATTGAGTTGGCCGTGGAGGTGTAAAGTTTACACTACATATCTTTTACTTCAGAGCATTGTGCAAGGTCAAGATTTCATGAAATAAATAATATATTATTTAATAGTCACAGAAAGTGTCTTCAATGCTCTTTTGCAAAAACAGTTAAAAACGTTTTATGGCTACACCCTGATTTTTCACAGGCCGCATTTTTTCCACAAACCTGGATGGGGCGAACGGTTGTGGGCTGTTTTGTACGGTAAAAGCTGAAAAACCCATTTTTGACCCGCTTAAGGATTTTGAGCTAGAAAACCTTTTTTTAAATCAGGAACAACCGTTTTCGGACCCAGGCATACATGTGCAATGGGGAAGGGTGAGAGGGAGGTATTATTCCCCCTGAGCTTTTAAAACTGACAGCTATATCCTAGCAATTTTGGCCGGAAAACATTACTATATACCCTTTTTTGGGTTCAGGAAAATAGCTATATAGTCGTTTTGACCAAGAAACATGCCCTGTGAGTTCATAAATGCTATACGATTTTTTTCTGAGTCTAAAAAGGATTTATAACTCTTTTACCGGCTTCAAAACGGACTAAATAGCTATTTTTAGCCCGAAAGATCAATATATCTTTGTTTTTCGAGTTAAAAAAGCTATATATTTGCCACAAATGCTCGAAAACGTTGGTTTTAAAGCAATACCTTCGTCTTTTGCTGTAGAATCGTTTTTTACAAAGCACTTAGTTATGTCCAAGTTTTGATTTTCACCCCTTCCTAAAAGTTTTACATCGCGCGCCTATGGAAAGGCAACCAATTTCTTGGAAAACAACCAATTTCAAAACTGGAAAGTCGCTTTTTGGACAAAGACATTCGTGATCAGAAAAAAAGCATTTTCTAAGCTAAAAAAAGTATTTTGGGCATGGACAATCATTTATCACTTTTTGAACCAGAATAACCAACCTTTTTCATTGAAAAGGAGCTTTGTCCAGATATGAAAGAAATTCTATACATCACTTGGCATTTTTGATATAACATCAATACAAAAAGTTCTCTCTATTCTAGAAATCTAAACCGCTGACAAGAATTAATCAAGACTTTAATGATTCTCCAGCATCCAGGCAAGAATCCGTGATCAATATTTTGTTTTACTTAAAAGCTTATACGCACGGCTTTGTAAGTATATTGAAGCATGTAAATTAAAAATGCTCGATTTAAAAAAATATAACATCGAAACTTAAAACTTATAAAACTTTGGTCCAATTTATTTAAAAATTTACTTTGCTTTACACTGACGACTTACCAATGTCATGGCTGACAAATGACCGTTCACGATTGGTTTTTCCTCACCAACTTGCCAATTCAAGTAGATAAGCTTGTGAGAGAATGTCGAAAATTCGTTAGAAAAGCATATCTAGAATAAAAATTGCTCTTTAGAATAAAATAAAAACATAATCTCAAAAAGACACTAGCCTGTTACACATAATTTTGTGCAAAATCAACAAATTTCATCAGATATCGATCGGCTATCCAATTGACTTAAATTTGAGGCAAACATTTTGATATCACACATAATACTTGGGCTAGGCGCGAAGAGCCGAAAATTCGACACTTTTGAGCAAATGGATAGCTAAAAACGCTTAGAAAAGCACCTTTTCTAATTTTTAAGAATTTTTGGAAACTTTCGAAAAATCGCGAATTCTGGGGGTTAAAAAATTTCTGGGGAGGTGAAAATTTTTCCCGGGGGGTGAAAACCCCCAAACCCCCAAGATCATGTATAGTGGTGAGAGGAATATGAAATCAAAATATTATAGTAGTCACCATAACCTTTTTAACGTCTCGCAGGCTATTACAATTGCAAATGAGCGTGGGAGCTACCCACAATTCAAAATGCCCGCCGAGACACTGCAAAATTGCTGCTTTTTTTGCGATTTATTATCCACCGGCTTCATAACTTTGAAAACTGCCATTTATGATTAAAACATTTGTTTTTCAGTTTTCTGAGAACTTTTACGAAAAAAATTAAAAATATTAAAACATAACTTTAAATTTTAACTTTAGGGAAAACTTTTTACTGCTATTGAAAACTTACTGGGTACCTAATTAGAATGAGATTTACGCAGCCGAGTTCATCTTCCACTTAGTACGAAATGGAAAAATTTAAAAAATCGAGCTCCTTTCATCTCTGCGCAAACGCGGCTTGCAAGTTTCGGATCTCACGAGCATGCAGGCGACGGCAAGGCAGCCGTCCATTTATATAAAAGTATGAGATGAGGAGCGACTTTCCAATATTTGTTATAAATGCGGCAAAAAAACACAAGCGATGATTTTAATTAACCTATTTTGCCTTGAACTTATAAAAAGGCAAACGTTTCGAAATTTTGGGAAAATAGGGGAAGACGATGAGGGAACACTGTTCTCCGATTGCTTTGTTGCTCGACGTAAACTTCCACACCTTATGCGGGCCAGTAGCGCTAGCTTTCCACTTGTGGGTACCGTACTGCTTCCGAATCTCCTTATATAAAACCTGACCCGATGGCGAATCTATTCTGGCGTCAATATCATACTGACCGCCGGTAACGACCTGATATTCAATTATGCTTTCAGTGCCCTGAGTTATCACTTCGCTGAAACACTCGGCGGCATTGTCCGGCAATTCAAACGTCAATTCGACGCAATAAATATTAGTTACGACTGTGTACAGTAAAGCTAGGCTTTTTATAGGTAACATACTACAAAAGCAAGCCAGACAATCGAAGCCAAACAAAGTAACTCAATTCTAAAAAAATATTGGCAATGGCAATTATAATTATTTGACACATTTTAGTTGCAGAAATATTACTATATTGGCGTAGACGATGTATTTGGGGCCGACAAAATCAAATGCTTCTAATCGGACGATTTACAGCCAGTGACACTTTATAATGATAGTGACCCCGGTATCGGGTCTATGAAAAACAAAAGGAAATCAACGAAATTATGATAAAAATCAATCTTTTTATCGAGTTGAGTTTATGATTTTCCGGATAATTTCGTCTAACTAAACTAATTCGTCGCAAAGTTACGAACCCAATCGTTAATTCTAGAAGGAAACAACATTTGAATACTATTAGCAGCTTAACTGACGACCATACATGATCTTGAGGGGAGGGTTCACCCCCCAGAAATGGCGATTTTTTGAAAATTCCAAATTTTTTTAAAAATTTGTAGAAAAGAAAGATGCTTTTTAAGCGTTTTTCGCTTTGTTTAAAAGTGCCAAAGTTTCGGCGCTTCGCGCCATTATACTCATGCTTTGACTATATTTTGTTCAATTTGTTCCGACTTTTTGATTTTTTTCGAAATGTTTTTGTTTTTATCCTCAAGAAAGATAGAGCATCGTCAGAAACGCTTAAAAATTATGTTTTTTGGCTCGCGCCTACCATTTTTGAATCAAAAAAGGCACTTTATAATTTCACCCCTTCCCCCCAAAAAATCCCATGCTGTGCATGTATGCTGGCGACAGTATTTCATTTATCAGGTAGGCAAATAAGCTCAAGCAAAGATAAAAATAAGATTGTAGATATCTACATTCGGCTGTGAATCTGGGAAAAAAGAAAAAATCAGATCCTCAACCCAAGTAGTTGACTAGTTTACACCGTACTAGGACAAATAAATAATCACCGAGACGACTAACAAAGACTGGTGTACACGTGGGTGCAGGGATTTTTAGGTAGTTCAGCAGACCTCTATAAACTGGCTCTGCTTTCAATTTTTTAAAACAATTTTCTTTCATTGCAATTTATCGATATCAATGGAGAGAGCTTGACGAGTTTAATCATTTCGCCTGTGAAAATTTCGGAGAAATTTGGGCTCGCCCAAGTTTGCTCTCTATTGCTCGCGTCAAATCTAACCGATGGAAGGCACGTTCTACAAACTGACATGAGCAGAGGAATTCGACTAATGCTGATTAATGCTACTGTACAAGGTTCCATTGATAAGATGAAACTTAAATATTAAGGATTCAAAAAGTCATCAGCAGCTTAAGCGATATTTTTTGAGCAGGTCAGCACAACGTTTTCTGAAATTGAAAGCAGCAGTAAGTAAAATTACGGACAGACAAAATTCATAATCTTCAATGCTCGTGAACCGATTGTTGAAAATTTCAACCGCACTCGATTTTTGGCGAATACTTGCCTTTCTTGACAATTTTCAGGCGCATTTTTGCCTTTTTTACCAAAAAGTTGGAGGTCTTTACCCCGCCCCCCTTAGAAATGGCCAGGGACCGCCCTCGTGAAATTTCGAGCCATTGCTTGTATGCATATAACTGTTTAAAAGATTTTAAAATATTATGAATTTTTTGAATGAACCAATTAGGGACAAATAATTGCTAATTCAGGAGCATCTTCAACGGATAATCTTCAAAGAATGCACGAAGTATTTTAATTAGAAGCAGCAATGAGTAAAATTAAAGACAGACGAAAATCCGCAATACTTTATTGTTCATAAAACAATTTTAACAACGACATCAGAATAACAGTGTAGGTTACGCCCGAAGATACACAGGTAAATCATGTTCGCGACAAAAATTGATTCAACGAAAATGAACACTATTCGTTTTAGCTTCCTCATAATACGAGTAAAACAATTTGTAAAAATCGAAAAACTGTATGCCGAATTTCATAAAATCAAATATAAAACCGGTTTCTGCGTTCGAGAAAAAAGGAAGTTCCGATGTGTGGAGATTTCGAATTAATAGATTGCATAATTTATTATCAGGCCTACATTGAAACCGAATGAAAGCTAGAATATGTAAAAAAACAAAAAATGCAAACATTAAAAGTAAACGTTATAAACGCTTCCATGCAAACAATTAGACACATGTGCCTACTGCGATCATCTTATCTAATTTAAAATTGCTGAAGACATCTTAATTCGGTCGAAATTGAAATTTGCAAATAAATTTAAAGTTTTATATATTACAAGCCTATTTTTATGAAAAGAAAAACACGTGCAATACTTTTACGATCTGCATTCAGAAATACATACATACATTTGAAATTAATAATTTTTTCAAAGTTCCAAAATTTCTTACTATATGTACGTACATACAGACCCTTATCCAAAAAGTCGCCCAAGGGGGCGGACCATACGTGTAACCGGGAGGATAAGGGGTTCCCCTACCCAAAGTTGGTCGTCCCCCCATCCCCCCAAGTTAGAAAATTTTTAACCCCCAAATCCGATTTTAGGGAAGACTTGAATTTTTTGGCCTTTTGTAGGGTTTTTTAGGCGAAACTTGGAGGTCCTTTACCACCTCCCTAAAACTGGCCAGGGACCATCAACCAGAATTTCGAGCCGTTACATGCATGGAGCGGAGCCAAGACAAATTCGTCTATATTTCGGAAACTTCGTAACTTCGTTGGAATAGCTTGCGCGCATTTTTCGACGTGCTACAGCATGTTCTATATAAGCATACATGCACATAGTGGGTGAGGGGGTATTCCTCCCCCCTGAAGGGTCAGCCGGACAGGTATATACTGTCCGGCGATTTTGAGCTGATAGAACGTTTTTTTGCATCATTTTTTAGGTCAAAAGCAGTAAAAACGTCAAAATTTTTCCGGCGCTTACTCAAAAAGCGCCCAAAATTGATAAATTTTTACATTTTTAAGTGTTAAAAGTGATATAATGCAGTCAAAATGGACTAAAAATGCTTTTAAAGTGCGATATTACCACGAAAAACGTTTTATAGGCTATTCTGAAAATTTTAATCGTTAAAACAGCAAAAAAATCGTGAGCATTAAATTTACTGTTTTGGATTTTTGGGATTTCAACCCCCCCCTGCCGACCCAGACCTTGTGCACCTACATACGTTTATAAGATCATAAAAATGCTTACTTTTCGAAAGTTTTTCTCTCGATAGGTTGTAAAAAAGCTAGAGGCAAAATTATAGACAACACTAAAAACACGACGCAGAGCTGAAAATTTATTTGCAGGTTTTACTACTAAAAATGCAATTTTTCCATCTTTAAGTTTATTCTCTTATCTTTCAAATTTTTTTGCGTTCTTGAGCGCAAAAACATAAATTGCACTTAGAAAGAATAATTTCTTTGAATAGCCGCTATGACCAAATACGTATTAATAAAAGGACTAATAAAAGCGGAAGTATGTAGGAATTATTCAAGGTAAAAAAATGACCCACATTTGCGTGTGCTTATGTTGCCAAATTACGACCTTTAATGTCTATCTGTTAAGAATTAGGGATTCTTAACGAAAAAGCGTATAAAAATTCCAAGCACTTCAGCAACATCGAATTGGATTAATTTTTAATCGTACGAAAAAATTGAAAGGCATAAAAAAGTAAAGGATCAAAGTCGAATATCATGACCATACATGAACAGCCATTAAATTTTGGGGGTCCGATGGGACAAAATTGCTAAAAATATCACCGAAAATTTTATTCTGGGGCTTTATCGATTTTTAGCAAGTCTGTCAGATTTTTGAGGTTTCTTCACATTTTTTAGGTTCTTTCCAGGCAAGTAGCTGGCCGTCCTATTTTGGGGGACCAACACCAATTTTGGGGGACTTAGCCCAAAAAGGCCAAAAATAGCACAAAATAACGTTTAAAAAGTCATATTTTTCCGATTTTTCTGAATTTGGGGGACCGAGGATCTAGTATACAATTTACCCCCAGCGTTTTTTAGCCGATCCATATAAGCTACAGTAACCAAACTTTACAAGGAGATAGCTATAGCCTATTGTACTAATCTGGCAAAAAATTGATTAACTTACGGTGTAAACTTTCTGCTTTGAAAAAAAATTAAAAAAAACTTACTTTACTTTACTTTAGACTTAATTTAAACTTACTGCTTTGAAAAAAAACTTACTTTACTTCACTTTGAACTTACTTTAAACTTACCTTTTTAAACTTACTTTTTTTAATATAGGATGTTGATTGAGTGACAAAAAACTGCTTTGTTTGAAACCCACCGAATTGTTTACAATTTTTAGATGCCGTTAGTACGTTGTAAACTGTGAGTGTAAAGCAGGCAGTAAGTTTACACCGTAAGTTAATCAATTTTGCCAGATTAGTACAATAGGCTTATAGCTATCTCCTTGTAAAGTTTGGTTATTGTAGCTTATATAGATCGGCTAAAAAACACTGGGGGGTAAATTGTATACCAGATCCGGGTCCGAACCCCCCCCCATTCCCCCAGAGATACGTCCCTGGTTCTTTCAGATTATTGTGAGTACGGACACTTCACGCCCATCTATGATAATGACAGAACGTCGTCGGGAGCCCAGATTTTGAATTTTCCATCCGACGACGTACTGGCGATATATTTGCCATCCGGCGAAATATCGGCGCACATCACTCGACTGCCATGACCGGCCAATGTCCTCAACGGCTGCCAGTCGGGATTGGTCCACAACTTTATGTCCTTGTCGTATGAAGCAGTCAGCATAAAATTATTGCCGGGCGCAGGGTCGAAGCGAACGGCGGATACTAAACTTGAATGTACGGGAACCTGAAAATAGAAGCGTAAAAATACAACAACAAAAATAAAAACAAAATTGCCAAAAAGTACAGAGTTAAAAAACACAATCGTAAGTATTTCCTTTCGAAACATAAATCGACGAAAATGTTCGAATTACGCAGTCTATAGTAGCGTTAAAAACGGCGCATCTTACCATATCAAAAGCATTCAAATTATCTACTAATCTGCTTAAAATTAGTACACAAGCACTGACTACATTAATTAATACTCATTCACACAGGCCCTCATCCAGGATCCGGTCAAGGGAGATGGGGCCCAAGATAAATTGGTCTTTATCTCGGAAAATTCGTCGATATATCTATGTAGCAAAAACCGCAGTTTTTGACGTTTTTCGACATGAGCGATCAATTAAGATAATAAAATTCAAACTTTTTTGGGAAAAATTCTTGCCACTTAGATAGCTCTAAAAAGTGTCATTTTTTATCGCGCTTGGGCCAAAATTATGGAGAATACTTTCACATTCGGCGCAAAGCGCCGAAAATTTGAAGATTTTGCGACAAAGACACGCGATTGTATCATCTTTTTGTGCATTATCTTACGACCCTTTCGATTTTTTTCCGGCTAAGGAGGGCAGCCGCCCTCCGCCCCATCTTAAATACGCCCTGGATTCACACGTACATACTGTGAAGGGTACGTGGGGTGGGGCGCATATATGTAACGGTTCTAATTTTGGGAGGGAGTCCCCGGCCATTTTTAGGGGGAGGGGTGAATGACCGCAAAATTTTGGCCAAAAACACCTAAAAACGGCCAAAAATTCGATTTTTTCCAAAAATCCGGGATGGGGGTTAAAAATTTTCTGACTTTGTGGGGATGGGAGGGGCCGACTTCGGCTGGGGGTCCCACTCTTGCTCGTATGGATGGGAGTATCCCCTGCCGGGACTTTTGAAAAGCACAACCCCCTCAGACCATTTTCGGATCAAAACCTATTGCTCGAACCATTAAAAAAGCGTCAAACGATGTCTAATAATATAATTTCAAATGCGTACACTTATTTTTCGAGCAGTAGACTGTTCAAGTCAGTCATGCAGACACTTTTCTCCCCTTATTTTGTTTAATAATTGATGTTACAGGTCATTCCATCGCCCTTATTTTTCATGCAAATTCGACCACAGATATTCATGAAGAATAAAATACGACGAATTAAGCATCAAAATTTGACAGCAAATGACATAATTAACTCACCTACCCCCATCCGAAGGAATTTCGATTTACCCCTCCCAGAAGTTTTAATCGTATGCATGTATGTATGAATTGCAACAGAGCTATCAGGCAAAATTAGCTACGATATTATATCATAAAAAACTAAACTTGAAAATTGCATAAATTGAAATTGAAATAAATTTAAGAATTCATGCCACGAAAAAATATTTCTGTTCATACTCATCAACAGAGTTCGCTAATAGACTACTATAACGTGTTTAAAACAGTTGTTAGTCAATCGTAAACCTTTTACTGAAGAAATCACTAGCTACGTATGTAACTGTTAGGGTGGCACGTACGCGGACATACACTTAAACAGCAAGGAAATTCTGGAGGAGCAGTATTTTTGTTGTACAAGGTCCGTTTGTACATGTACAAAGATGGCCCCTAAAAGTCTTTGTACATTTTGTACACACAAATTTTTGGTAACTATAATATGGTACAGTAGCGATTTTAATGTGGTAATAACAGAGTTTGGTAGTGTATTTTAGCTAATTTCTAGGTTTCTGAGAACAAAAATAATTATGAATCGTCTTAAAACGGCGCGAAGCGCCGAAAAATTCGATATTTTTCTTTTGAAAAGCAATTTCTGCCATTATAAAGATATATAGAACAAACGATTACTCATTTCAGCGCGAAGCGCCGAAAATTTCCCAGAATTTTAGACCTTTTTTACAGTTTTTGTCTTCCCACAAATCTTTGTACATGTACAAAGACGGTCCCGAAAAGTCTTTGTACATCGGGAAATATCTTTGTCGAATACAAAAAACCGTGTGGAGGAGTGAAATTTTGAAGCGTCTTTTGGGCTTACAAATGATTAATGATAGAATTTTCGGCGTTTCCGACGATGCTCTGTCTTTTGAGAGCGAAAAACATACAACCTTTGAAAAACCAAAATTCAAATAAAGTAAACAATATATTGTCAAAACATGAGTATATGGCACGAAGCATCGAAAATTTGACTTTTGAGCAAATAATACATAAAACCGCTTGAAAAAGCACCTTTTCAACGAATTTTCAAGAAATTGTCGGAAACTTTTGGAAAATCGCAAATTCGGGGGGGGGGATCTGGGGAAGGAGTAAAAATTTTTCTGGGGGGTTAAGCCCATCCCAGATTATATGCATGCATATGCATGCATGCACATTACGCCCGTTTGAGTTTAAAAAAGGTGGATTCAGACTCGAAAAACTGTCTCTATAAAAATGTATGCGCGGCTTAGGCTGAATTTTAGGCTTAATCGTTCGCTGAGGAACTTCATTCACCAAGCACAAGGTTTAGAAACTTCAAAATAAAATTAAATTAAAAAGACGAATTAATTTAAAAAATTAAAAACAATCCTTCTAACCCCCGCATAAAAAAAGAAAAGACAGGATCTGAATGGAATAATGCAAAATTAAGGTTAAAAATACGAAAAAAGGTAGTTTCTCTTCTATCATATCCTTTGTACTCCGTAATTTCGAGACCATTTTATCGTAAAAAGCTATCCAGCTGATCTCCAAGGCTGACCAAATGTGCATTCACGCTCAACTCAAGGCCACATGCATGTACTACCTCCAAAAATGGGTATCTAAACAGGGCCGCTTTTAAGGGGGCGGGGGCTACAGATCTTGAAACTTCAGCCATTTTCCTCCGAAAAGATGTTAATATCAAAGGGTCAACTACAATTTTGTTTCAATACTTTTTTTATTTAAAAATTTCAACATCGCAAATTTTCACTGTGTTGAACACAGGAACAAAAAGGGGGAGGGAGGTCTTATTTTCCGTTTCTAACTTTCGATTCAGGCAACATTTCTAAAATGTTATTGCAGCTCCACAAAGCTGAGACAATTGCACTTAGCTGGTTTGCAGAGCTAAACAGATCTGCATTCAGGCTCAAGTCAAGACCACATGTATATACTAACTCCAAAAATGGGGTACCTATCTAAACAGGGCCGCATTTGTGGGAAGGCGGGAGGAGCGGTCGCTCCCCCCCATTGGCCGGGAAAAGCTTTGAAACGTCAGATAACGCGCGGAAAAATGGAAAAATCGACCGTCTCTGACTTAAAATCTTCAAATTTTCGGTGTTTCGCGCCGTATGTGGAGTATTTTCTCATCATTTTGGCCAAAGCGCGACCAAAAAATGACACTTTTCTTATAGCTTTTTAAGTGCAAAAAAATTTTTTTCGAAAAAATTTGAAATTTATTATCTTAATGGATAGAGCATATCGAAAAATGCAGTTTTTGCGTGCTATCCGACGAGTTTTCCGATATACAGACCAATTTATGCTGGGTCCGCCTCTCCCTTGGCCGAATCCTGCATACCGGCCTGTATGTAAATATATATTTCGATACTTATAATAAAATCGTATACAGCCAACAATACTAAAAAAGTATTATTAAAAGTAAGCTTGAATGTACTATAATATTGCGACTTTATAAAGGATTAGCTGAATACATGCTCAAAGAAGAGAGAGTTTGGAGAGGGTCTTGACATTCCCCCAGAATGGCTGCTGACCTTCAGGGAAATAGATATGGTCCCCCAGAATCGACTATTTTTGGAAAAAAATCGTAAAAAATGTACGCATTTTTAAGTGCTTTCAGCTCATTTTTAGCTCATAAGTCACAAATTTTCGGCGCTTTGCGCAATATACGCATTTTTGACTATATTTCGTTCAATTTACTCAAATGTTTCGAGATTTCATATGTTTTTATGTTCTAGAAAGAACGAGCGATGTTTGAAACGTCAAAAAACAGTGTTCTGACGTTTCCCATCGTTTTTAAGCCCAAAAAAGAAACTTTTTCAAGATTTATTTAGCCTCACCCCCCTTGCCGAATTTCCATGCCGTACAAGTACGATTTGACTAACAGTGCAGAAGTAATAATGAAGGCATAAAATTATGTTTAAATTAAAATATAAAAATTTACTGTATAAACTAAGCGCCTAACGCGCAGGTCCCAAATTTTGCACGTGTTGTCGTCGCTTCCAGTGGCCATGCGATAGCCCTCAGGCGAAAATTGTACGCTGTGAATGGGTTTTTGATGGCCCTCCAGAAACATAACACAACGACCAGTGCGCAAATCCCAAACTCGACCATAGCAATCGAGACCGCCCGTCAAGGCCAATGAACCGTCGCATTGAAAGGATATGTCAAAAACGGGTTTGCTGTGGCCCTCTTGAAATAAAACTTCGTCGTTGGCCTAATTTTAACAGTAAAACTTGTTCTCAATTCGAGCTAATTTAATGCTAGAGTTGTAAAAAGTTTAAGAGAAACCGGGCAGTTTAAAACGACTACATACAATATTAACAATACTAATATCGTATTTTTTATTTTGTAATGTTTTAAGACATTATTTTTAATATTAATACTGTTACTTTCTAATAATAATACATATTTTAACAAATTCATTCATTTTATATACATATGTACCCATAGTTATTAATGTATTAATTTACTTTTTACGTTTAGAATTATGAGTAATTCTGAATAGTCAAGCTTTTCCCGTATGTTATGAAACAGAAAATTATTTTATAAATAAATATTGCAAAGAAAATGAACCAGGCACATGTGCAAGATTCTATTTCGTAAAGCAAAAAATGTTAGAAGGCAGATAATGTCGAGAATCGCAATAGGAGATATACATACATACGTACATGAGAAAAAATAATGGCATTCTTAAGCGTTTTCTCAATTAGCTCTATACATATATACATGTATGCAATAGAGTAGGAAAAAAGTTCGAAAATCAAAAATTATCATGTTCATCTTCATAGAACACATTTAGCGAAAGCATCCTTTTACTGGCGAAATCTAAATCTATCGTTCAAATTACACATATTGTAGCTGATGACTCATTTCTAGTTTAGATAGAGTAAATTTTCAGACACGTATCTCTGGGGGAATGGGGGTGGGGTTTGGAACCCCAAAAATTCAGAAAAATCGGAAAAAATAGGACTTTTTAAACCCTATTTTGTGCTATTTTTTGGCCTTTTTGAGCTTAGTCCCCCTAAAAATTAGTGTTGGCCCCCCAAAAATAGGACGGCCAGCTACGTGCCTGTAAATTTTCATTATGTTTTCATTCGTTGTTACAAAAGTTATTATTTAAAACAGCAAAGATACCTAAAAACGCGCATGAAAACAACTTTTCGCACAAAAAAGTAGTAGGAAATTAAACTTCTGTGTAACATGGAGATAGCCGATTCTAGGTAGAGATGCCCAAACTTCGCCTGATAGACGAAATCATACTGGAAATTAACAACAGAAAGTGAATTAAGGAGGCATTTATGCCATTTTAAATATATACCACTATAAAAAAGCAATTCAAGCTTTGTAAAATTGAATTTTATCGTTTCTATCTCCATTTGACCCTCCTGAGAGATCATGCTGCACATATACTGTACATATCAGTACATCACATTAACTAGGCTCATTCATTTTTTTCGAAAGCTCATTCATTCTCTCTGCCCTTTTTATCCTAAAACCCGAATCATCATTACACGATTCGATTATACAAAATTATAAGTCTTAGCTTCATTATACTTAATTCGACAAATTTGGAGCTGAATCGAAATTTTAGACAACTATTTTGTTCTAAAAATAGTCGGCATCATACGTGTTCATGAAGGAGAAGGTTTGGGAGGAAATTTGACTTCCTTAGAATGGCAACTGACCCCCCCCCCCCCCGCAAAATGGCAGCCCACCCCCGAAATTGTCAATTTTTCGTAAAAATTATACACTTTCAAGCATTTTTGGCTCAAAATTCTCAGATTTTCGCCGCTTCGCGTCAGATACGCATTTTTTGACTACATGTTGATCCATTTACTCGATTATTTCAAATTTTTCCGAAAATCCTTCTTGTTTTTATGTTTTAAGAACGAGTATTGTACAAAAGATTAAGAAACAGTGTTTTTGACGTGATTTCATCGTTTTTTAGCTCAAAAGGGCACTTTTTATAAACTTGTAGGGCCTGACCACGCAAGATTCCTCATGCTGTCAGTGATCGCACGGGGACCCCGACCCCGAAAAACCCCGGCCTAACACCCCGACCCCGACCCCCGACCGGGGGCATGATTTTTCGAGTCGGGGTTGAACCTTTTTTCGGGGGTGAAATATAACATTTTATTTGTTGGTACATAGAAGAATTGTATAAATAGCAAATAAATTCGGAACAAGGACGATTCATTCACCAGCAAAATTAATATGTTAAACTCGACACTCGCGATATTTCATAAAAAGTACGCCTGGTCGCCATGTTATTAAGACGTACATACATGTTCGCATATCTTCCATTATGAAGTGCGCCGAAATTACTGCGGAATCACAGGCGTAGCTCGGGGGAATGGAGGCACATGCCCCCACCGGAATTTTTCAGAAATTATGTTGATTTTTCTGGCGCAGTGTCCAGAACATTGAGTTTAAAAAGGCACAAACGTCAAATTTTCTGCGCTTCGCGCCGAGTCATTATTATTTATTGTTATACAGATCCAATGAATTTAAAAGCTTGAATCTGTTAAAATAATCCAGGACTTCGCAGCACTTTAGTGATTTAATGCACGATTAGTTCATTGAATCAAATTGCACATGCTTGTTGAACACAATAGTGAAAGTGCGAGAAAGTTTGCGTACCAATTTATCTATTCTCTGCTTTGTTTATCTTCCTTTACAAGGACACATAATTCTATTCTAAATGGAAGGAAAGGCCGAATTTTCTTGTGTTTTTGCGCATTTTATGTTTTCTGAACTAGTTAATAAGAAGGCCACAAATGGGCCTGAAAATAGTAAGAACAAAATTCTCATTGATACATCTTTCAATGACTTATTGGTTGCGACCCGTTGCTGCGCTACATACTTAGCAGCACGGTTTTTTTTGTATTCGGCAAAGATTTTTTCGTGATGTACAAAGACTTTTGGGGACCGTCTTTGTACATGTACAAAGATTTTTTGAAAGACAAAAACTGCAAAAAAAGGTTAGAAATTCGCTAAAATTCTCGGCGCTGCGCGCCGAAATGAGCAATTGTGTGTTCGATATATCTTTATAATTTTCAGAAATTGCATTTTGAAAGGAAAAATGCCAAATTTTTTAGCGCTTCGCGCCGTTTTGAGACGATTATTACTGATTTTTGCCCTCAGAAACCTATAAATTGCTAAAATACGTAACCAAAGGTCGAACAACTCTGTTTTTGCCACACTAAAATCGCTACTGTACCATATAGTACCCAAAAATTTGTGTGTACGAAATAAACAAAGACTTTTAGGGACCATCTTGGTACATGTACAAACGGACCTTGTACAAAAAAAACACTGCTTAGCAGAGGTCGAAAAACGCATTTCAGCTCAGAAGTTTTGTGCAGTGTAGGTGTTCATCAATTTTAAGTCTTTTGGACTTAATTCAGAACTGAGATTTTGCCAATTTGCGAAAATTTTAGCTTTACTAATTAAAAATTAGAGTGCTTTTTTACAAAAATTTCCGGGGTTCTGCTCTGGACTTTGCTGGGGGCGCTTGAGCGCCACCTCAGACCCCCAGCCGTTCAATCTCGTTCTACATGTTGAAAAAGATTTTTAGGAGGACAGAAAAGGTAGAAGGATTTAGAATTTTTAAAAATTTTCGGAGCTTCACACCGCAATTAGTTTATCTGTTCTGCATGATTTAAGCGGTATAAATTGAGTTTAAAGAGTAAAAACGTCTAAATTTTCCTGCGCTTAGCACCGCCGATTGTTGTCTTAGGGCGGTAAAATATGACTGAATTTCTTGATGCTTTGCGCCACTTATGATTTCCGAACTGTTTGTCAATAAAAAGGCGTAAATTCTACATGAAAACGGTAAAAATCTCGAAAATTTTCGGCGCTTCGCATCATTGGCTCCTCTACAATCAGTGCGCCATAGAAAACCATTATGAAAAAACTGTGGAAGAATGCGAAAAAAAGCGAGAGCGATTAGTGATTAAAATTGAAAGTAATGCTAAATTGCTAAAACCATGTTTGAACTTGGAATGAAAATAAAATGTTGAACATAACCAGCTTTATTAGTATGCTCTACAAACAAGTGAAGGTATCGTTTTTATCCTTTTCAATTAACAATTAACATGCAATGTTAATTGTTAATCTTCAACCCCGACCCCGACCCCGAAAACCGGGGTTTTTCATCCCCGACCCCGACCCCGATCGGGGGTGAAAATCTGACCCCGTACGATCACTGCATGCTGTACATGTACATATGGTCGGCATCCAAAAAAAATTAAGTCATTCCGACTCGCAGGAGCTGCAGATTTTTACGGGCAGCGATTAAGGAAATATCACTAATCGTTCTCCAGGTTCCATAAATATATAATTTTCTACCTGTTCAGTTTTTACTATCAAATTTTTCATACCTGAAATGTCCAAAAATAATAAAATGAAGAAAACAAAATAAACTTATAAAATTAATACCTCGAGATCATACAAGCGCCAAGAATGATCAAAACAGCACGTGGCCAAAAAGCGACCCGATGGATGAAAGGCGAGTTTGGAAACGCGATAAGGTTGATGACCGTCTATGTCCGCCAGAGGATCTTCGTGCTCCAAATCCCACAACAATACAGACCCGTCCTAAAAACCAGATACAAAAATCGAACACATACAGTTCGGGCCACGAAATTTGAACAATTAAAGGTCCGTAAAGTCCTCTTGAGACTTTAGTGCCTATATTGTAACACAGGACGTATGTTAATTGTTCAAATTATGTTACGTGGTGAGAATATTACATATGAATTAAAAGAACAAAGACGAACGCAAGGAAAGATCAACACAGTAGAAAAGATTCATAGTTGTTGTTCCGGCTAGACAATATAATGCGCAGCATGGAAATACTTGAGAGGGTCATGCGCGTAGCTCTGGGGGACTGGGGGGTCCGGACCCCACCAAAATTCAGAAAAATCGGAAAAATAGGACTTTTTAAACGTTATTTTGTGCTATTTTTGGCCTTTTTTGAGCTTAGTCCCCCAAAAATTGGTGTTGGTCCCCCCAAAATAGAACGGCCAGCTACGTGCCTGGGTAGGGTGGAAACAATACATTTTTTAAGAGTGTCCTCTTTGTTCAAAAAACGATGGATACGCGTCAAAAACTTCATTTTCGGCGTTACTGATGATGCACTTTTTTCTACAAAGAAGATAAAAGCAAGAAAAATTTCTAGAAAAATTCGATCATATTAATCAAAATGAAAAAAGGCACTTTTGGACAAAAAGATCGCTAAAAACGCTTTGACTAAGAGATTTTTTTAAGATTTGTCGGAAAATGGCGTTCCTCTGGCCGTATTAATATATCAGGGCCGTATTTAGGGGAGCGGAGGGGCGCCGCCCCCGCCCCTTAGCCGGCAAAAAATTCCTGAAGGTTAGATAAGACACGAAAAGATAAAAGATAGACTGCCTTTGACGACAATCTTCGAATTTTTGGCGCTTGGTGCCAGGTATTAAGTATTTTCTATAATTTTGGCTCAAGCGCGACCAAAATTTAAAAACCAAAATCTAACGCATTCTAAATAAGAAAAAAATTTTCTCGTTAAATTTGAATTTCTATGATCTCTGTGAATAGAGCATGTCGAAAAACGTCGAAAAATGCGGTTTTTGCGAGCGATGTTCTCCCGACGAATTTCTCGAAATATAGAACAATTCATGTTGGGAACAATAAACAGAACAATTTTTTTAATACTGGATACGGGCCGCCCAAGATCATATATCTCCGACCCGACCAAAAATATTGAATAAAGACAAAAACACGTGGCACACGCTAAACGTTTCATAGAATAATCTAGTATAAGAATAATAGATAAATACAGTGGTCGCCATGAAAGATGACGCGCCATCACCCTCAGAATTTTGATGGATGGTGCGTCGCGAGCGCCGCGTTACGCCCATCATGCGCCATCATCTTTTTTCTATTCAGCGCCATTAACCTCCATCATCCCGTTAATCTGGCGATGCGGACGGCGCAATTTAGCTATTAATAGCGCCAACAAGGAAGCGCGCACGTGAATGCTGGCGCGTTTCCTTCTTGTTGATGCTATTAATAGCTAAATTGCGCCGTCCGCATCGGCAGATTAACGGGATGATGGAGGTTAATGGCGCTGAATAGAAAAAGAGATGATGGCGCATGATGGACGTAACGCGGCGCTCGCGACGCACCATCCATTATAATTCTGAGGGTGATGGTGCGTCATCTTTCATGGCGACCACTCGTAGTTACTTCACTCATGTTTACCTTTAAAAAAATTGCTATTCAAAAAGGATAACCTGCCTTTCGAATCAAAACACATAATTTTTCACAAAATGCATAGAAAATTCTCTTTCTCAGGTTCTAGATCTAAAACGGCAGTTTTTCTAATTATAAATCGGAAAAAGGGAGTAAAAAGCAAACTGTTGATCTAAATTTAGCATAACCCTTAGAAGTTCTAATTCTTTTAATGGACGAATTGAGCATGGATGAAGTAGATACAGAGAGGCTCAATACAGAAAATTATCGGAAAAGTTACAATAAACTATAAAAAAGGATATCCATACATGTAATAGCTCGGAATTTCGGGAGGGGCGGGGTCTTCAAAAGACATGCGCAGCATGGGAATTTCGGGAGATGGCGTAGATACGCGTAAAAAATTTGCGTTTCTGACAATGCTCTATCTTTCTAAAGCATTAAAAAATTTTTTGAGAATATCGAAGAAAAATCAAAGAAAAGACGATCAAATTAAACAAAATATAGTCAAAACATGAGTATGTATGGTGCAAAGCGCCAAAAATTTGATACTTTTGAGCGAATAGGTAAATAAAAACACTTTTAAGAAAGCACGTTATCTACGAACCTTCAAAAATTGGGAATTTCGGGGGAAGTGTGAAAAAATTTCTAAAGGGGGAGGGGAAAAATTTTTGTAGGAAGAGGGTGAACGCCCCAAACCTTCAAGATCATATATGGTCGTCGATGAATAGGGGTGACGTAAACGACCTTTTATTTTTGGCAAAAAACCGAGCAAAACACAAAAAATAGCATAAAAAGCACGTTTTGCAAAAATTGGGAGGATAAAAATCGCAGCCTCTGTGGATGGGGAGACAGCCAACTTCAGGTGCGGAACTCCTAACTCCTGTCATCAGTAGTATCAAAGATCAAAGCGGATTGCATTAATAAACCTATACAACGTTGGTCTACACTTTACGAGAATTAATTGATTTTCCTTGCTCTTTGCAACACATTTCACCTTTCAAAATACTTCGCCGAAAATAACGAGATCGATACTAGGAGTAAACAGATAGCAAAGAGAACACTTAGACGAGAGAAGCTGAAAAGCTGATAAAGCCCAGAGATCACACATTCCCATAGGGGTGAAGGGGGGTATTACCCCCCCCCTCAGGGTCCAAGACTCAAGTCACTGTCAGACGATTTTTGGTAAAAATCTGAATTTTTATTAGCTTAATTTTTAGTATGGCAAAAGTGCACTCAATTATTCGAATTTTACGAAGTGATACAGTATTTTTAAATGTAAGCAAGAGTAAATAGACAAAGTATCACTATAAAACATGTATGTAACAGCTCGAAATTTTGGGAGAGGGGGTCCTCGGCATACGTGTAACAGCTGGAAATTTCGGGTAGGGGTCCTTGGCCATTTTAAGAAGGAGGGGGTTAGCGACTTCAATTTTACGTTAAAAATGACAAAAACGCCTAAAAATAGCCAAACAAGCGCAACTTATCGCCAAAAATGGGGGAGGGTGGTCAAACAATTTCTGACTTTGAAGGGGTTCGGAGCTTAAAAGCGTGGGTGGGGGATGGCCCAAACTCTCTGTTACATGCATATTTCTTAGCCATTTCTAGGGGGTAAGCGGCTCCGATTTTTGGCCAAAGCAAATACATCTAAAAATAGCGAAAAAGCGCAAGTTTTCGCTAAAAATGGGGGATGGTGGATCATAATATTCTGACGTTGGGGAAGGGGGTGAGGGTAGGACAAAAATGGTTTTCGGCCATTCTTTGGGGGAAGGTAAATGACCACCAATTTTTGGCTGAAAATCGCAAAAACGTACCTAAAAATGGCCAAGAAATGCAGGTTTTCGCCAAAAATCGATTGACTCGTGCATTTATTTTTGGAACCATTTTTATACAATGTTAAAATACTTTCTGGAACAAAGTGATATGAATTTTGACGTTTTTCCAGTATTTTTAGGAAATTTAAAAAATGTTAGGCGCTTCGCGCAAAGTATCGCTAATATATTGTATTTAGACTCAAGCAGGGGCACTAAACACTCCAAAATCAATCTTTGTGTAATCTAGGCATCTTTATGCAGATTCAAATATCTTTTGTATCTATTTCTACCGTTTTTAAAAATTTTATGCATAAAAAAGTACTATTTAATAACTTTGCACTTACTTCAGACCGAATTATCACATTTCGGACCACAGTCTTTTGTATTCGGCAAAGATTTATTCCGATGTACAAAGACTTTTCAGGACCATCTTGGTACATGTACAAAGATTTTTGGGAAGACAAAAACTGTAAAAAGGTGTAAAATTCCCGAAAATTTTGGGCGCTTTGCGCCGAAACCAGTAATTGTCTGTCCTATATATGTGTATATCTTTAAAATGGTAGGTAGAATTTGCATTTAGAATGGAAAAATGTCAAATATTCAGAAACCAAGAAATTAGCTGAAATACACTACCAAAGGTCGAAAAACCCTGTTTTACCGAACTAAAATCGCTGCTGTACCATATATTGTAGTACACAAAAATTTGCATATACAAAATGTACAAAGACTTTTAGGTACCATCTTTGTACAAAGGTACCTTATACAAACAAACACTGTTTAGGACTGCATGCCAGTCGCAGGTCACAAGCTGGTAGTATATACAAATGTGTATGTTTAAAAATATATTTATGTAATATGTCTGCAAAAATTTGTCCGCTCATACAACGATCTTTTCGGAGATCTTTGTACATGCACAAAGAAGCTCGTACAAAAAATAGTGTCGGCTAATAATGATACGCCACTTAATTTACTGGTCCCCCATTTTGGGATTTCACCCCTTCCTCAACTCTGGACCCTGGGAAACTATTCCAGAGATTATGGTATATTACAAATTTACAAGATCAAAAAATTAAGGAATAAAGAGCGTACAAGGATTATGGTATTTTGTTTTCTAAAAAAAGAATAAAAAATAAAACAAGCATAAGAATTAATTTAGTAAGAGTAAAGAAAATTATGGGGCTGAGATTTGAACTGCGCGCAGAAAGAAGTAGGAAAATAAAAATATGAACAGAAAAGGGTTTAAAACGCGTGAACAGAAAAAGTATTTAGGCAGACTGAGGATGAAAAGAAGTAAAACATGGAAAGGCAGGAAAAGTAGTTTGAGAGTAACAAAAGCTTGTACCATTCATTAAGTAAAATTCACACATCCCCACCCCACTACCAGGACTTTTTTTTGAAGGCATACCCCCTCAGGCCATTTTGAACCAAAACCGACTGCTTGAACCATGACAAAGCGTCAAGTGAGTGATTTCTAGCAATGTAATTTCAAGTACATATAGAAAATAATTTTTCGAGCAGTAGACTCTTCAATTCATTCATACAAGCATTTTTCTTTTATTATTTTGTATAAATTTGATATTACAGGTCATTCCACTGCTCTTATTGTTATTGTTTTCATCAAATTTAAGCAGAGACATGGAATTCGGTTTACCCCCTCCAGCGCTTTGACCGTGTGCATGTACTCCGGAATCACTGTTTTTTTATTTTTGTACAGGACAAAGATTTTGAGGCTCGTACAAAGATTTTTGGAATGATGGCTTTTTTTTTCAAATTTTTCAAATTTTGGCCGATTTTAGATTATACGGAAAAATCGAAGTTTCTGTACAAAAAAACAGTGGCTCGAATATATGCTAAAAGATGACTTAGATTTAAAAAAATCCAAAATGATATAAAAAATTAAATTAGGATAATATACGTACTTACATCACGTACATAATAGCATTTTGAACCATATATGATCTGAACGTTTCACTTATCCCTCCTGTAATTTTTTTCACTCCCCAGAAGTTTTGATTTTCCAAAAAAAACGCAGAAAAGCTGCTGTTGTGAGCATTTTTAAAGCTATCTTTTAAAGCGTCAAATTTCGGGTGTTTCCCGCCGAAAACTAATTTTTGACTATATTTTGTCCAACTTACTCGATGTATTTTACATTTAGTCGAATTGCATGGAACGTTTTTATGTTACAGAAATTATGTCGTCACAAATGCAAAACAATGTGTTTTTGACGCATACCCATCGTTTTTTAGCCCAAAAAATGCACTTTAGAAATGATTTTCAGTGTCACCCTCAGAATTCTTATGCTGTGCATGTTTGTGTAAAACGGATTTAAAATTTAAAACATTCGCGTACTTGAGCACACGAGGCCAGATTAACGATAGAAGGCGACCAACCATTCAAGGTAGCCTTCGGATGGAAGGTTACACAGCCGGCCGGACTCTCTGGCCCTCTATATGTCCTGATTAATTGGCAGTCGGGCACGGACCATAGTTTGCACTGGCCACTCCAAGCGGCAGTAGCCAAAAGTTTCGAATCGGGGCTAAACTGGCAGTGAGACACGGGCCGAGTGTCGCCTATCTAAAAATTTTTAAGTTTTCCGTCATAGTCCGTTTCAAATATACATAACACCCGCATACATGCAAACTGGGAATATGTAAGGGGTATCCCAATATCAGGACCTTTTAAAGGTATACCCCTCGGGCGATTTTGGAGCAAAACCTGTTGCTCGAACCATGAAAAAGCGTCAAACGACGTCTAAAGGATTAATTTCTAGTACATGTACTCGTTTTTTAGCAGTAGGCTGTTCGATTCGTCCACCCGGTCACTTTATTCATTATTTCGTTTACATTTGATGTTATAGTTTATTCCTTCGACCTCATTGTCATTTTTTTACGCAAATTTAATTACGAATATTCTTGAAGTATTGAATACAACGAACAAGTATCAAAATTAGACATTAAATGACAAAATTAATTACTCATTTACCCCTAACCTAAGGAAATTCGGTTCACCGCCCCCAGAACTTTTCACCGCGTGCACGTAAGGACACCGGATCGAGCAAGATTGTTTGAAATTTTTGTCAACAGCAGGCGGACATTGTGCCAGCTGATTACGAATATACTCAGCAATTACTGTGATACTTGGGCTTTTGAAAGTAAAATTTCTGTCAATACCAACCTTATTTGAATCAGATTACGATACGAGTACAAGTAAAGACGATTCTGTTAAATTTACTTCTGCGCGGTCACAATCCTCAATAAATAGCATTAGCTTAGCGATCAGATCTATACCAGAAAAATAACAATTTTCATTTTTTTAATTACAAATTTTTTTCTTTTCGTTTTTGAAAATTATTTGTAGATTTTGAAGTGCATACATAGTATGCAGATTATCCTTTGCGAGCATGAATTTAAATTGAAATAAAAAATATGGAAACAAAATAGCACGCAGCCGCCTTAGCACAATAAATAAAGCAATAGTTTTATTTATTATTTGCTTTTTTATTTATTTTTTCAAAGCAGCCATCTTACTTGACTATATTGATTCGTCAAGCCCCGTATCCACTTGTGCCTTTCTTGCGTTTTAATAGCTTTGAGCTGCGTCGAAACTGCTTTAAACTGCTTGGCTGCTTCTAATCGTTGTTTTGCCTTGGGAAGCGAGTATTGCGCGATAAATATCCTCGCCTGCCTCAGCTCCTCCGAGCCTGGATGATACCACGTCGTATTATCCTCCTTCAAAATCAACACAAACTTTCACTTCGCCTTAGTGATCGACCGGAGATCTGGCTCCGGCTCCGGCCTCCGGCAAATCCGGCCATTTATTTCGCTCCGGTGCTCCGGCCGGAGGACATCCAAAAATCGGCCGGAGGCCGGAGAATTTTTTCGTTTTTTGTTTTTTTGTATTTTTTATTTATTTTTTCAATTTTTTTAGGACTGATTGCTGACATTATGCTAATTAAATTTAGTCAGAGCACAATACAATAGCAGAAAAAGGAAAGAGCACCAAATTTTGAATAAAATTTTGTTGAATGTAGTCTATTTTACATAACTAACTACCTGGTATGCAGTTGAGATGCATGTGCATTATGGTCTAGGTCTTGGTCACAAAGATATCCTATCTATCCACACGTGTATAATAATATTTCTCCGGCTACGGCTCCGGCCGGAGCAACATGGTCCAATCCGGCTCCGGCCGGATCTCCGGCTCCGGCCATTTTAGCCGCTCCGGTCTATCACTACTACGGCTTTGAGTTCTTTAGGTTTAGTGTCTTATATTTTCATTTTTGGGGTTTATGAAAGACAGCTGCAATAAGTCACTTGCTTGTAAAAAAATTCGAAGATCCATTTTTTTACTTATAAAGTACGATACGGTTTTTCTGCCTGGCTAAAAACTAGGCATTTGCCTGTATTATGTACTCGTGTTGCCAAAGTGCGCAAGATCAATTTTCTTGAAATATCAAAGTAGAGGAATAATTAACGTGAAAATCGAAATTTAACGTTCGCATTATGCATACGGAATAGGGATGCACTGGGTCCAGATTTTTTGAATATCAGCTTGCGGTCCGGGTCTCAAATTTCGCAGACAACGAGTCTGGGTCTTAAAATTTAAAAAAAATAACGGATTAAATCATGTATGTTTTCCTATAAACACGGGCTTAACCAGCCGGGAGAGGCACTTGACTTAAAATGGTAAATACGTCACAATTCTTTGGCGATTACTTCTTTTCTACACTATTTTCCACTAAAAAGCCGCAAAATTACAGGTAAAGATACATAAGAACTTCGAGAAGTTTTGGAGTCAAGCTTGGACTCAATATTACGAAATCAGTCATATAGATGGTTGAACGATAGATTTTGTATATCCAGGTTTGCAATCAAGCAGGAAAAATTTTTGATTTTCTTTTTGGTCTCGTCGAGAAACGCTCAAAAATGTCATTAAGGATTAAATGCAATCAGTTCATTACTAAGAATTCACATAGAACACAAGTCATACGTGCACAGCATGGGGATTCTCGGGATTGAAACCATATTTCGCTAATGTACGTTTTTGTGCTCATGAAAGACAGAGAGATACATCAAAATCATTTTTTGGCGTTTCTGACGATGCTCCTTCTTGCCAAAGATAAAAACAAGAAAAATTTCAGAGAAAAATTATATAAAAATTTGGCTAAACATAGTTAAAAATGGGAAGCGCATAAAAAAACTGGAATTTTGGAAAAAAATATTAACACTAGCGCTTTTTCAAAGATTTTTTTTTTTTGAAAAATCGCGAATTCTGGGAGGAGTATGAAAGAATTTTTGCGAGAGGTTGGGTTAAAAAAAGTTTGGGGGGACGCCTAGATCATGCAAAGTCTAAATCCTACGCCCATGTGTTCGTCCTATATAGCCAGAAATTTTTCGTACACGTACTTTGGGCTTTTCGGGTTTGGCCTCTTCGTTGCGCAACACCCGCTGCGCCTCCTGTTCATCCATATTTGATAAATGAAGACGCAACCTCTCCCGCCTGTCCGGTTTATCTTCGCCAAACAAACAGATCGGTTGATTGATTCGGCGTAACATCAGCTTAACTTGAATGTCATCGGTAGGCAATGTGAGCTGGCGAGCGCGCTTGCGCCTTTCAAATTCGGCCAACATCGCCTCTTTGTGCGGATCGACGAATTTATCCAACTCCATCGTCTCCGTTGAGACGTGGATATTCGCTTGAAGGGAGGGAAAATTTTTTTCAAGAAATAAAAAATACTTAAAAAACCTCCGCTTAAAATCTGTACGGGAGCGAGTGTTTTTTTACATCGTCCTTTTATACATGCACGAAGATGGTTCCCAAAAGTCTTAGTACATTTCGTACACACAAATTTCTGCGTACTATAATATGGTACAGTAATGATTTCAGTGTGGTAAAAACAGAGTTGTTCGACTTATGGTAGCGTATTTTAGCTAATTTCTGGGTCTCTAAGGGCAGAAATCACTAAGAATCGTCTTAAAACGGCGCGAAGCGCCGAAAAATTTGACATTTTTCCTTTTGAAATGCAATTTCTGCCATTATAAAGATATATAGAACACACAATTAGTCATTTCGGCGCGAAGCGCGAAAATTTTGCGAATTTTAGACCTTTTTTGCAATTTTTGTCTTACCAAAAATCTTTGTACGTGTACAAAGACGGTCCTGAAAAGTCTTTGTACATCGGGAAAAATCTTTGCCAAATACAAAAAAAGCGTGACGGGAGCTCAAAGCAAAAAAGGCAACTTTCTTGTAAATAGAGACCGATTATAGCATGGATATGTAAATACCTGTCAAGATAAATACGAGACTTTCAGAAGACGATTCGTACGAGATTTTATTCTTAAGAAATCTCTGCATAGTATTTATATAACTGACATGTACAGCATAAAAATTAAGGGGTTGAACCGGAACATTTTTCTAATGTACTTTTTTTAGGCTCAGCCTACGATGAAAAACACAGTCATACAGTGCTCGAAGTACCAAAAAATGATTCTTTTAGGATCGGCTACAAAAAACAAGGCTTTAGCGTATTCCGTGTTTAAGAGCTTTTTACGATGTCATAAAGTTACTATACCGCTTCAAATTCGCTTATTCGATGCAATATCATAAGATTCGATTTTTTTAAAGAATAACGCATCAGCGTAAGCAATGTTCGTCCGTAGTACCAACAAAGATTTGTCATTTAGATTTGTCATTTACAAAAATAATATTAATGCGAGGAAGGTAAGAGCTTAGAAATTTTACAATACAAATACATGAAGGAAAATTTAGTAATAATTTGAAATTCGAAGTACTCTTTTGGAGACAAAATAGATAAACTAAGCTAAAAATTAGAATAGTTTGCTCCCAGCAGTCCCGTCAGATTAATCACATGACCGAATGAGCACTCAAAAAATCAGCTATAATGTAAAATAGAGATATTCTTTCACATTCCACAAGTAAAGCACGGGGATTCTGGATGAAAGATGTGATACCTACCAAAACATTTTCTTATCTGCCTTTTTGGGCTCAAAAACGATGTATAAGCGTTAAAAACAATATTTTTTGGCGTTTCTGACGATGCTCTTTCTTCCTTAAAGACGGAAACATAAAAATATTCAAACAAAAATTTAACAAAATATAGTCAAAAATGACTGGTTGGCGCGTAGTGCCGGAACATTAATACTTTCGAACTAGAAAATTGCTGTAAAAAATGTTTCAATTAGTCAATTTTCTACAACTTTTTTGGAAAATCGCGAATTCTTAGGAACCTAAAATATTTTTGCAGGACGTAAAGAATTAACTGTAAATTACAAAAACCGCATTCAACATAAGCGTACATAACACTTAGAATGTATCATCAAGCTAAACAATGGAACGAGAATCTAGTGCATTTCGCTCAGACTCGTTCGGTTGCGTTTATGCGATTATCTGCTGATTTCGAGAATATTTTAAGCAATGCCTAATCCTGATGTTTGCCTGCAGTACAAATTTGAACTGATTTGTACCTGGTTACGTACGTACGTCGTAGCAGAAATAAGTTGCGAGTTAAATTCAATACAAAATACTAACCTTGTTCGGATTTGGTAGAAGCTATGCCATTCTCTCCTGTATTTTCTTCCATTTTTCCTCCATCAATAATTTTATCAGCAATACTTGCTAAACTACCGTGTAAGGCTGATTTAGCCTTTATAGGTGGCTTAGCAGAATCTTCATCGCTGTCAGCCATGATAACTCATAAAACAAAAATGAAGAACGCAACCTAAATAAAACAAAAGAAAAACATTGCACGAACGCAATTGATGTAGTTACCCAACCCAACCAATTGTACGAGGCTGAACCTTTCTTAAAAACTAAATGTAAAACGAGCACATGACAAAATCAGCTTCCTTTCGCTAGACGGCTTTCTTCAGATAAAATCCAGAATTTTGGCCAGGGTGGGTTGACTTGACCGGGATGAACAGTTAAGTAAAATGAGTTTACAAAGAAACGGAATATATCTATACCTATCAAAAGATTATGTACAAATCTAGGCATGTATTTTTCAAAATAATCTTCATCTGCTTTCTTCTTTTCTTTCAAAAATGGTCACCACATGCGCTTTCAGTATGTTACACGATGAATATAACAAGAAGTTTAATTTAAAAAATTTCGAAAATGCCAGATAATCATAAAATAAGATACGAAATACGTTATTAAATCCACATTTTGATATACAAACGAGGATTGTTCATTGAATTCATTCTGTCTAATAACTTTTTCTATACGAGATATTAAAATGCGATTTTTCACACGTTGTATTGCGATTTTCGCTTAATATTATTACTTACTTCCCTTTTCCAATAAAATAATTTCATTTTATTATTAATCAAAAGAAACACTGAAAAACAGTACTAAACAAAAAGCATAATTAGTTCACCTTTTTAAGTTATAAAGCCAAGCCAGTATTTCAACTAAAATAATCCAACGTTATAAAAACTCCTTTTAGACGGACTTTAGTTCCCGAAATAAGCGTTTGTGATAAAGCTGATTTTTGGCCAAAATCAGGAAAACTTCAATTTTAACTAAAAATACAGCGCTAGAGAAAAAGGAAAGAAATCGCATTGGGTTTTTTGCAAGTGCATCAATGAAAGTCGCGAACTATATTTCTTCGCTTGAAATTTTGAGATCAAACGCTAATCAGTGCCTTAACTGTGACAAGATAAAAGTTGTTTTTGTTGTCAAAAAAATTAAGGCGATTTGAAAATTTTTCTAGATAAATGAGCAAACAATAAAAAATGGCGACTTTGTAGCAGAGCTGAAGGGCTGAGTTTTTGAGGTTTTTGGATTTTTTGTGGATGCAAAATTTTCCAAACTTGGGGTTTTTGATTTTTGGTACAGAAATTTAAGCGTTCTACTAACTACAACTTACCATTGCCGTTAGAGAAATTATTGTCGTGTGACTAGCTCTGTTTTGCTAACATGCTAGAGTTGTTTTGGCGCATATAGAGTAGATATTTTCGCCTGTTTTCGTTTAGTAGGCGTGCATTTAGGGTTTTTAAATTTTTTCAGCTTTACTGTTCTTAGGATTCTTGGTGTGATGTGCCTTGATCTGATATAGGAAGTTGCGTTATTTTTGCTGATTGTTATGCAATGAAGTCTGGCCACCTGATCTGAACTGGGTTGAATGGCTAAGTTGAGCTGCAACTTATGCTAATATTTTGATGTTCTTAGCTTTCAATTTTACATTGAGTCAAATCAAACCCGAATAATTTATTGCTGGAAAACCACTAACTTATTTAGTACCTACGTAGCTTTTCAAATTTTTTTCAGAAAAAGTTAGATATCTAAAAGGTTATTTTCTGGGTTTAAAATATTAATTAGAACATGCTTTTGAGGTGGTAGTGTAAGTAATTTTTCTCTAAGTCAGTTCTTCAAATTTTTCTGAGCCTATCTAATTTTTTAGACTTTGTTTTCAAGCAATGTCTTCATTATCTGCAGAGAGTGTTTCTGGTATGCAGGATCTTTGTTTTATCAATAATTTGAGCGTCGTAAATAATTTTTTTAGTCAGGTCCTTGCTTTTTTTAATATTTTGACCAAAAGGTTTGAGGTATAGTTGACACGACACTAGTTTTACATTTAAATTCATTTAATTCTTAGTTTTGAACCTATTATTATAGATCTAATCATGCATGGCTAAATGCTACTGCCAGTACTAGAAATAAAACTGAGTAATGGTGTTCGACGATTATTTTTTACAGAGCTCGTTAAATAAACTGTTTTTGGTTTTTAGCTCTTTTTGCATTAAGATTGTGACATATTTTGCCCAAAAAAAGAAAAAAACCAGATAAAAACCACCAAATACCCGCAAAAACTCACAAAAACCAGCCAAAAGCCAAACTTTAAGATTAGGATTTTTGCCAACCCTGCTTTATAGATGTAAAACAGTAGCTGCATAAGAACAGACAAAAACCGCATGTTTATATCTCGTATAGGAAAAAAAGTTATGTTCGCATTTGTTTATAGTCATTGTGTAGTCTTTTCTTTATGAAACTTTGCACAGCATGAATAAAGTACCTACGTACCTACCTTATAAATATTATATCATATTATTATTGTAAAGATCAAAATTTAGTGCTGCACCAAATTTTTCGAACCTCCAATGAGATGCAAGATGTCAAGAAGCATCAAAAAAAGACATTTTCAGTACTCAACTAGCACTGTTTTCTGCATCAAATTGCACGAAATTTAATGCCTTTACACCAAATGCAATAAATTCGCTTATTTGTCGAAATTTGCACATAATTAAAGGAAATCAAGTTCAAACTCTCACAGATGCTTAAGAAAACAAGCCATTATTACTAGATGGAGAAACATAAATCAAGTGTCTGTGTGCCTTTGGGAATATTTCGGATCACTCTCCGAAGCGTTTGGGGACTCTGATCGAGCGGGGTTACCAATGTCTTAAGCTTAGGCTTACTTATGTGCATTTACATTGATGCCAGCACATGGGCTAAGCCTGAGATAAATGGAGCGAAAAATGCGGAGCGAGCAGAAGTGAGCGGAGCAATTTCCACTCCATCTATGCCTTAGGCTTAGCCCATGTCTGGAACTAATCTGAATCCGCAAGCAATTCAGGGTTGACTGGGCTTTGTTTTTGGTTTTTGGTTTTTTCGGTTTTTCATGGTTTTTTATTGTTTGAAAATCGGCCTGGTTTTTGGTTTTTTTGGTTTTTTAAAATCGAGTTAAACAATATTGCAGGATGCTTATTTCATCACTTGTAAACACTCTCTTAGTATAGTTTAGTACGTTCGTTATCATTTATAAATATTATCGTTCTTTTGTTTGGACGTTGTTGATGATTGTTATTATCGTTCAAAATCGTAAACTGAAGTGAATCGTGTTGCCTTCTGCCGACTTTGCTTGCTTATGAACTATGGCAGTTAAGTTTTCATGGCTAGCAGCAGCAATAATGAAATGGTTCTTCACCACCGGACGCGATTATCTTATCCAGACCCGTATCCAGGATTTTATTTCAGGGGGCGAAAATTTTGAGGTCAAATATCTCAAGAACCATTAGGAGATTTTCAAAAATAAAGACATTTTTCAGCATATCTCAAGAGCTCTATGCCATGGTAAAACAAATTTCAAGAAAAACTTTACGCTGAAAACCTGTTTTGGTGGTGTTTTAGACCTACTTTGAGAATTTTTCATTTTTTCCTCTAGGGGACCCTTGTGTGTTTCAAATATTATTCCTCATTTGCGGGGGATCCGGCCCCCTCCACCCGCCCGCCCATCCTAAATACGGCCCTGAGATCTTATCCGATGACAAAGTTCTTAGCCACGTTGAAGAAGCCGCTGAAGGCGGACTTGATTCAACTAAAACGTCGGGTTCGGAAATTTCAATAAAGTTGAAATTGCTGATTTTTCCTTTTCTTCCTGAATTATTGAATAGGCAACTCATGCCTGTTCTTTAATTTAGCAGTTTTTAATCATAATAAAGCATTTTAACACTTGTGCTCTTAAATAAAATATCAAAACCAAAATTTAGCCATTAAAAGATACCCATAAAAAATCAAAAAATCATAAAAAGCCAAAAAACTTAAATTTTGGAACTTTCAAACTTTTGTTTTTCCTACCCTGAAGCATTTGCTGTCGCCACATATTGAAAGCTGAAAAATACACCAAACGCCATTTTTTGCCATTTCGCCTATCCTTAAGCACGCGAACTTCAACAGCCTGTAACTCGGTCAATAATGCTGTGCCGACCGCCACCTGTGTCTTTCAGATTTCAATTCCTCTTACCAGAGTTAGTTTAAATCTAAGTTCCGTTGCGCGAAGTAACTTAAGAATATGGTACTTTCAAAAATACTAAAAAATAAACTTCAGAAGAGCGGATTTTTTTGCTCAGTACTTAGAAAATGTTGGAAGAAAGCGCGAACAAAAACTTCATCCGTCTATGATAAATATTACAAAATCTATGGGTTTCGTTAAGTAGCCTCTTCACGACCTAAGCAAGCATCTTCTCGATCCTGAAAGTATTTAAAGATTCAGACAGCTGAATGCAGAATCACATGTAGATACCCTAATTTACGTCGACCTAAGCATCTATACATCGACCTAAGCATCTGCAGACACATCGACCTAAGCATCTATACATCGACCTAAGCATCTATATATACATCGACCCGAGCCGGATGCGACCTCTCGGCTAAAGTTGAGAATATGGTACTTTTAGAAAAGTGGAGCAAAACGGACACGGAGTGCCGAAATTTTTTGTGTCAATCTGGTAGAACATGATAAATTGAAGCTGAAAAATTTGGTGAAAATCCGAGCGGTAGTCAGGTGCCGTAGTAACTGTCGATTTGAGTGTTGGGTGGACAATAGTGGCTCGATCCAGGACTTGCACATTTGTCAGAAATAAATCATATGGGCTGAAATTATGGAAGGAAGCATAGCAATGAAGGAGGAAAAAGAAGGCGCGGCAGCTGTTTGAAATTTTGAAAAACTTTAAAAAATTTTCAATTTTTTTGCATGTTTTTTTCGGTTTTACTTGATAAGATATAGGAAAATCTGGGTTTTTGCTTCTAATATACTTAGGCTTAGGCTTAGTATATCTGAAAAATGTTTTAAGCTGCTTAGGTCGAGAGGTCGCTCCCGCTCAGGTGAATGTATAGATGCTTAGGTCAATGTATAGATGCTTAGGCCGATGTATAAATGCTTAGGTCGATGTATAGATGTTGAGGTAGATGTATGTATAGATGCGTAGGTCAAATGTATAGGTGCTTATATCGACGTGAACTGGGTATCTACATGTGATTCTGCATTCAGCTGTTTGAATCTTTCAAATACTTAGGTCGATTAGATGCTTGCGTAGAGTCGAGGAGTAGGCTAATTAACGAAAACCCATAGCTTTTGTAATATTGATCATAGACGGCTAAATATTTTTTTCCGCGTTTTTTTCAACATGTTCTAAGTACTGAGCAAAAAAATCCGCTCTTCTGAAGTTTATTTCATAGTATCCTGAAAGGCACTCATATTCTTAACTTTACTCCGCGACCTCGATCTAAGCAGCTTAAAACACCTTTTCGCTATATACTAAGCCTAAGCCCTTAGGCATATTAGAAGCAAAAACTTAGATTTTCCTATATCTTATCAAGTAAAACCGAAAAAAACTCTGCAAAAAATATGAAAAATTTTAAGTTTTCAAAATTTCGAACAGGCTTCCGCGCCTTTTTTCTTTTTCCTCCTTCATTGCTTTGCTTCCTTCCGTAATTTCAGCCCATATTATTTATTTCTGACAAATTTGTAAGTCCCTGGATTCTGAGCCGTCTAATCGTCTCACCCAACACTCAAATCGAGAGTTGCTCTGCAACTTTGCAAGTATGGCTCTAGATTTTCACCAATTTTTTTCCGCACTCCAATTTATCATGTTCTACTCAGTTTGGCAAAAAAATGTGGCATGCCATATTCGCTTTTGCGACATATCGCGTAGCTGGTTCTACATATGTTTTAACATAGTCATATTATAAGGGCTTTGCAAGGTGCAGTCGGCAACATTTGGGAATCGGGGGACAGTTGCTTGCAGACGGATTCAAACATGCACCACTTACTCCAAAGTCCAGAACCATAACCAATCGACTAACGCTAGTTAATTTTGATTAAGAACGCGAAGTATTCTTAATGTCTTGCATTGGTGTACCGTGATGATTAGACTTAGGCTTAGTATCATGGACTGACCAAAATGCTAAGAAGAAGAAGAAGAAAGTGTTTATTGGTCAGAAAAATACACGAAAATTGATAAAACACAAATACATGATAAAGATAGCGACTGAACAATAGGATATACACAGATCACGAAAGTGATACAACTAGGTGTGCCCCAGCACATAATCTTGTAAAATCAATGCTTTAGGAGCTCTTTTTTTGAACAAACCGATTTTGGGAGAAGAGACAATTTGATCAGGTAAGGAGTTCCAGATTTTTCGGTATCTCTGCGAAAAATCGTTGAGGTGAGCATTGGAACGGACAACTGGTAGTGTAACTTTACGACTGTTAACTGATCGGGTAGTGCCTTGACTAAAAAATGAAGAATTCATTAGCATCAATACAAGATAAACCATTAATAATTTGATACATGAGACATAGACATATGTGAAGACGACGAAGTTCTAAAGAAGGCAGGTTAAGAAGCTTTAGGCGTTCAAGATAGGATAAATTGCTATTAAAACCAAAAAGACGTTTAGCAAATTTACGCTGAACATTTTCTAAGACGATTTATATCTATTTGCATAATATGGATTCCATACAGAAACAGCATACTCAAGCATAGGTCTTACATAAGCAGTATAAGCTCCTGACCTAAAATTTCTTAATCACAAGAAAGAAAAGCTTTGTGTATTAGAAAACAACGAGAAACAGCTTTTTTTAATTATGTGATAAATGTTCCCGCTACAATTGAGATTGTGGGAAAAAATAAACAACCCAGATCACGAACGGAACAAATATCATTTGGAATATTTATATTATTCAAAGAATAAAAGCTTTTTTGGATTATTTTTACCAAGATGTAAAAACTGCACATTTTTCCGAAGCAACAGGAAGCTGCCAATTGATAGACCAAATATAAATATTGTCCAGATCTTTTTTGTATTAAAATGATAATCAGAAGATGGACCAAAGATTTTGACATCATCGGCAAAGAGGTAAATTTTACTATATTCAATCAAATTACATAGGTCATTAATATAAATTAAGAATAAAGTAGGACTAATACGACTACCTTGGGGGACACCACTGCCAACAGGCATGAAATCAGAAAACTCCGTCAATAAACACGCCGAGACCGACCATGTAAAAAGAAATCAAGCCAACTAAAAAGTAGACCTTTTTATTCCATATTTTGAGAGCTTATATAAAAGCTTAGACACCGGGATTTTATCGAAAGCTTTAGAAAAGTCGACGTAAGCTAGCATCGACAGGAGTCCTATTACTCAAAGATACCGTCTCAACTGTGTTTACATTTAAGTAGTTGTAATTCACAAGACTTTGATTTTTTGAAAACCAAACTTTGAGAAGAAGATAAGAGTCTGTTTGTAGTGAGAAAATCGACAATTTTTGAATTAATCAAATTTTCCATGATTTTACTTGTATTGAGCAGCAAACAGAAATCGGCACCGTAATTACTCACTAGAAGCCGCGTCATCTTTTTTAAAGACTTGGGAAGTTACATTTGCCAATTTCCCCATAAATTGGGGATAGTGCTAGTCAAAAAAGAAACATTAAAGATACTAGCTAAAGGCTCAGCAAGATAATTTGAAAAAGTTTTTTCAAGAAAAATGACAGAGTCCATCGGGACCAATAGAAAAAGAACCTTTTATTTGATTTAGAACCAGTTGCACGTTCCAAGCGTCAAAATGAATGGTTTGCAAAGCAAAACCAGTCATCGAATCTAAAAAGGAAGATGATTATTATCAACAGAAAAAACAGAAGAAAAGTAGTTATTAAACAAATTTACCTTTTCTAAAGGATCAGAAACGATTTTGTGGTCAATGAAAAAGAGGTGGAAAAGAGCGATGATTATTCCAACCGATTATTGACAAATTTATAAAATGATTTTAAACTTTTGTCAGAAAGAAGATTAATTTCTTCAGAAGCAGAGAAATTTTTAATTTCAAAATCCAATTTTCTACAAAAAGATTTATATTTGATTTTTGTATCGGTGGAGTGATAAAGTTTATGTTTCTTCCAAAGCATACGTTTTTTAGTTAACATTCTTTTAATTAGTTTGGGATATTTACGTTTCATGGGCTTGGGGTGAGTTAATGGAACAAATGCATAAAGTTAAAGAGTGAAGCACTCCAACAAACAAATTATACATATCATTTACATTAGAACAGGTATCAAAAAGATCAGGCCAAGAAATCTGAGACAGTGCTAGACCTAACGCATCAAAATCAGCTTTACGAAAGTTAAAAAAGATGATCTAGGGATTACGGCTGGCATCAAAAGACAATCAAATATAATTGAATTATGATGACTATTAGAAAAAGGAATATCAACTTTACGTTGAAATTTGATCAGATGCAAAGAGAAGATCTAGTATATTTTTTTCATGAGTATTTTCTGTTATTAATTGATGTAAACCAGTGCCCGAAAGTGTGTCGAAAAATAGGGTATTTAGATTATCAGTAGAACCGAACTTATCCACCAATTGATTTTTGGCAAATTAAAATCTCCTAAGATTACAAAAGGGAAAGGAACAAGCGTTTAAAATAAGCCTGAGTAATGGGATGCGACGAGCGGAGCGAAGCGTACACGAGTTACATCCATTGCTTAGGCTTATTTTAGAACGCTGGCACCAACATTTTGGTCAGTCACATGAATCTACAGAAAAAATTTTGAGCACTGCCTTATTTGTTTTCAACTTGGCTTGAATCGAACCAGTTAGGTGGCAGCTTTCACCGAATACTGCTTGCTTTATACGTACTTAAACGTGGCCATCTTAATACATATGTGAACCAGCTACACCAATGCCCGTTTTGCTCCTTTTCTTAAAGTACCATATTCTTAAGTTTAGCCCCGTTGCGCTACTAATTGACAGGACCGTAAACTGAATTTATTCCCAGACCCCTGACGTGTGTAGGCTGCGGGTTGGACCCTGCGGGTTGGCTTGTATCCTGACTTGACTCTAGCGGGCGGGATGCGGGTGAAAAATACCAATCCAGTTTCGTCTTTTAGTACGCAAGCACGCACGCATCAATTATCAACAGTAACTGCATACGCATTTAAAATTAGGCGAATGATAGTACCTGTACTACATATCTAAAGGTTTTAAAATTTAGGCAGAGAACACCGAGCAATCGGGTGTTAAGAGCTCGAACCGCTTCATGCACGAGTTGAGAAAATAAACTATAGTCTTCATTGTCTTCATGAAAAATTGCGCATGGAAAGCAATTTTAGCGGACAAGGCACGAAGTATGTACAATATGTACAAAAACTATCTATGTATAAGCAGCCTTAATTCTGTACTGTAGGTATTTATGCGCTTACAGACGTATATTTTAACATTTTTCTGACGTAAAAAGGGTACAAAGAATAAACTACGCACCACACATCGCATTTAGACGCGTCTTTTTGAACTCAATACTGAGTTAGGTTGTGAAGGTGCTAAGTTTAAACAGATTTAAAAACACGCTTTTTGCTGATTTATTATAACTTTTCCGGTTATAAATCGGGTTGTGCGGACTATTCTAAAAACTAGCAAAGAAAAATGCTCCGATGGAACAAAAAAGATGAATATACTTGGAATTGTGGATTATTAAGGATGTAAAAGGAGGGGACTAGGAAAAATCTATGTACCTAAAGTCGCAAAATCTGCTAAAAATCAGACTTTCTCTAAGCAACGCAAAAAAATCGAAGTATATTCTGCGGCCTCTAGGAAAAGTGTCTTTTTTTAAATAATGTACGAAGTTTCAGATAAGAGTGTATAAACGAAATCTATCAAGGTTACTTTTTTAAATTGCTGGCACCTGATTGATAGAAAACTAAGTGGTATTGTATTTAAAGTTGTTCTATTTTGTTACGAGCATTATAGCAAGCAAAGCAGGGGCCGATTGATTAGTGCACACAATCGTTACGGGCATTCTAGTGTATGTATCTACATTTAGTCTGTTTCAAGTCAAGTTACGCGTTTCCTACTGTTTTAAACCAACCATGTCTCCAATTGTCTTCGATGTTTGCTATTTCATTCAATTGGCTTAGAAAGACTGTTTAGTTTACTCAATATCATTTCCCATAGCTACTGCATAGACTAACGTGCTGCTTTTTCAATCATTTTTATGGTTAAATATTTATTTTAATCTGTTGGCCGCAAAATATACTTCGATTTTTTGCGTTGCTTAGAGAAAGTCTGATTTTTAGCAGATTTTGCGACTGTAGGTAGATTTTTCCTAGTCTCCTCCTTTTACATCCTTAATAATCCACAATTCCAAGTATATTAATCTTTTTTGTTCCATCGGAGCATTTTCATTTGCTAGTACCCTACTTTTAATTAGCATGATTTGAGTACATCAGTCAGTAAATACATACAGTAACATGTCACAATGATGACAGCAGTCCAAGAACTCGTAAAACAATGTTGTTCTTAACATCAGCATTATCCTTTTCAAACAAGACAACCTCACATTACTTTAACAGATCAAAGCTTTTCAGCATTAACTTTACGCAAATATCAAGTGTAAGGAACACTCACGCTCAGATTTGGAAGTAAAATAAATTTGTAGTATAAACTACATTTTAACAAGAAACGATTAGTGCAAACTTTACACAACTACTAAATGTAGAGAAAACTGACAGTCAGATTCCCAATTCTGATTTTACGTAAAACATTTTGAAAAAATTAAGCTTCCGCAAGGCTCTAGAACAAGACTTAATATGCAGTGTAAACTTTACACAACCACAGAGTTTAAAGAAAATTTCAGTCGGATTCGTAATCCTGATATAACTTTGATATTACGATCAACATTTATGAAAAAATTAAGTCTCCACAATGGCCCAAGGACAAATAAATATCATATGTGTAAACGTAGACTCAAGCTACGTTCACTTCGCTTACTTAACCCGAATCTCAAGCTTATGCGCTCACACGGGGGTTCTCGCCCTTTTTAGGGGGTCGATCAACAGCCGGCGTCTCGGGGGTAAGCGGCCCGGCCTCTACAAGGTAGCCCGCCCGGCCCTCTGCGCACGCATCTAGTGAAACTTACTTACTTAACCCCTTTGAGATTAAGTACTTAATTAGAGTAAGTTCCCGGAAACCTAATCGAGGGCTCAAAAAGATTATTATTTTACTTGTTTCGGACCGAATTCCGGTGCTTGAAAATATTGAGGATTCCTAAGTATAGTGTAGCACAAGGACAGAATTCAACAGCACGGAAATTCAACTAAGCCCTGCATCGTTGATTAAATAATTAATTTTTAGCAATATTTTTTGGACAGAAAAATTATGAAGCAATTAAAAAGCGACAGCATGGAGGATACATGCTGCCGACCGTCGTGTTACGCTAATCGGGTAAAATCAAACAATGTAATTAAACAAGGGCACAAAAGCCCTGCCAAAGGCATACGACTGATGCCAATTGGCACAAACACGAATGATTGAGTGTCGGCGAAAAGAAGCGTGCACACTACGCTGGAAAACTAACAGACGAGTTCTGCAGCCAAGCAGATAAAAAGGCACGTACGGAGTCTGCTCACGTACGGCGACGAAAAGAAAAAAGACACGCTCAGCGCGGAAGCTGGCGGAGAGGCTCTCAGGCTCAAAAACTAATTGTAAAATGAAAAATCTTAAATGCCGTCAAAACTGCGCTCGCACGCAGTTTTAACTGACGCGGAAAAAGAGGCGTAACAACACGAACAAAGAGATATGAAATGGATCTACGAATACGACAATAGGCCTATGGGCAAAAGCTTACGGTAAAGGTATGTACAAACGAGACAGGCACAAATATGAGACACACACATATGATCTTTTAACACACGTAAGATATGATAACACACATACCAATTCGTACTCAAGTCGCATTAAGCCCGAGTGCCCATTTTCCTATCCTGGATTTTGATTGAAAATATGTGTGGGAAAGGAATGAAAAATATGATAATTTTTAGAGGAAGGTGGTCCCGGGCGACTCGCTTAAGCGTTGCGCTTAACGGTCGTGTACGTGCGCGTATGGAAATTGAGCACAAGAATGTACATCTGGGGCAATCAGTCGTGGATGCGTAGGTATATCGTAACGCAAAACAAACGGAAATTCGCGTTGATCCAACGCGGCGAAACGGCGTGTAGAGGGATCTCTACAGATGTAAACCACTTTACACCACTGTTGAGTGCAAACAAACTGGCGTATCACATTAGGTTTCTGGTTCATTTTTAGACTTGCTATTATGTCCAGACTCATAACCCAGAACTTGGCAGAAAAAAACAAGACAGAAACACGTTTGACTCCCCCATTTTTTTGACTTTACACCTCCCGAAAAAGCTAAATATTTATGTAAACAAACGCAATTCGCTGTGACGCGTACCCCTTAGAAAGTACTTTATTTTTATCCTATTCGACCTCTCCCGACTTCTGAACAGAGAAAGTGGCGAACAAAAATATGGACAAACACGTATTTTTCACTGTCCACCACATTGTAAACTTTAAAAATCTGAACCTAACGCCCCATTGAGTGTAAATTAATTCGGTTCGGGCCAGTTTGTAGCCCTTTGATTGTAGTACGTTTGTATGTGCCAAACTTATGTTCCGCAAAATATTTGATATGATTTACCAATTAAATACGAAAAAAACCTGTTTTTTCGCCCATTTTACACCTCAGATTTCGAACTTTACACCCCCATAAACAACTCAATATTACGTTTTTTTGAACGCGGTTTGCTTCGACGTGTAGCCCTTAAAAGTTACTTTATTTTTATGTATTTAATTTATCCCAACTCATAACCGAAAAAGTTGGCAGAGAAATCTTGGACAAAATCTGTTTTTTTACTCATCCACTAGAGTGTAAAGTTTGAACCCCTGGTACTGTGTATTGATTGTAGAAAAGTTTAAAGGTCAGATTCGTTATTCTGACCTCACGGAGAACATTTTTTAAAAAATTCATCATCCACGACGCTCTGGGCGGAAAAAATTTTTTCAGTGTAAAGTTTACACCTGCACTAATAACGCAATATTGATTGTAAAGAAACAAAATAAATTTTGACGTGTAGCGCTTAGGACGAGGCACATTTTAAAGGTAGTTACCACGTTCTGTCTACTAAGTGGAGAATATGGCAGGGAAAAATATTTTTTTGTCCCAGACTCTTTACAATAAACCGCCTCTAAATTCGAAAATATTACTTTTGAAAAAAATAAAAAAGGTCTCCCCTAGATTTTATAACCGTCTACCTTTTGAAACCAATCAGACTGCATGGAATGTAAAACTGAGTTAGATATGCTCGTGCACATGAAAACAGTAAAAAACCGTCTAATTTACACTCCTGTGCAACAACCAATGAGTGTAAAGAAATTTTAAGACCAGATTCGTAACCTACTAATTAGGGAAAACATTTTTAAAAAAATTCATCATCCACGACGCTCTGGGCGGAAAAAATTTTTTCAGTGTAAAGTTTACACCTGCACTAATAACGCAATATTGATTGTAAAGAAACAAAATAAATTTTAACGTGTAGCGCTTAAGACGAGGCACATTTTAAAGGTAGATACCACGTTCTGTCTACTAAGTGGAGAATATGGCAGGGAAAAAATATTTTTTGTCCCAGACTCTTTACAATAAACCGCCTCTAAATTCGAAAATATTACTTTTAAAAAAAAATAAAAAAGTCTCCCCTAGATTTTATAACCGTCTACCTTTTGAAACCAATCAGACTGCATGGAATGTAAAACTGAGTTAGATATGCTCGGGCACATGAAAACAGTAAAAAACCGTCTAATTTACACTCCTGTGCAACAACCAATGAGTGTAAAGAAATTTTAAGACCAGATTCGTAACCTACTAATTAGGGAAAACATTTTTTAAAAAAATTGGCCCTCCGCAAATCATTTGAATTTTTGGTGTAAACTTTACACACTCACGACGCGCTCGGTATTGAGTGCAAACAAGAAAAAAATGGGGGCCCTAAGTTTTTTTATTATCTACTTTTTAAAAAAAACCGCACCTCTCAGATGTGTGCCGTTATAGCTGTGAGAGGGGGACATATGTTGGGGGTACCCAAGTATATTATAGGTACGCGCTAACGCGCTACCTATGATGAAGTACGTGGCCTTGGTTACAAACCTCACTTGGTAGGAATCCTCTACACTCAATACTAAGTTATTCTGGATGTGTAAAGTATTAGCGCCTAGGTGAAAAAAACGTTTTGCAATTATTCTGTCTGCCAATTTCTCTGGTTATAAATTGATATGTCCGGACTGATGTAAAAAATAAGAAACGTCTTAAGGGTTACACATCGTAGTAAGATGCGTGTCTTTACGCTCAATATTGGTTTAGTGCTATAGGTGTAAAGCTATAGGTCTGTGGTGAATCACAAATTTTTGCGTCTATTTGTCCATAATCTTCTCCCACGTTATGTGTGCTTGCAATGCTTACGAATAAGATCTTATAGAAATGCTTGTTAGTTTTCTTGCAAGTGCTGTACCTTTTGCTTGTCATGTGCTTACTTGCCAACTTACAGGAAAACGTAATTCTTACAAGCAAACTTACAAGAAATTTTGAATCTTATTGAAATGCTTGTAAGACCTTGCTTATCCGAATCTTACAAGAATTTCTATCTTGCAAGCATACTTATAATTTTGCTTGCAAGTGCTTGCCCTACAAGCAGTTCTACAAGATCCCAGCTGACTGCTTATAAAAACGTGCAAGCATCTTATAAGCATATTCTTGCATGTGCTTAGAAGCACATGCAATGCTGATCAAAAAAGTTTTGGCAGCCGGTCTTAGTTACAGTGCACTGAGCACAACCACCAAATACACATCTACATCTGCATTATTGTGCAAGATGCTCCAAGTCAGGCATGCGTGCGCTGCTTGATAATTGTGATATTTTGAATTTACTTAATATGAACTTGAAACATAATCTTCACGGGTTTAATAGCAAAGAGAAGTGCTTATAAGCAAGTATAAGATTTTTTTAAAAATTGCCCAAAATTTGACAACATCAACTTGGTTGTGCATAATTATAAGCGTCTAAAGTTTAAATCTTGTTTATGTATGTAGGTATGTCCCTCACAGCTTCAAGATAAACATGGGGGCAGCTATATACATAGGTGGACAAAAAACAATTTGGGCTTATATGTCAAATTTTCTTTGAATTTCATTGTAATATACCTACAATATATCTCCATTTATATTTTGTTTTTTTTGGAAATCAAAACCATAGGCTGAATTTCTTCATTTCAGACATATGACCAAAAGCAGCATCAGCACGACTGTAGGTAGGCGGCTTCAAAGTTCTGGGGGTGCAAAATTTTTTAAAGTCAAATATTGGCTTTAAAAATGGTACTATGGCAAAGTAAACACCATTTTGAACATTCCTCGTCAACCATTGGCATCAAAAAATCATGAAAAAAGCAAAAAATTCAAAAATTGAAATTTTGGCGGTATTGCTGGGTATTTTTATTTTCATGTTAGGCATTTTGCTTTCTGGGGGTGCATACCACATGTGGGCGGGGTGGGGGGTAAGCATCCCCAGATGGCCAAATGCATAACAAGAAAATGGAAATAATCAACAACATAGGTGGGCGGCTCCAAAGGTCTGGGGGGGGGGTGCAAAATTTTTTTAAAGTCAAATATTGGCCTTAAAAATGGTGCTATGGCGAAAAAACACCATTTTTGAACGGTTCTCGTCGAGCTCTATCGATTGGCATAAAAAAACTCGAAAAAAGCAAAAAAAATTCCAAAAACTGAAATTCTGGGGGGATTGTTGGGTATTTGCCATTTCTTGTTGGGTACTTGCCTTCTGGGGGATGCATACCCCAAACCCCCCGCGCCCAGGTAAGCCCAACAATACCCCACAGTTCATTTTTGAAAAATTTTATGTTTTTTTGGATTTTTTGATGCCAATCGATATAGCTCGACGAGAAACGTTCAAAAATGGTGTATTTCATCATAGCACCATTTTTAGGCCAATATTCGACTCTCAAAAAATTTTGAATTCCCCAGAACTTTGGAGCTGCCCACTTATGGTGCATGCCCCCAAACCCCCCACGCCCAGGAATGATCACCACCACGATTATTGTGTGTATTCATAAAAAGCTATTTCTGACGTGAAAATGCGAATTTCGGACCAAAAACGGCAGCAACCCAGCACATTTTATTTAGTCCTTATAAAGTTTTCAAAAATTTCCGATAGCTGAAGGTTGGCTAAGACTTTCAACGTCTTACAAGATTTTGGATTGCTGAATAAAACTATAAGCGTTTAATTATTTTTGTAAGAATTTTGGCCTGTTTTCATGACTTATAAGCACGATTGGCTCAGCGTGTTTATGTATACAATTATAGCCTTCCTTGAAAAAAGCCGAGGAGGATGAATAATACACATTAAATAACCTTATGAGGAGACTGGCAGGTGCACCACTTGCTTTAGCAATATTTTCTGCATCACTGGAGTTGCTTAGCAGTAACTAGTACGCTTGTGAAAATTTCAATAGACTCATTTTATTTAATTGACTTAATTTTAATTCAATTTTATTAAATTTCCGTTTAACCATTTTTGTGGCCTTACGCATGCGGATTAATTGAATTCAAGAGAAAACCATAAAGTTAAAGTAATCAGACTCTGTACCTACAAGTATTTGACTTCATTCCAAATCATTTCTGGTCAGTCTGATAAAACGTCACTGTAAATCCGTAGATATATTTAAAACTTATCTTGCTCTTCTGCTTGTCAGTGCTTGCAAGCAGAAACAAGCAAAAAAGTTGTCTTGCGATGATGCATATAAGTTTGTTTGTTATTTATAAGTTTGCTTATTCATGTATATTATTCATAGATATATTTATTTGGTTATTTCCTATAAGTTTGCTTATTCATGCTTGTAAGCAACAAGCAGCTAATTTTCGTATAAAATTGCTTTTTACTTATCAAATCTTGCAAAGATACTTGTCATTTTGCTTGCCTTGCTTATGAATGCGTATAAGCAAAAAGCTAAGGTAGGCAAATATGCAAGATGGTACAAGCTATCTTATAAGATTTGATATGTAAGCAGTATCATTTGCTTATGAAATCGTGCAATACCATAAGCATCAACAAGAAAAAGGATAAGATTATAAGAATCTTATAAGCATCCACCCGACGCTTGTCAAGATGCTATAGGCACGATAACGTGGGCTTCCAATATGAGTATGGTAACGATCTCAACTCTAAGAATGCTTTACGCTTGTCACACATTCTACTGGACTAATCCGTTTTTTCAATTGCGATAATAAGAAGTTTGAAGTGAAGGTTTATTTTGCTTCGAGAGTGTTATGGAGGGACAATTTTTTGTGAAATATTATTCAGAACAACATAATTACGGATCAGATTTTAGATAATTTTTTTACTCAGCGGTGGTGCGAAGTTTTCACTGAGAATTAACTTTAGCTACAGAGCATTGTCAAAGATCAAGCTCTTTTAAAGATAGGTATTCCTCCGGCCTATCAGGATTACGAACTTGCTGCAATTTTCTGCACACCCTCTATAGTCTATTTCATGAAACATTGTGCATGGACCACAATTTCTGAATCAACGTAAATCGATTACAAAAGCGGTTTAAACTAAAGCAACGATCATAATACTGAGCATAACAACTAATAAGCGTATGAAGTTTTGCTATACAAAATTGTATTACAGTAGGCTGCCTTGTGCTGAAAATTGATTTACATGCACAAGGTTTCGTGAAATAGACTATAGTTTTTTAAACTTTTTACTTCGGGTTAATTTCGGGCACTGTAGGTTGTAGGTTGTACTAGCTAAGTTTTTCCAAAAACTTTTATCGTAAAATCAGTATTACGAATCGAACGTTCTTTTTTATGACTCAATAGCTGTGTAAAGTTTAAACTGAAAACTAATTTTGATCTCAAAACGTTGTAAAAAATGACTGTTTTTAGAAGTGCTATTAATAACATCATGATTATGGATTAGGAAAGTCTTGTTTGCAATGCATAAAAAATAGATGTTGATGTGAATGAACAATCTTGTTTTTTGTGTTGTTCAAGCGTTATTTTATTCGGCAGTTTACTATGAGTTTATTATCCGATTCACTCAAAGAATTCTAATTAACAGTAGGGTACTAGCAAAGAAAAATGCTCCGATTGAACAAAAAGGATAAATAAACTTTGAATAGCGGATCATTAAAGATATGAAAGGAGGAACTAGAACAAAGTCACTTATGCGTACAACAAATCATAAGAATCTGCTAAAAATCAGATTTTTGTAAGAATCATGTTTATGAAAACATATTTTAATTGATCTAAGCAGCACGTCAACCAAAGCGTTCATAATGATAGCAGCAGCTGAAAAAATTTCTAGTACTTATATCATGCATCAAGTCGCCTGACGGCAACCAATTTTTTTTAATTTGAGATTATTTAGGCCCCCTCTATAATCCGGAATTAGAAGGCCGATTTTGGCTGATCGATTTTGACTTTTTATGTTCTTTCTTTTGAAAAACTTGAAACCTAAAAAGCAGCTTAATTTTAATTAAATGGAATTTTTCGTTTGGAGAAAATTATAGTCTGTTTCATTTAAGCTTGAGATTTTTGAAAAAATTTAAAGTGACTAAAGATAAATATGATATTCTACAGTATGTCGAGTCACTTGGTGACGTATGCCACTGATAAGCCGCCTTATTGTATCAAAAGTTTAAACCACTTTTGTAGCCCGATTCTTTCAGAAAATTTTAAAAGAAAACCGCAAAGTTAAATGAAACAGACTATAGTTTAGCCTTTCATTCAACTTTTAAAAACTGCCGCATAGTTCGAGAATTTTCCAACCAAGCATGAGCGAATACATTATCTTCAGTCAACGTTGATTTGTTAGCTAATTGAAAGCGGTCGAAAGAAAATCCTGGCTTGCAAAGGCAACTAATTAATGCAATATTGTCATGGGTGACGTCACAAGGCCCTGAAGAAGCATTAGACGAGTTATGATCTTCACCGTCAATATACATAGCGAACCATGAGTTTGGTGGAACAATTAGCATAGGCTGCGAATCTGATTCAAGTAAGCCAAGTTTCATCTTGCGAATTCGATCTAAAAAATAAAATCTCGAATTCGAGGAGTAATTCTAAAGTCTACATATAAGCATCAGCGACTATAGAAGATCTAGTTTCACTGGACATAACCAAAAATATCAAAAAGAGTACAAAATAACGTTATTTTTTCCTTTCTTTTAGATCTGTCTGGTGCAATTTTCGTGGTTAACGCCCTCAATCATAACCCAGTTGAACGGCAAAAGATGATAGACACCTGCGTAAATTTTTCTATGGATTATTGCTGGCATGTATAAGGAAAATTACCATCGTACTCAATGCCGTTTGGCGTGTATCTTCAGCAAAGCAATTACCTATTTTAGTAGTTTCAATCTTTTTATTTTAGTTGACTCATCAAATTGTTTAATTTTTATTTTCATTTTAGTGTGTAAAGTGTAAACCAGAAATCAAATGATTTGCGAACGACTAATTTTTTTCCAAATGTTGCCCCTGAGTTGTAGATTATGAATCTGACCTTGAAATTTCTTTACACTTAATGGTTGTTGCACGAAAGTGTAAAGTATATGCCTTTTTTACTCTTTGCATATCCTAAAGCTTACCTAAATCAATTTTGATTTCTGTGCAGTCCAATTAGTTTTATAATGTAGAGGGTTACAATATCTCAAAATCAAAAATTTATTTTCCTTTTAACGCAACATTTCTTGATCTGTGATCGTTTTATTGTAAAGGGTTCGAGACAAAAAGAAATTTTTCAGCGACTCATACTAAGTTGGCGGAACATGCTGATCACGCTTAAAATGTGCCCTGACCTAAGCGCTAAACTTCCTAGTTAATTTTGTTTCTATACACTCAATATTGCATTATTAGCGCAAGTGTAAAGTTTACACTGAGAAGCACTTTTCCGCCCAGAGCATTTGGATTAGTCATTTTTTTAAAATGATCTCCGTAATGTCAGAATAACGAATCTGACCTTTAAACTCTTCTAGAGCCGGAGGTTGCTGTGAGCCGTGAAGGAGTGAACTTTGAATTATGCACATGTTTGCTAATGCCAATATCTAAGTTCGTATTGCATATTTTTGATCCGTTTTTTATTTCAAAGATTTTTGACTCGTCTTTATTCATATTTATTCACAAACATGTACTGTTTTGAAGGTTAACAGTAATGAGAAACATGTTCTAAAAAACTACCTGCAAATTATTTCATTAGAAAACATTTCAATAATTGATATTTCATATCATCACATTTCAACAACCACCGGTTGCGGAAGGATTATTATTCTGACGTTACAGAGGACGTTACAGAGAACAATTTAAAAGCATTCACCATCTACCGTGCTCTAGACGGAAAACATATTTTAAGTGTTAACTTTACACCTCCACTAATAACACAATATTGAGTGTGAAGAAACAAAATAAAGTAGGTTGTGTAACGCTAAGGAGAGGACATATCATCAGCATATTAATAACTCTCCGCTCACTAAGCGGAGAAGCTGGCATAGGAAAATCTTTCTTTCCGCCTCAGACTCTTAATATTAAGCAGCTTATTACTTTACAACTATCATTTAAGAAAAATAAAACAATGTTCCACTAGATTTTTTTATTGCATACATTTTGAAACCAACCAGACTAAACAGAATACGAAACTGAGTTAGGTGAGCTTTAGGATATGCAAACAGTGAAACGACCGTATACTTTATACTTTCGTGCAACAACCATTAAGTGTAAAGAAATTTTAAGGTCAGATTCGTAATCTACAACTCAAGGGCAACATTTAAAAAATGGCCCTCCGTAAATTATTTGATTTTCTGGTTTACTTTTTACACACTCATTGCTTACGCGGTATTAAGTGTAAACAAAAAGAGTGCACATCGAGTTTATAATTATCGATTAAAAAAACCGCACCTTACAGATGTGTCGCGTTATAGCTGTGAGGGGGGCATAAAATTCGCACTCGCTCTGATAAACATATCAGAAAAAAGAAAGCTATGTAAATATATTATAAGCACTACCTATAATAGGACCTTACAAGTTTCGTTGTCAATCAATAACACGTTCACAGTGTGGCCGTAATGATGAAATAACATTTCTTCCGTGTCGATGATCCGATGCCATGCTGAAAAGCATCCACTGGTTAATGACCCAAGTAAATAATAAATCAGGCTGGAGGTCAAACAGCTCTTAGAGCTTGTGCTATGGCTATTGAAAATTTCTTTATAATAGCCACCTTCTGGATGCGAGATCAGATGGAGTCGATGAGAGATTTCGTAAGGATTTATTTTGGCAGCAACATTGCTTGCGGCGCCCTAAACGATAAGAAATTATAATCAGTGAAGTTTGACTGAATTGGTTGAATAATCGGAAATAATCTTTAGAAGAGTAAAAACTGATAACTTACTTTGTTTTTACCGGCCTACATACATATGTCAGTTATAACGAGATGGAAATATTATCAGATTTGAAACACGTTCTTTTCATGCTTGCGATGTCAAAACTCATTATACATTGCAAAGACGGATGCACCTACATACATACAAGGGACGAGGGGCATAGATGCTCAGCATGGCCGATCTAGGGGGTCAGCCGGCGTATGGTGGTGAAATCCAGGCACGTAGCTGGCCCTCCTATTTAAGGGGGACCAACACCAATTTTGGGGGGTCTAAGCCATACGTGGGCAGCAAGAAAATTCTGGGGGGGGGGGTGCAAGATTTTTTTGAAGGTCGAAAAATGGCCCTAAAAATGGTGGTATGGCGATAAAAACACCATTTTTCGACGTTTCTCATCAAGCACTATCCATTGGCATCAAAAAATTGCGAAAAAAACGAAAAAAATTTTCAAAAATTGAATTCTGGGGGGTATTTTGATTTCTGGGGGGGGGGGTATTTTGGTTTCTGGGGGGTGCATACCCCCACGCCCAGGTGTGGTCTAAGCCAAAAATAGCACAAAATAACGTGTAAAAAGTCCTATTTTTCCGGTTTTTTCTGAATCTTGGGGGGTTCCAGACCCCCCAGTCCCCCCAACAGCTACGTGCTTGGTGAAATCTTATGCTTTTTCGGGCTAAAATGACCCCAAATACTGGTATAAGCGCTGACATAGCTTTAAAACTACGTTATTACACAGATTCTGGTCAATTTAAAGCACCTCTGAAGTGAATTTTCAATTTTCATCCATTTTTGGCCTTCATCTTGCCTCACTTCGCCGAGAAAATTTCTTTTTTTACATTCTGGGGGTCTAGATCCCTAACCCCTTCCTCTACCCACATGCTTATGTGGACAGGGGTGGCGGCGGCCATATATGCACACACGGGCAACAACGAAATTCTAGGGGTCGATGGCCTATGACAAAAATCAAAAGAAATGTGTTAAGAATTCCATTCCGGACCGGGTGACCATGTGTTTGATTTGTTGGGGTCAACACCATACGTAGGCAGCACCAGAATTCTGGGGGTGCAAGATTTTTCAAAGGTCGAAAAATTGCCTTAAAAATGGTGGTATGGTGAAAAACACAATTTTTCAACGTTTCTCATCAAGCACTATCCATTAGCATCGAAAAAATTGCGAAAAAATTTAAAAATCGAATTCTGGGGGTATTTTGGTTTCTGGGGGTGCATACCCCCAAACCCCCCACGCCCAGGTGTGGTCAACACACCCACGCCCGCGAGTGGTGGCAGCCGCCCACATTTGCTCAATTCGCGAAAAAAGTAGAAACGCATTCCCTGTTATAGGTTTTGATTATTGGTTATCAGATTTTTAAAATTTTCTGATAGTACTCACTAAGGGTCGACAATTGGGTGAAGGATAATCAAGTAAAAAACAAATGATTGATTGCAACAATCGCTGTCAACGGCATGTTTAATGGCTAGCCCCATGTCGTCAAAAAAGTTAGGCGCAATACAGACTATTTGCTTTTTTAATGCTTTCAATCAATTTTTAAAACGATTGTCCATAATTATTGTATTCATCAATGGAATTTGCTGATTTCCTTGGCTCTCTAAAAAGTACGCTAGAAGAGTAAATAGTCTATATAAAGAACAAAGGAAATAGTCTATATAAAGAACTATTTAACTATGTAATGTACGAATTTGCTGAGGAGGCAGCTCTTCTGGCTGAGTAGGAGGGGGTATAATAGATAGAGCCGATATTCTGGGGCATATCAGCCACAGATGGGGGTGTGGGGGTTGGGAGGCGTACAACCCAAAATCTGAAAGAACCCCCGCACAAATATCGATAACCCCGAATTAAATTTTTGGCACCTTTTTTGTCGGGATTTTTGTCTTGACTCTCCCCAGAATTTGGCTGCTGCCCATGTATGGCCCGTCCTAACACTGGGGCCACAGTAGCAGGCGCGGATCTAGAAGGGGCGGGATGGAAGCCACACGTGGGCTTGGAGGGGAGTTTAAAGGTATGCATCCCCTCCAAAAGGCCGAATACCCGCAGAAACCAAAATACCCCCCCCCAGAATTCAATTTTGTCTTTTTCGCAAATTTTTGATGCCAATGGATACCGCAAGGTTGGAAATGTTATTTTTTGCATTACCACTATTTTGAGACCATTTTTTGACCTTTGAAAAATCATGCGCACCTCCCAGAATTTTTGGTGCTGCCCACCTATGGTAGGCACTACACATGAGCAGTAAAAAAAATCTGAAGGGGTGAAATCGCCAAAAGTTGTCCAAAATGTTACTAAATATAGAATTCTTGGGTTCTACAGTAATACAGTAATATGTGGGTGTTTTTCAACTTCTGGGGGTGTATATCCCCAGACTACCCACGCCTATCTTCGGTAGGTACACGGCGCGGAGCGCCGAAAATTCAATACATTCGAGCAAACAGGTAGCTAAAACGCTTAAAACAGCACCTTTTCTACGAATTTCCTGGAATTTTTTGAAAAATCGCGAATTGTGATTGGGAAACATTTCTAAGAATAAAAATTTTCTGGGTGTGAAACACCGGATCAACTATGAATATAACAGCTAAATATCATTTTTATTATGTGACGCAGTAATAAATTAAGGTTTAAGAAACGACTTACGCGACTTGAACGATCAGATTGAGAAATGTATGATCGAGTTACACGCTAGTTCACGCAATACAGCAGAGCCTGACGCAAGAATGCAGGTTTCAGATGGGTCAAATACATCTGCTGAACCTCACCGGACGACGAATGATGTATTTTTAATGATTGCAGATGTTTCGCCTGGTTCTCCTGCTTCTCAGTCGGTCAGTTGCGTCGTTTCATAAACCATACATGTAACAAGGGAATGAAACTCAAAGTTGATTTTCCCACCACCAAGAAAATTCTTGACCGCCTTTTCCCAATTTTTGTAAAAAATTGAATTTTTTCAGCAGTATGTAGGTGTTTTTTGGTCGTTTTTGGCTAAAAACTGGAGGTCATTTACCCACTTCCCCCGCTGAAAATGTCGGGGACCACACATTTTCCCAAAAGTTCAAGCCCTTACGTGTATGCATTGAATTCTTTGATTACGCAAAAAAATGAAAATTGCAAGGCAGCCCTTAGTCAAAATGTGGTGACAAGAGAGTAAATATTGTCGTCTAAGCCTATTTACTATTCTGTTGAAAAGTCAAAGGTGTTTTTTGTTTAAAAATGAGTTCTGCCCTTCCTCTGTCAAAAAATCCTGAATCTTCCACTTCAGTTAAGGGCCGCTTTGTTCAAAATATTAAAGTCTATTTCACAAAACGTTGTGCATAGAAATTAATTTTTAGCCAGCTTGCGAGCTGCTATAAAAATTGTTTCTAGGTAGATTACTGTAATACTGCTCTGCATAGTAAAACTTCTGAAATGGGACGTTTTGGCGCCGCCGTTTTGGCGCCACACTCATTGTGATATTATGAATTATTTGCATTTCATTTATGATTAGAGTATAATACAGATTCTGATTCTGAAAGCCCATTCGATTCTCTACGTGATGGTATAAATCACTTTTAGAAAATCTTTGAATTTAGTGAGATAGCTAAATGCATCTAAAAATACACTGGATTTTCTATAGCTTTTCAGTCGTACACAAATCTCATCGAATCGAAAAGAACAATATGATATTTTTTAGCTTGTAGAACCTGCTTTCTGAATATATAATTTATTTTAAAATTGCCTCAAAACTGATTTAATTAGAATAATTTATAATTTGCTGCGCCAAAACATCGTAGACCCTAAAACTTCATAGGCTTATCAATTACTATCCACAGTATCCTGATTGCTGCTTCAGTTTACAGCGCTTTTGTAATCGATTTACATCGACTCAGGAATTGTAATCCATGGACCATGCACATGGTTTCGTGAAACAGACCATAGTCAATAGTCCATAACGTGATGACGGGTGGGTAAGAAAGCCAGTGGTTGAACTGTTGATGCTTCCGAAATCCGAATTGCCTTACTGTGAAAAGTCTCAAAAATTTTGAAAGAGACCATAAGAAGAATGAAAAGAGCATGAAGATAGGAAAATGCTTAAATATATTAAAAAAACGATATTAACATCGTAAGTAAACGATATTTTTGGGGTCATCGTTTTCGTTAACTAAACATTATTTTTTCTGGAAAAAGTTCGTTAACGAAAACGAAAACGATATCTGTTTTCACTAACGATAACAACGCTAGTTTGGAGTCTAGACCAGAATGGAAAAATGGGAGTTTCAGTGAGGCAAAGCTGATTAAAACAAGAAATCTACTTCGAAAAAGCTTCAAATTGACTAGAAAATGTGGAACTTGCAATTATTTATGGCATATTTTAGGATCATTTTTAGCTTAAAAAGTTCACAGACAGGTGAAATTCAAGAGAGGATCGTTTGTTGTAATTGTGATAGACAGAGAATACGAATTTCAAATATTGGGTAACCACTTATGATAGTTTCACTCAATTGTCGAATCCACAATTGTGGTGTTCACTCATTTGTCGCATTCACAATTATTGTTCACCCGAAATTATCACTAACCCGATGCTTCTTCATCCAATTCTCTTTCAACCAATTATCGCGATCCCAATGGTATTTATTGTCTTTCTGGCGCTCTAAGCCTACTTTTGCACCTAAAATATAGTTTCTGACGCAGCAAAAAATTTGCCCTTCTTGCAAAGAATTCGAGTAAGACGTTTGTAATTAAGACCGCTCCTTTACCTATGTTTGATCTCCCTCAAATGTATATAATTGGAAACGGAAGCTGTATAAATTATGAGATATTGTTACGTTTTTTTTGATAAAAATTTTAAAAAATTAAATTTTTCTGCAGCAAAAATGATTCTTATGACAAGGAAATGGCGAAAAACACTATTGTGTGCGCAATGAATGCATTTTCTGATATTTTGAACATTTCTGGCAAAAGCTGGGATTACCGCCCCCTCTGTACATTTATACATCTGGCTACTGCTAATTGCATTTAACTGCACCTACTTTTTGAAATTGTACGAAGCAGTAAGCGATAAATGATATATGAATACTTGCAATCTTCGACATTAAATTAGAAAAATATTAGCGATCGAAATTAAAAAATTATATGAGCAGACGTAAGCAAATTAACCGTCAATCCTTGTTCATACGGAATGGTCCACCGGCATGTTCAATCATATAAAGTAAACAAGCGCCTACGTTCACCCAACCATCGTTCGTAACTCAAAAGGAAGTTTTTCACACCAAAATAAAATTCTTACATTACAAGTTTTTTAAGTGCCTACGTTATGCATATAAGCCAGTATGAAATATGATTGATATCATCCATAAAGGCAATGTCCATTTTCGCAGTTCGTTGACGTACTCGTCCATTACAACATTTCGAAACATTCACACACAACATTATACATACACGTCATCATAGATGCACAGCAGCATGGCTGATAGGGATCAGCCGGTCTGAGGGAAGTTCAATATCAAAGGCTGATCCAGGATTTTCCTAAGGGGGGCCGGTACCCCTACGGGGAGGGGTGGAACCCTGACTTGGGCGGAAAAATTAGCCGTTTTAACCCGAAAATCGCTCAAAATCGCTCAAAAATCCTTAATTTTGCGCACTATTTTGGGCCAATCCGCCTATGTTCAATATTGAGCTTTTTCTGGCCAAAATGACCAAAAAATGGTACAAATGCTAAAATGGCGTTAAAACTACATTATTTCGCAGTATCCAGTCTCTGTCAAGCACTTTTGAAGAAAATTTTTAATCATCATTAATTTTTCGCCTTCGTTTTGCCTCATATTCTCCTGAAAATTCCTATTTTTCATTCTAGTGTAACCAGCATTAGGTTGCAATTTATGCTGTTTACTGCATTTACTTTCTTTTACAGAAAAGCTTTGTTTTGTAAAGTTGACCTTGTTGCAAAACCTGGCTCTCTTAATTTAACAATAATCTCTCATTCAAATTTCTCAATCTGAACCATGACAAAACATGCACATATGACCATACGTGGGCAGCAAGAAAATTCTGAGGGGGGTGCAAGATTTTTTTGAAGGTCGAAAAATGACCCTAAAAATGGTGGTATGGCGATAGAAACACCATTTTTCGACGTTTCTCATCAAGCACTATCCATTGGCATCAAAAAATTGCGAAAAACACGAAAAAAATTTTCAAAAATTGAATTCTGGGGGGGGGGTATTTTGGTTTCTGGGGGGTGCATACTCCCCAAACCCCCCCCACGTCCAGGTGTGCATATGACGCGCCGTATAAAAAATAGGCAGTTCGTTTTCTTTTTGTGTTTCTTCTCGCCCGGTTTTTTCGGCGTCGTTTTCTCGCTTGCAATTCAGCGTACAGTGTACAAGCGTTTAGTGATTAAACTATTCCAATTTCTTTTATTCGCTTGTTTGACGCCGATTTGGCTTCCAGCTGTTACAGCTAAGTTTACTTTTACAGTTATTACATCACAGTGCAAAAGCATCGGAATTCTGGTGGGTCATAAACAGCCTGATATTTAATTATTAGTTTCTGTGATATTTTCAAATTATCGAAGCGTTCGGAATTAATTGCAATAAAGGGGAATTGGACCAGACAGGCATTGCTTTCTTAGCTTGGCATCGGATGTTTTGAACTCAGTTTGCTACAATCTTTCAGTTTTTGTTTAGTGACCGGAACAAAGCTGAAAACGTCAAATTTATCTAAAACCGAGCAGGTCACAAGTGGAGGTTTTACCGAGATCCGATACCAAACGAGAAGCAAGGGTCCCTCCAGCCTGGTCAGCAGTACCTCTAGACATAATTCTCAGGCAAAACAAATGCAAAAAGACAGTAAAATTTTTGCAAAAAAGTTCTCCTAGGATAGCTCATGAGCCTGTTGTAACGTTTGATTCGAATCTGAACGATTTTAGCAAAAATTTTTCGGATTTGGAAAGCAAGCTTTCAAGAGATTTGCAGCAAAAAGGGGAAAAATTAAGTGAAATGCGTAGATTTAGCGAGTCACCTTCAACTACTCCCAAGACTCCACTCCAATTTGTGCCACCTACCGCAGACCAGCTTCAATCCCAGAAAATGAGATTGAAATGTATAAGAAATTCATCAACAAAAGAAGAGCGAAACTTTTCTCCACACGTTGACCAACTTTGTACGTCAAGTGGGGTTGAATCAGTCCGTCCACGATTTTCTCGAGCTTCAGATTTTGGTTTTTCACAGTTTTCGAAATCTCGAACACCAGCTCCACCAGTCGTTGTCTCGAGTCCACACATCACGCCATTTAATTATTTGCAAACAGCTAATACGTGGTCGGCAAATCCAGGGTACCCTCCACAGGTTCCATCCTGGCAGCACCCTATGGCTGTTTTCCAACCAGCAGCACCTCAGTTCCCCGGACCTCAGTTTCAAGCCCATGGAGCGGTGCCAAATCAGTTCAGTCGGGTTAATTATGCACAATCGGGGCAGGGAGCAGCTGAGGAGCAACAGCCTGGGATGCAGTGTCAGGAAACCTGGGAAGGTAGCTATGATAAATTTATTAGCGTTTTGACCAAAAAGTACAGAGAATTCACGGCGACAGATGCAAAAAGTGTGCTAGATTTTTTCAGCACTTTTGACAATTTGGCTGCAGTTTACCGCTTAAATGCTCAGCAAAAATTGGTAGCTTTTCAAGTTATTTCAGGTGGCTTAGCCCTTAGAACTTATCAGTCATTGCCTACCCACATTAAGAATAATTATAATTTATTGAAACAGAAGTTCATATCGAATTTTACAAATTTAAGTCGACCAGACAAGACGCGCCAGCAATATGAAAGTCGTCGGCAGAACATAGGCGAAACGGTAGAAAAATATTACACAGAATTGTGGTCACTCGGTCGTCTAGCTTATCCTGAATGGAGTGACCAAATACTGTGTGAAGATATGGTCTACAGATTCGTCTATGGCCTGACCGACGAAATTCAGGAGCGAGTGCATTTATTTGGTATGCATTGACTTTGGATGAAGCGCGAGAGAGGGCGCTGAACGCGGAAATTTCGATGGCGGCCAGAAAATCGAAGAATCCGATTTTGGTCAATGCAGCATGGCCAATCCACGGCAATCGGACTTTTAAGCCGGATGGACCCGCGCCCGACAAGCGAATAGATCATTTGGAGGCGGAAAATCGGAATTTGAAGAAGGAGCTGGATGAGGTGAGAAAAAATATGCAATGTTTTTTCTAATGCGTCTAATAATATATCTGGGAAATCAGCTAATCCAAGAAATTTTGGTGAAACTTCTAATAATAACTTGCAGAGTAACCAAAAATTATATCCTTATTCGCGAAATCAGAACTTTAATTTTGAGCCATCTCGTCAAAATTTTCAGAGAACGCGTTTTGATAGCTTTCCACGTCATTTTACGCCTCAGAACCGGAATCAAAGTCTTCGGCCACCTCAGCCAAGTGCGGATTTTAGGTATGCTAGGCCCGAAAATTCAAATTTGTGGTGTTCTGAACATCAGATGTATGGGCATGCCACGGAAAATTGTAGATGGAAACTGAAAAAAGACCGGAAAATATTCGTTATTACTGATTTTTCAATTTCTTACAAAACAGCCATTTTTCGGGTTTCTAATCATCGCGAGCATCGCTAGAAACCCAAAACTGGCCGCGGAAACCAGGTTTTGATATGCAAATTAGCCTGATTTGCATAGTATGCAAATTAGGCTAATTTGCATATTGCAAACTTGATTCAGGGCATGTCTTGGGTTCATAGTGCTGCTCCTGATGATTAGAAGCCCAAAAAGCGCTGTTTGAGGCTTCAGATTGGTGTCAGGGGATGATCTAAGCCTAAGCCAAAGATGAGGCAAAAATTGCTTCGCTCGCTTTGCTCGCTCCGCAATTTTCGCCCCATCTGACTCAGACTTACATCATCCCCTGGCACCAATTTGAAGGCACATAACTAAGCCTAAGCCTAAGCCAGTGCTAAGCTCAACTTAATGATTAAGAAACCATGTTGTTTACACCACTCACTATTCTAATCCTCCAGTTCGTCGGGCCTTTGTCACAATTATCAATTAGCGTAGTGCGATTGGAGCATCAAGTTGAGTGAAATCAGTAGTAGTATAGATTTTAAGGCGCGGATAAAAAAACCGGAATGTTCTAGCTGTTGAAAATATGATATAGTTAAGGGGCAGCAGAATTCGTGGTATTAGCCGAAATTGACGAATCGTAATTCTTATGAGTTGAAGCAGTTTAAGCGTCTTTTGCCTCGCCCTTAGGGAGTTCACGCCCCTATTCTAAGAAAATCTATATCAACTGTGTTTTATTTAATGCTAGAAGTTTGCTAAATAAGATATCTGAATTTCATGCTCTACTTTCTTCAGAACGTTATGATTTAGTGTTCGTCTCTGAGACATGGTTACATGATCATATTTCTGATGGCCTTATTTGTCCATATGCAACTTATTCTGTTCACAGATGTGACAGAATTGGCTATAGGGAGGAGGTGTTGCACTTTTTTCAATAGGTCCCTAAAAATCAACAATGTTTCTATTGTGGAAGAATTCTTGTGTCCTGAAGTATTAGTTTGTGATTTTCACTTGTGTAAAAAATCTGTCAGATTCATAATGTGTTATCGTCCACCCCAATATGACTCAGAAATCGCTAATAAGTAAAGTAAATTATTTGAACATTATGTCGAAAATGTTCAAAATTGTATCCTACTAGGTGATTTTAATTTGCCTGATTAAACCCTGTGACACAAGTATTTCATGATTGTTTTGTCAATCTTGGTCTTATACAATTATCTTTTGATCCAAATAGAGATGAAAATATTCTTGATCTAATTTTGTGTACTTCCAGCAATCTTGTCTTCAATGTATTAACTACTGAACCTTTCTCTAATAGTGATCATTGTAGCATTGAGTTCAGTTTACCTGCGTCTGTAGTGCCCAACCAAACTTCCCTTGAGTATGACTTTAGAAAAGCGGACTATGCATCTATCGAGATTTTTTAGCCTCTATCAATTGGCACCTCTGTTTTACCCATTGCATTAGCATTAACGATTTTTATGCTGTTTTTCTTGACATAATTAATGAGGCTATACATCGATACGTTCCCTTTAAGCATACTGTGCATAAAAAATCATTGCCAAAGTCGTGTCGTAAATTGCAAGTAATTAAAAAGGAACTTTGGGAAAAGTATAAAAAGAGTCGTTGCCCTGTTATTTTAAGCAAGTATAAGAAGATTACTAAAGAAATTAAATTTGCTTTGAAAGATCTTTTCACGAGGGAGGAACGTAAGCTTTTAAATTCTCGAAATGTAAAAAATTTTTATTCTTTCGTAAATGACCGGTTAAGAAAGACAAAGTCAGCTTCAATATTAATGTGTGATGGTAGGATGATAGATAATGATTTTGAAAAAGCTAATGCTTACAACTCTTTTTTTGCGAGTAATTTTGTTATTGACGATCTTGTTTCTCCCCATTTCGCAAACAGAGTCAAAAGTGATGCTCATCCTGTTTCTGTAAAATTTGATGTTCTGACTATTTCTGAATCCATAAGTAGGCTTAAGCCCACTTTGTCGCTTGGCCCCGATGGCTTGTGTGCATATTTTATTAAAGAGTTGAAAACAGTGTTGCTCTCACCTTTATAAACCATCTTTAACAATTCTTATCAAAGTGGAAAGATACCCGATTTTTGGCGAAAAGCTGTTGTGATCCCAGTTCATAAAAAGGGGGATATGTAATCAGTTGATAACTATCGTCCAATCTCCTAATGTTGTGTTTCTTGTAAATTAATGGAATCTATAATGAACATGTCCTTGATTTCTTATCTAGAGAAGCAAAATCTGCTAAGTGAAAAACAGTTTGGTTTTAGAAAAAATAGATCATGTGCGTTACAAATTGTTGAGTGCAAAAATCAGTGGACCGAATTTCTAGATGAGGGAATTCCTGTTGACATTGTCTACATTGACTTTTGTAAGGCTTTTGATACCGTGTCACACAAAAAACTGCTAATTAAGTTGGCATCTTATGGACTGAACAAACTTTCTTTTAATTGGATCGAAAATTTCTTGACTAATAGATCCCAAGTCGTTAAAATTAAAAATTCTTTATCTGATTCTATTCCTGTTACCAGTGGCGTGCCCCAGGGTAGTATACTAGGTCCCACACTTTTTTTAATCTTCATTAACGACTTATGTGAAATGCGCCAAAACAGTAATTTTACTTTGTTTGCTGACGATATCAAACTTTGGAATCTATCATCCAATTTCATGACACTTCAAGCTGACATAAATTATGTGCATGAGTGGGCCAATACATGGCAATTAAAAATATCAGTTAATAAATGTTTAGTTCTATATCTGGGTAGTTCAAACCCTAGGCATTCTTATCACATAAATGATTTCTATCTTTCTACTGACACACTTTGTGTAAAAGATTTGGGTGTTTTTCTGAATTCTAATTTATCGTCCAGATCTCATTGTGAATATATTGTGAAAAAAGGCATGCAGTTAAGCAATCTGATCTTGCGTAGTTTTATTTCTAAAGATAGATTATTACTTGTTAAGGCCTTCATTACTTACGTTCGACCAGTGCTTGAATATTGCTGTGTTTCGTGGAGTCCTTACCTGCTGTGTGATATCACCTCCGTCGAACGGGTTCAAAGAAGGTTTACGAAACGAATTTTTAGTGATAAAAATTTGACATATGCTGAAAGATTACACGAACTTGGTCTGGACACTCTTGAGCTAAGACGCCTCCATAACGACCTAACATTAGCCTTTTATATTATCAAATGTATAGCTCTTCCTTTCAAGGATTTCTTCACAATTAATTTAAATTCTAATCGAGCAGCAAATTCTTGTAAACTTCTCGTCAATCATGTAAATAAAAATTGCAGAAAATTTGATTTTTGTAATCGAATAATTCCTATCTGGAACTCTCTACCTGAACAGATTATAAGTGCTCCAAATAGACACGTTTTTCTGACTAAACTTAAAAGATTAAACCTTTCTAAATTTCTTAAAGGGGCGTAAGTAAGAGCAGTTTTTCCTATTGCCTTTACGTTTACCCTGCTTCGTCATACTTAATTTGTTTTGTCTTTCATGTATTTTCATTTTCGTTCATTTGTCCTATCCATGTATGTTAATATTTTCTTTTGACTTAGCAAATAAATTGTTGTTGTTGACTTTCTATATGGGTATACTCGAATTCTCAAAGAATGCTTGCTGGCAAAAGCACACTAAAACTCGTCCTGGCCGTCGGTGCCTTCCGCTTCCTCACTGATACATGTGCCCACCACATAGCGATTCCTTACATATTCACCCGTCAGCACGTACATTGTATAAACTTTAACAATACGCGCGGGAGCATTGCATCTTCCTTTTATAGATCATTTTTCCAGTCATGCTAGAAAATTTAGCGCGAATCAATTTGATTCGCTGTTGACGGATTTTGCAGAAGTCTAAAAAAAACAAAGTTTTGCGCTTTTTCCTACCAATCGCACGTCAGCCTCTTAAATGTTGTCCAATCCGATCGTCGCCTGTACTGAATATAGAAAGTAGTTCGATTTCTGTGATACAGTAATATTTGTGATTAGATAATTTTCATAAAGGAAGGTACTTGATCAAATGCGTTAAGGCTTTACTAAGATCAGTAAAAAGACCAAACTTGTGTTCAACAGATTTTCACTAATACCGTATTCTATCGTTTCTATAAGTACGTTCCTCACTAATGTTTATGTCCCTCCTACATCCGTACCAATCATTTCGGATCATGTAATCGTCTGTTTCATTGAACTTTGAACGTCCCTTATTTATCCGGACAAACCTATTGGGGTTGAAAATTACCTCCCTCATAATTTTATGTAAATGTTCTTTAAACTAATGCGGTAAACGTGATATTCTACAGTATAATGAGTTACAAGGAGTCAAACACATCCGCCTAATGGTGTTATCAATTACCTACTTCATGTTTATATGTAAATGTCCTTTAAACTTATGCTATTTACTTTATATTCTACAGTATGTAACTACGAGAGTTACACGTGTAGGCGAACCTGCCTTAGCAGTTCGCGATAGCCATAACATAGCCAATACTAGTAGCTATCGATGATAGTGCACTGTGGGCTATGCCTTCGGTCTTCCCATTATTTCCCCAAATTTTCAATAATAAAAAACATTTAGATACTTGTCCGGTAGCATAGAGTTAAGTGTATGATAATAGTAATTGTTTCATGCATACCGCTTGTGTAATCGATAACAATTGATCTGAGATAAAAGCTTATCAGTATTACGTTAAATTGATCCTTGTTTAATTTACTGTAATGGTCCTTGAGGCCAGTGTACTTAACGTTGTAGTTTAGTCTGGCGTTTTTTGCTTTTTCGTTTGCCAGTCGTACGTTGAGATAGTCCGTACGTTTTCGCTTTTCTTTTTGCTTGTTGTCCGGCTTCAGGCTGTGAATTCTTCGTTGAATTAAAATAGAGAAAACCTACCCAGTGGTTCCTGGTTATACCGAGGGTTAGGTCGGGCATTTACTCGTCGAGGATTTCTTCCCATCTTGTGGACTGATAGGTAAATTTCGTATGATAGTTTATTTCATTTGGAAACAACAATTTATTTCTCAAGCCAAAAATTGATCAAAATTATTATTTAATCTTTAAGGATGATTGATCAGCATAGAGCTCGTTGTTGTTGTTTTCATAGTTCAGCGTGCTACACATATTAGGAACCAAAAACATTTCGGATCAGGCACTGATTGAAAATAAGTTAAATAACAACTTGAGCTTGAGATAGGTCAACTGACCTCCGCGGCACATTCCAAGACTAGGTAGGTAGCCTTAGGTCTTAGGGCGTAGCTGCTGAGATCACCCGACATAAAAGCGGCCAGCAATATTAGGGCTGAGGGGATCGAAGCCGTAAGGGGTGTAAGGGTCCAAAGATCGAAAGCCATTTAGAGCCGCGTGATTGGGGCCAGCACTAAGCGTAGACTTAAGTACCTACGTACCTAGGTAAATCTCGAAGGTAGTGTTAGGCTGGTCTACGTCGCTCTTTTAGATGCAGGCCCCTACATTTACATTGGACGTTCCCTCCTTTAGGCTGCTAGCTACAGCCGAGCTGATCAATCATCGTAAAATTATTTTTCGATCCTAAATTCATCATTTTGGCCATCTAAAAATGTGTAACATTTCGTTCACCTTTGTTGTTGTATCGACCGCGATCGTGGCAGTGCGCAATTTAAGTAAGCGTCCGTGGTAAAGATTTTGTGTATCGTGGTAACGTCATCGTTATTTTTCTATTTCCGTCAAAACTTAATCAACAAAGGCAGCTCTCACGCTCGTATATTCATTTTTCTATAAACGTCAGCCCTCAGGCGACGATTTATCATTTTTCTCAACAGACGATGAAATTCCGTCATTTAGGTTTTTACCTACCTGTTTTTCTAACCACGTACACGTTCTTGCGCTTTAGGCTTAGTCCTATCTGCTTTCGATCATTTCACATCAGGTATATCTTACTTCACGTAAGTAAGTACTATTTACATGGAAAAACCTGTTTTTCGGATTGACAAAGGCCTAATTCAAAACATTTATTTTGGGAAAAATTTCGACGCACTGAAATTTATTTTACCCAAAGGCACATTTTTAGACATTTTTGACACATAAAAATGGCAGGAAAAAAGGTTTTGCGGACACCACCCGCTAAATTGAAAAAACCTTCTACGCCACCTACTTCAGCTCGCCAATTACCTACCGCGCCTGTTGACTCTAATAGCGCGTGTAATTCTGCGAGTAATGACACAATTACGAGAGACGTAACAACTAAGGCGAATAATGATAAATTACCCGCGTCACTACATGCCGCGAGTAATACACAGTCCGAAGACGAATTATCATTGAGTACCATGCGATCTCGCATTAATCAATCTTCACTAACTAGGTCGGATATTAATATTGACAATTCATCAAGTCACACAATGATCGATAATATGACTACCATTAACACGGCAAATAATCCTGAAATCAGTTCGGAGCGCGAAATTCACTATTCTGACGTAGAAAGTAATCATAGTCGCAGCATGAATGCCGACAGAGAGCGTGCTAATGCTAATGTGACTAATGATCTTATTTTGAAAGCACTACAAGCTATTCATTTGCAATTTTCGGATCTTTCTACGCGCGTTGATCAAGATAAAAAGGAAAATGCGGATGAAATGCGTAAACTGCGTTTGGAGCTAAGCACTATGCTTAAACCCCAACCAGTCCTGACTCGCATAGAAACTAATGTATCTGAGCGCGTTAACCACTCAATCGATAGCGCAAATTTTTCTGAATTCAATGCGCAAAGTGTGACTCGTGCGCAAAGTATGCATAGGGCATCTTCACCACACATGGGCGTGGGGGGGATCTGGGGGGGGTCTGGACCCCCCAGAAACCAAAAGATCCCCCCCAGAAATCAAAAGACCCCCCAGAAATCAATTTATGAAATTTTTTTTCGTTTTTTTCGCAATTTTTTGATGCCAATGGATAGTGCTTGATGAAAAACGTCGAAAAATGGTGTTTTTATTGCCATATCACCATTTTTAAGGCCATTTTTTGACCTTCAAAAAATCTTGGACCCCCCAGAATTTTCTTGCTGCCCACGTATGATCTTCACTGTTGTCTACTAGCAACAGAGCATCAAATTCACGCTCACCTTCGGAAACTGTTCCAGAAAATATCTCTCAAAGTTGTACGAACCGCGCGCCGGAAATATGTAATTTGTCACAGAATCCTGTAAACACGGGTTTGCAATCAGTGCAAAACTCGGGTTTTTCGGAGAATATACCTACGATTTCGCAGCCGTCGGTATCAATTTAGCAGACGTCGCGATCTCGGCCTTCGCTGCCATTAAATCGTAATGCGCCTTCCTTCGTACCTAATCCTTCTATTGCGAATTTGCAGCAGCAACTAAATCCACCACCGCTGCAGTATTTTCCACCTCAAGGAGAAATCTTACCCAATAATTATGTACCTAATCCTATAAATGTGGAAATACCACCTAATAATCCTATCTTGCATTCTTCTAATATCGAAATGCAACCGGTTGAGATAAATTTATCTGGCATTAATAATGAATCTGCACATCTGCAAAATGAATCTGCTCCTCAATCTGAATCGTCTAGTAGGAGAAAACATGTCAAATTCTCTGACGACAGCTCATCTAATAGTTATGATCGCCCGCGCAGCCGTCGCTCGCGTCGCAAATCTCGATCGCGCAGACGACGTCATAGGCATAGTTCAGGTTCTTCATCTGAAAGCTCGCGTGGTGATTCACGTCTCGCTGATTCCTTGAATTGCGGACCATTTTTGCAGCAGATGCAATTTGCAATTGCAAATAAAAAAATTTTTGATGGCGATAAATCGGATATAAAGGCATATTTTGCAGAATTTGAATCACTTGCCAATACCTATGATATTGACAAGGCTGATTGTTTAAAATTCGCAACTGGATTTCTTGACCCTTATGTTTTGCGTCTATACCATTCGTTACCTGCTGATATACAACAATCTTATTCGAAAATGAAGCAAGCGCTAATAACCGAATTTTGTCCTATGGACACCGGTGCGCTCTTTAATCGTTTTTTGTCACACAAACAGCAGCCTAACGAATCGGTTAAAGCTTATAATCTCTCGCTTCGCAAAGAGTTAATTAAATCGGATCCCTACCTTGAAGTTGACTCGCCACATTTTAATAACTTAATGCGACATCAACTAAAACAAGGTTTGTTACCACACATTTCGAAAGAGGCATATCATAAAAAACCTAGAGCATCATTAGCGGAATTTTCGGACAATGCGCTTAGTGCTGAATTTGCTAATAAAGAATTTGAGGATAAAAAGGCAGTAACGCCTTACGTATTGGTAACAGCTGCTCCAGTAGGCAGCGTAGTACCTAAAGATACTCCTCGCGCATCTAATCAAAATGATCCAAATCGTTCACGTCATTGAACATTTCATCGCTCATCGCGTGCTGAGAAACCAGAAAATTCTTCTTGTAAATATTGTACCTTTTGCAAGCGCATAGGTCACATTTATGAGGAATGTTTCACGCGTCAAAGGCAAGAAACGTCTAATAATGCTAATTTTAATAATCAAGCGGATCGGAATACTAATTCTATGGCTCGCAATTGCAGCCAATCGCGTTCTTTTCGCGACGAAATCGTTCACCATCGCGTTCGAATTCGCAGAATAGGCATCAATCTCAATCACGATATCGTAATTCTAGTCAACATCGTTCATCTAACTATGCGAATAATGATAATCGCTTTGAATCAAAGCAATCACGATCAAATTTTTGGCAAAATCGTAATGATCATTACCAAAATTCGCGTGTTAATTATCAAAATTCGCGTTACGATAATTGTTATAATAACCAATTGCGCCAAAATACACCTTTTGTGCAATTTCCTAATGAACAGCGTGGGACATACTATAACTCTAATTATCGCAGCGATAATAATTTCAATCGCCCATATGTCACATATACTGCAGACAACCAACCCGCCTTGAATGTACCCCCACCGCAGCCAACCCTTACATCTCCTCATGATGTGAACACGGTTACTGCGAAAGAGCAAGAATCTAGTGCGCGTCCTAATTTATTCACGTCGCAAGAATTTCTTGAAGAGTACGAACGTCTACAACGTCGTCTTGCAACTTACGAAAAAATTAATCTACCTCCATCTAAGACTTTTGATCCTAATATTCCTATCGTAAGCCATGCTGGGACAAATTTACCCACTATTCTCGTTAAAGTTCATGGCATTGACGTGCCTGCTCTGATAGACACGGGTTCACAGGTCACCATGATGACCACGTCTGCATTCTTACGTCTTGGTTTTAATTTACCACCTAAGCAAGTTTCACAAGTCGTACATGGTGTAGGCAAAATCAACGCAGTCGTTCGCTATAAAGTAAATATGACTTTAACAATCGCGGAACAATCTATTTATACCTCAGTAGCTATAATTGATCACTTGCCGGAAGACATGCTCTTAGGATATGATTTTTGCAAATCCGCACTCATGTGGGTTAATCCTATTGAGCGTTGTGCTTTTATAAACGGCATAAAGGTTAATTTACTTTCATCTCATGAAAAATTGCAATTTCGCGCGAAACCCAACGCAACTACCTCTGGTGTTGTGTGTGTGCATGTTTCGCTACCTGAGCCTGTTATTATACAACCTAGGCACGAATTAATTACACCTGGCTATATAAGTCACGGTTCTTGCAATTTTGATTTCGCATTATTCGAACCAAATCCCGATTTTATGGAAAAAACATCACTTTTTGTTGCTCCGTCTATAGTCGATGCTTCACAACCTCTAATACCTGTTTGCGTTTGTAACATCTCTAAAGCACCAATTCGTATTGACTCTGGTGAAATAATAGGTTCTTTAACCACTGATGCCGAAGTCGTGTTACATGTTTCATCCTTGGATGATAGGACACCAGAGCTTTTTGCATCAATAAATAAAGCTTTAAACGGCTCCGCCGTTAATTCTAGACAGCAGCAACAAATTCGTGAACTTTGCTTAAAATACGACTCAATTTTTGCATTAAAAAATGAACCTCTCGGACGTACCCCCTTGATGAAACATCATATTGACACAGGGGATAATCCACCCGTTGTTGGAAAAACTTATCGTGTTGAACATTCTAGAAGGGAATCCATGCAGAAAATTATAAATGAAATGCTTGCGGATAAAATTATTCGACCTACAACTAGCCCATGGGCAAGTCCATTATTTCTCATCGGAAAAAAGGACGGTTCCCTTAGGCCAGTTGTCGATTATCGACGGTTAAATGACGTCACTAAAACGCAAGTTTACCCTCTTCCACAATTAGACGATTATTTTGATACTTTAGGCAGTGCTGCATATTTTAGCACACTCGATTTAAAATCTGGATATTGGCAAATTCCACTCGATGATAAATATCGCGAAAAAACAGCATTTATATGTCCTGTTGGTCATTACGAATTTGAAGTTTTACCTTTTGGTTTAAAGAATGCGCCCGCAGATTTTCAAAGACTAATGGAGCTTGTGCTCGCAGGTCTAAATTGGAAATCTTGTCTCGTTTACATCGATGACATAATTATTTTTTCACGTACTTTCGAAGAACATTTAAAAGATCTCGAAAATGTCTTCATTGCTCTTAAAAAGGCAAACTTACGTGTCAAGCCTGATAAATGCCATCTTGCGCATGCAGAGGTAAAATTTCTTGGCCACAGCATCAGTGCAATGGGCATCGCTCCCGATATGTCTAAAGTCACAGATTTAATCTTGTTTCCCGTACCAAAAACCGTTAAATCTTTGCAGAAATTCCTTGGCTTAGTCCAATGGTTTAAGAAATTTGTTAAAGATCTCGCTAAAATCGCTAAACCGCTATTCCATCTTCTTCGTAAAGATGTCGAATTTTGCTGGAAGGCTGAGCACCAAACCGCTTTTGAGCTTCTGAAGAAAGCATATACGTCTCCAGCTATTTTGCAATTACCAAAATTCGATGATGAGCACCAATTTATTTTAACAACTGACGCAAGTAACTATGCGTTAGGTGCTATTTTGACGCAAAAACATTTGCCTTCCAAAAATCGTTTTATTCTTAGCTACGCTAGTCGCGTGCTAAATTCTGCTGAATGTAATTATGCTACTTCAGAAAAAGAAGCGCTAGCGGTAGTGTGGGCCATCAAGCATTATCGACATTATCTTTACGGTAAAAAATTCATTGTCAAAACTGATCATCAAGCATTAACCTGGCTAGTAAATGTTAAAGACCCATCGAGTCGATTACGCCGTTGGGGTCTCAAATTACAGGAATATGAATATGATATCGTTTACGTTCCTGGTGCATATAACTGCGCAGCTGATCTTCTTTCACGTCACCCTAAATATGATCATGCAGAACGCAAATATAAAGTAGAGCGCAAAAATATCGTTAACATCGCAAATTTAGAATCCGAAGATTCTGAGTCAGATGATGAATCGGTTCCACCTGACCGATCGTGCGATAATGCGCCTACTGCGCCAATTAATCATCCAAACGCACAAAATAATAATCCTACTGCGCAAACCAATCCTATTAATGCTAAACCACCTACATTTCGCGAACGCTTGTTACTTACCGATGCAGAAAAAGCTGAAATGCTAACACCTGCGCGTTTACTTGCCGAGCAACGTGCAGATGATGAATTGCATAAAATTCGCATTGCATTGAATGACTTAACAACGAAAAAATATCGTGACGAATTTTTTCTCATAAACGATGTACTTTTTCGTCGTTTTCAACCTGAGCGTTCACCAACTGTTGTTCATCAAATTGTCATACCCAAATCTTTGCGTCGCTTCATATTAATGGAATTTCATGACTCTATTTTCGGAGCTCATTTTTCATCGCGCAAAATCTTGCCCGCCATACAAATGCATTATTGGTGGCCGTGCATGGAAAATGATGTGATCGCGTGGTGTAGGAATTGTGATGTGTGCTTGCAACGTAAGGTCGCATTAAATTCCACATCCGTTCCGTTGTAACTAATCGAAGTATCCGCGCCCTTTGAACTCATTGCGTGCGATTGTTTGCATATGCCGCGATCTCCCTCCGGAAATGACCAAATAGTAGTTTTTATGGATTATTTTACAAAATACGTGGAAGCTTTTGCTGTTTCTGATATAAAAGCAACAACTATTGCAAATTTATTACTAAGAGAAATTATACCACGTTATGGAGTCCCCAAAAAATTTTTGACAGATCAGGGGTCAAATTTTACATCTACCCTAATTTCGGAAGTTTGTAAACTATTAAACGTTCAAAAAATATTTACAACCCCATATCACCCCCAGTGTGATGGGTTGGTGGAACGTTATAATCGTACATTGATTGATGGTTTGTCTAAGCTGAGTGCGCAATAACAGTATGATTGGGAACAATTTTTACCCTTCGCATTATTTGCATACCGCGCGACTCCACAATCATCAACTAATATATCTCCTTTTGAAATGCTTTATGGTCGTGAACCAGCATTTCCTCTTGACACTTTACTCATAAATGACTTTGTGATAAATCCGAATTTACCATCTGTTGCGGAAAAATACGTCATTGATTTAAAGCTGACTTTGCAGGATCTGCATGAAATCGCGTCTCAAAATTTATCTCAAGCGCGTAAGCAGCAAAAATCGCAATATGACAAAGCCGTAATGCACACAAATTTTAATCTTTCGGATATAGTCTACCTCAATAATACCTCAGTCATTCAACCTGAAATCGGTAAACTATCACCCAAGCGTGTTGGTCCCTACCGAATTATTGACTTACCTACGCCTGAAACTGCGAAAATCGCATATGTCTATAACCCTCTCATTATTCATCATGTTCACAGGAATAGACTTTTGCCTGAACCTAAATTGCCTTATTCTGACTTAATTGTGGAAAAACACGCGTACGTCCCTGGCGATTTTGTGTTGGTAAAGTTACCACATCGCCCTCTTGCCCCAGCAGTTGTCATAAGTTTTGAGGATTTACCGGGCAGGGAACAAAAAGCTAAGGACTGCGCGCCTGTACGTTTATTAAATGGTTCTAAAACAGCACATGCCGTACCATTATCTAATGTTTTTCCTTTTGCAGACCCATGGCTGCACAAGGTACACCCAGCAAGGAGGCATTGTTGGAAGCAGTTGGTCGCCGATGCAAATTTGAGGGGCGTGATCCCGCGTCCCTAGATGAGTTTCGTTCGGCGTTGACCAGTATGGCTTTGGAGCGGGGTTTGGTCGTACCCGACCCGCTGCCGCAAAATGACAATAGTCGTGTTGGCGGTGTAGAATCACTTACCGCAAAATGGGTAAAGCATAAAGCAACACATAAAATCGCAAATCACAGAAAGCGTATAAACGACCAACAACTCTGGTGGGAGAATCGGCTTGGTAGATGTCCTTTGGTAACCCCTCGCGTACCAAAGAATAGACTTCTACCCACTGTCATAGTCTCCAACGACCAGACGTCGTTTGGCGCCATTTTGGCGTTAATTCAGCCATCGAATATGATTAATGGCACTTTATTTCTAGGCTACGACTCTGAATTTGTGAATGACAGAAAAGGCAGGCATTATAAGACCTGGGACCTGCGTTTTCAGCAACTATGTCCCACTTACCAGGACCTCCATGGCCCATTCGTACGCTACGTCCAAGTTGCGAGCGCGAATGGCCATGTGTTCTGCTGGGATCTAGTGAAGTTTCCGCAACCTCCATTCGGGCTTCACCAGTTGCTTGAAACGCGCTTACCTAACGTTTATATGGTTTGTTACGATCCGACGCAAGATCGACTTGCGTATTTCCATGTCTACGGGCCAACCTTTTAGGAAATTGTGGCAATTCCGGATGCAGAAATTCGCAATAAACTGCACTGGAAAGATCCATTTATTGCAAATTTTATTGACATTCAGCCATTGGCGAGAACATTTACTCGTCGTTTACGCATTAAAGCGCAATCAAACTCGTTAAAGCGCTTGGCAGAATTCTTTTTGACATGTATATTGATCCGAACGCGCCTGGAAACTTCGGACAGGCGTGGAGCTTACCCTTAACTCGGGACATGCAGCATTATCTAGCAATGGACGCCCTCATAAATATCGATGTTTTTATATTGATAGAAGGGTGCTCGCAGGATAATTGCATTACTGACGATAGAAAGCCCATGTCGGTTTCTTTCATAGGCGATGAGTTATACATTAAGGCTAGTGGCCCGAAAGCCAAAGTACGCATACCATTGTCAACTAGCAAGCCACCACAAGGGCAGTCGACCAGCGCAGCTGTTGACGCTGAAGTTGATTCAAATGGCGAAGAGTTAATCCTAGCTGAGGACTTTTATTGCCTGGCTCCGCAACCGCCAGTAGCTATAGCGGCAGCCACCACCATCGCCTCAGTAACGGAAGCGTTGGCTCACGCTAATGTGTTTGACAATCCTGACTTACAAGTGCAGGCTTTGCAAACCGTTGCCGACACAGTTTCGGGCCCGGTAAATGCGCCTGACACGGAACCTAAGTCAAAACCAACCAGCTCGAGTACACCAGCTTCTGTGTTTTCTTCGCAAACCGATATTCCCTATGATTCGCCTATGCTGGGTGTAGAACCATCGATCTCCACTGAAGACGATGATTTATCTCCCAAACGTTTAGTGATGGCGTTATCTGACGCCGAGGCGGAAAGACAGTCTAGCGTGTTGCCACCGCGTGTAACACGCAGAGCAATGGCTCGAAAAGGGATTGTTACCGTTTCGCAACCGATTGTCTCACAATCGCTTGCGGCGGTTCAACAAGCACCCTTGGGTATCAGTGCGCTCGGACCTTTGCCGACTCTTCAGCCGGTTGGGGCAGAGCAGCAAGCTGACCCTGATGTCATCATGACTGATATTATCGGTATTCCGCCACAACCGCAACGTACATTAGCTGCACACGAAGTACCTCAAGTAGCATTATACACGCAAGTCACGACTCAGCTTGTGCCACAAGGTACGTCGGCACCGGATACTCGTTTCACGGCTCCTATGGCCATGACGGGTGTGTCTAGTACCGTGGCGAATTTGCAACCACAGGCTACGCAAAGCCAATCATCAAATATGGAAGTCACAATACCTGTGCACGTTCAAGCTATTCGCGACCAGATGGCCGCGAATGAAAGCGCTAGAATCCAAAATCGCTCGCGCTACGTACAGCATTTTTTCACAATGATGGAAAATATGACGCGCGGAACCACCTTGTACGGTCGCTCCAGTCGTTTTGCACGACTTACGTTCCTATTTGGGTGAGGTCGCAGGATCGCGTTTGTACGATCAGTTGGTCGAAGCTGCTCAAGTGTACTTCGATCGAGTGTACGCAATCCACTTGCAGTACGCGAATTCGACTGATTCGCCCTCGCGCCCATTAGTGTGGTCCAAGCTCGCACAGCCTTTGGCTGATGCCAATCGTGAGCCCGCACCTAGGTTCATAAGCGATATGAGCGTCTTTAACCGATTATTTTATCCTGACCAATACTTCATACGCATACGGTTTTTTATCACAACCGGAATGATGTTGTACGAGGTTCCGCTCGAGTATTTGGTCGTACACCCACATCTTGACGCACCAAGCGAAGTGATCGACGGCGTTACACATCAAATTTGCCCGGATTTATATCCGCATAGAATGTCACCAGCGCCGGATCACCTAGCGCCAATTTTAATACCGACACGCCAGATGGTCAATATTTTCGATACTTTCCGAGAATTTCAGTCTTTATATGAGTCGGAGTATCAACACATGACGATCTTTTCTTCAATAGACGTCATGCGCGCTACAGCGCTTTTGGAATTCCTAGATAGAAAATTCCACCTTTTCGCATACGCCTATGGCAATGCCGGAATAGGCTGGCGTATGACGGAACAGTTGCGTCGCATGTTTCGCGTAGCGTTCCTTGGCGAATCTTACACGCCATCTCCACGTGAGGCTTTTCTGGAATTCCCGGACTTAACAGCATGAATCAAAAGTCCTCATGTTTTACATAACATGATTAGGCAAATTCGGTTAGCAACCGACCCGCCGCTTGAAGTTCCGGCTCAATTCGATCGTTTTTGAGGTCGTCAAAAATCTGTATTTTACCTCAAACATCGAATACAAGGCGAATTAGAAAAAATTCGTAAAGAAAGGCAACAGGCATCCTCGCAGGACCCAAGCAGATCCGCAGCAAGCCTTGATATGCCCAAAGTCGATCTTTCTTTGGAAGCACAAATTGCGATGCGTCGAACACGCATGACGATCGAGCAGCGTGATCGTGAGAATTTGGCTACGGAAATGCCACGGCGTGCGACGAAGTTACGCGCCGCCGGTTCTCTTGCTGAGACTTCAGAAGTTTGTCACATGTCAGAAGACAAACACAAGGCAAAATTGAATCGTTTTTATGATACCAAATCCGAGCACACTTTGCGTCGGTTAAAGAATTTGGAAAAACAATGAGTCAGAAGACTCGTTCAAGCTGAAGTTGCAGCTAAGTTAAAAGCGCGTTTAGGCCAAAGGGGATCGAGGCGACAAGACCCGCAGTCATCCCGGCAGCGCTATGCGCAAACGCACCACCGTTCACAGTCACACGCACAACCGCAGACACAAGTAAAACCACATGTACAGCAATACACAAGACTGCAGACCCAACCGCGGCAACAGCAGCAATTCACGGAATCACGTGAGCGTTCCGAGGCGTATTCTCAGGCCGATGCTGGTCATCTGTTGCGCTTGCAACAGCAGCAGCCTTATGAATATCGCCGTCCGCCACAGTCAAACCGCGGAACTCATCGGGGCCGGTCACAATCCCGTCAACGTCAACAATGGGACCAGTCGTATCAATCACCGTTGGAACAAAGTCAACCAGCCACCGGGGCTATCAGCCACAACCTCAACCAGGTCCACTTTTGCCCAAACCGTGGGCTGTTACTCAACAACAACAGCGTCCACGCGAACCTTCTCGCCAACGATCTTACGGTTTTACGCCGGAGCAATTATTTACTCCGACCTCCGACGCCACCCATACCGCGTCATTACGCGGACGACTACGAGGACGATGACGATTTTGAGGATGATGATCGACCCGTCGATCCACATCACCACTTACGCCAACATCTGTACGGGCGTAGGCAATCGCCATATCAATATTGTAAGCGTTCGAATACGCGTCGCGAACCGGAATCGGATCAGGAATATTTTCAACGACAATGACGTTGCAGAAAATCGTATGGCTCGAAGGCCAAGTACCGCGATCAATATTAATTTACAAAGTTCGACGTACTGAACTTTTGGAACTCTGCGACGGCGTCGACCTCAACCAGCAGCTTTTCGTCAATTTTTTTGTTTTTCGTCCTGTTGTGGATTCCAGGACTTCGTGCATCGTTTATTTCTTGTGTATTTTTTCTCTTGTCATTTTTCTCTTGCTGTAAATTTTTTCTTTGACGGTGCTTGTATTTTTCCCCGTTATCTCGCATGATTTGCCATTTTTTCTCGTTTTACCTTGTGTTTTAATTCGTCAGTGACTTTAATTTTTTGCTCAGCATAATTTTGCCTTATCATTCCGTGTCTTAATTTTTCTTGTGCTCAATTAGCGGTGTTACTATTATGGTACCTTAACTCTTTAACGGACAAGGGGTTAATTTACACCCAATCTACAAATTTTTTCAATTCAAAATTTTTCTCATTACGCTGGGACTGAAGGAGGCTACTTGGGCAGCATAATCGAATATTATGCAATGCTGTCCAAGACCGGAGTTCATCATTACTCGGGCAACAATATAGTTATCCCTAGCGCCATTGTGACTGTTGCTCAAGAGTTTTCCTGAGTGCGAACGAGGTCATGCGCTGACCGGTTATCGATATTTGTTATTTTTTTGTTCTTTTTATTTTTGTTTTTCATGTTTGCTCAGGATGAGGCGTTGCGGACGCCAGAGTAGAGGCGTTGCAAACGCCAGAGAGCCGAGTTGTAGAGCGTCGCCAATGCTAGTGCCGTTGTTGGTACCCCCGAAAAATTCTCCACTTCGTTTCAAATTTTTTTCTATACGTGGGGGAGTGTAACTGCGAGAGTTACACGTGTAGGCGAACCTGCCTTAGCAGTTCGCAATAGCCATAACATAGCCAATACTAGTAGCTATCTATGATAGTGCACTGTGGGCTATGCCTTTGGTCTTCCCATTATTTCCCCAAATTTTCAATAATAAAAAACATTTAGATACTTGTCCGGTAGCATAGAGCTAAGTGTATGATAATAGTAATTGTTTAATGCATACCGCTTACGTGAATCGAGAACTTTCGATCTGAGATAAAAGTGATTCAGTATTATGTTAAATTGATCGTTCTTCAATTTACTGTAATGGCCCTTGAGGCCAGTGAACGTAACGTTGTAGTTTAGTCTGGCGTTTTTTGGTTTTTCGTTGGCCGGTTATTTCGACTGTACATTATTGTTTCTCTTTTGCGTATTTTGTTTCCCGGCTATAGGCCGTGCGTTCTTCGTCGAATAAAAGCATAGAAAACCAACCCAGTGGTTTTGGTTATACCGAGGGTTAGGTCGGCCACCATCCCTACGTCGAGGATCTCCACCCATCTAGTGGACTGATAGGTAAATTCCGTATGATAGTTTATTTTATTCGAAAATCATAATTTATCTCTCAAGCCAAAAATTGATCAAAATATTATTTAATCTTTAAGGATGATTGATCAGCATAGAGCTCGTTGTTGTTGTTTTCATTGTTCAGCGTGCTACACAAATTAGGAACCGAAAACATTTCTGATCAGGCACTGATTGAAAATAAGTTATACATACAACTTGAGCTTGAGATAGGTCAACTGACCTCCGCGGCAAATTCCGAGACTAGTTAGGTAGCCTTAGGTCTTAGGGCGTAGCTGCTGAGATCACCCGACATAGAAGCAGCCAGCAATATCAGGGCTGGGGGGTTCGAAGCCGTAAGGTCTGTAAGGGTCCAAAGATCGAAAGCCTTAGAGCCGCGCGATCGGGGCCAGCACTAAGCGTAGACTTAAGTACCTATGTACCTAGGTAAATCTCGAAGGTAATGCTAGGCCGGTCTGTGTTGCTCTTGTAGATACAGGCCCCTACATTTACATATTTACTTTATTTTCTACAGTATAATGAGTTACAAGCAGTATAACACATCCGCATGTCTGTTTTTTTATTCCATATAATCTGTTTCATTGTACTTTGAACGTCCAACATTTACCCGCACACACCTAATGGGGGTATAAATTAAATGGTGTTATCAATTACCTACTTCATGATTTTATGTAAATGTCCTTTAAACTTATGCTATTTACTTTATATTCTACAGTATAATGAGTTACAAGCAGTAAAACATATCCGCCTGTCTGTTTTTTTATTCCATATAGTCTGTTTCATTGTACTTCGAACGTCCCACATTTACCCGCACCCACCTCATAGGGGTAAAAATTACCTACTTCCTGGTCCTTTACACTAATGCGGTAAACGTGATATGTTACAGTATGATGAGTTACGAGGAGTCAAACACATCCGCATGTCTCTTTATTATTCCAAATAAACGTATCACATGACTAATCGGTATAGGATCGCTTCACTCTTGCACTATGTAGTTCTGCTTCCCCTTTCCTCTGTCATATTTCCATCAGCTTTGCAGCTTGAACGTTCCGGTTTTCTTTCCGCGGCTGCCACTTGGCTGGTCTTCTTTTGTTCTAACACCTCTATGCTTCTCCTCTGGTTCCGAAACTCATTTTTGTCGAATGATACCCAAAAGACCAAAATGTTTTTCAGCAGGAACGGAATGGAAACCAACGTAATGAATTCGTAAATTCACGTTTTTGTAACAAAAATGAACAAAATCGAGCAGTGAATTTTGCGAGTAATTCGAATCCGGTAACTGAGACAAGTTTTCAAAATTTACATGCTCAAGTTTCACAAAGTTCAGATCAAGTAGCACTTCAACCCCAAGTCCTTACATCTTCTGACATGGGTTGTAATGCGTATATTGATCATGATGTTTGTGATATTATTGATTATGTGCATCTAGAAAGCTTGTCTAACACTGCCGATAAGAGCGCATCACCTCATCTTTTGCCCGTTATTCACACATCACGTGTTGAAATGCATGAGAACGATTCTTGTAGTAGCTCAACGAAAAATAATAATCAAATAGTTTGTCTAACATTGATTTTCGTATGCTAAATGAGCGTGTTTTCTCGCGAAATATGCTGCCGAATGAGACTGATTCGTATACTATTCCTACGTTAGGCCCTTTCAAATTACCTATTCTCATTGGCAATCATCTCGTTTTTGCGCTTCTTGATTCGGGGGAACAGTGCACGGTTGTATCTAAAAGATTTATGAAGCAAGTTTTTGGAATCGAGTACCAAAATAAAGAACCGATAAGTAGCCTCAAAGCGGCAAATTCACAGAGTTTGGATATTTTTGCTATAGTCCGTTTTAAAGTAAAAATCGGAAAGGAAATATTTGCAGTGAAAGCTAACGTCGGAGGCGAATTATCGGATGACTTTATTTTGGGGACTGATTTCTTCGCGCATAAATTAAATTAAGGCTCGATTAATATATATAAGAAACACTGCAAGCTTCGTGGTGTTAAATATCCGCTGATATTAGATACGACTAAAATTCCTAACGACGTAATAAACTGGTATTTCGAAAATAGATTAGGTGCTGTAAAAAAGCAAAAAGAACGAGTTTCGAATTTTTCGATTGTTCGTTTGGCTCAAAAGACAATTTTGCCACCCAATTCCCAAGTTTTCTTGCCAGCCACAGCTAAGTTCGTTTATGGGTTTAAATCTGAAATATACGCGTTTGAACCTTCTGTTTGTCCTGATAAATTAGGTGAAGCGCATATCTTGGGTGCTCATTCAATTTTCGATCCAGTTTCGGAATGTTTTTCGATTTGTTTGATGAATCTTAGCGATGAAAATGTTCTTTTGCCTTCGCGAACGGTATTAGGTACTGCTCAGCCAGTTACGGATATTTTTCCGCGATTTTCGGAAAAAACGGAAAAATCAATCGAATCGGATTTGGAATTTCAGATAGTTTTGGATGCCTTAATAATTAATGCTGATAATTCGGAGAAAGAAAAAGGCGATTTAAGAAAACTTTTAGCCGCGCATCGTTCGATTTTTGCGTTAGATAGTGAACCATTGGGCGCTACTCATCTGCTTAAGCATAAGATTCCGACTGGGGAAGCCAGTGGGCAGCGACCTAATTCTGGGGGTCCAAAAATTATTAAAGTTCAATACAAAAGTATTTTAAAAATTGATAGAGGGGCAAGACACCATTTTCAACGTTTCTCATTGAGATAGTCTTCGTGCTCACGTTCTAATTACTTTCAGATCACTTGGGCAGCGTGGCCGGGGTCCAAAAATTTGCAAACGTCGGCAAAGTGCCAAAGATTCGCGTACGATACATTTGAGCAGAAATACCATTTCACCATTTCTCATTCCTCCAATTGGCACCGAAATATCGCGAAAAAACAAAAAATTCGACAATTTGACTTTGAGGAGCTCCTTCACACAAGTTCGGTCATAAATTTTAAAACCATCTCCGGCAATAATCTGACAGATTGCGATTACAGCATTGATCTTATATATAATTATCGTAACCCTCGGCTTCCTGTCAGTGAAAATTCTCAGAATTCGTGCACGAAGTCATGTGAAACAGACTATGCGGGGCGAGGTCACACACAAGCCGATAAATGAATACATATGTCACTGCCTTGCGGATTTTTAAAACATGTTTGCTAGCATATTAGCTGTTTACGGTAATTAGTGATAAACTTTAGCGCAATTATAAAATATTCTAAATGAATTAGAATAATTATTTGCAAAATTAAATAGGTATTGTAATATCCGTAACAATACCTACAAATAATTATACCAATCACAGAAAAAAGTTCGTTCACAGCAGCAGGACATTCTAGTGGAAAACTCGTGCTTATGTGAACCTGACCTGACCATAAAAGCAGAAAAGATTAATCTATTTGGCGCGACTGACGAAACATATGACTATTGTAACAGATTGGATTATTCTTTCCGATCGAATAATAAAACTGTGAAAGCTTTATAGAATGTGGAAAGAGAACACGACTACAAGAATCGACTCGACCGACTGGGGCTCGTTAAATCTTTTTTAAAACGTTGCGGATCGAGAAAATATAATCTTTTAGAAGCGCAGTCTATAGTCCGTTTCACATGACTTCGTGCATAAATTCTAAGAATTTTCATCGATAGTAAGCCGAGGGTTACGATAATTATATATCAGATCAATGCTATAAGCGCAATCTGTCAGCTTATTGTCGGAGATAGTTTTAAAATTTATGACCGAAGTTGTGTGAAACGGACTATAGTAAATAAAAAAATTAACTTTCGGACAGAAAAATTAAAAGTTATAACAAGTCTGTTCTTTGCGGTTTTCCCGCATGATTCAGGAGGCTACAGAAGTGCTCTAAAATCTTGATGTAGTATTGCGGCTTTACAATGGTAGACGTTTTCTCATAACTTGATACATTGTGAACGGACTAACCAGTAGTAGAGCAGCCCTCAAGCTGCCCTGTGGATCTCTTTTAACACGCTTATCAATCACTGTGCACTGTCCCTTAATTATTGATTCGGTTTAAAGCGCTTTTGTGATCGATTCACATTGTTTCGAAAATTACAATCCCTGCTAAAGGTTTCGTGAAATGTGGATTAATTTTGGATTTCACTCGAAAGAAAGGCATGAACACAAGCATTATTTTAGAAAAGTGCTATTTTCTAGATAAATATACTTTAGCCAGGCAGGTAACTGTATCAAACCACTAACAAACAAACAAACGTTTCAACTTTCAAACGTTGTGCCTTGTTAAAAGCGAGCGTCTATAACTTGCTCTGTGCGCCTGTACAAAGTATAGCAGTGAACCTTATCGATTTTTTTTAAAGCTTCCCTATCTTTCACAGGCTTAGGTTAGTTTTGCGTGGGTGTTAGTAATACCGTTTAGGTCGAGATATAGGCGTTAATATGGTGCGCACAGAGCAGGTTTTGATAGACGTCTTTGTTAATTAAAATAGGTGATACCTTATAGCCATTAGCAAATAGAGCGAAGCCACTGTTATTCCAGGGTCGAAAGATGCAGGGGAATTCTCCTAGATCTAGAAGAATTAAAAAATTCTAGGAGAATAGTCATAATGCACTAAAATATGTTTAGAAGAACTTTTTACTGATTTACGAGAATTTTTTACGAATTTTGGAGAAATTCACGGAGAATTTTAATTTTAATTTAGTTGTTACCTGATCAGCTACAATTCGGAACGATCTTCCACAATATATTCGAAATTCTTGAGACATTTAAGAGAAATTTGAAGAAATTTGATTTCGGGAATTTTTTGATGAGGCACTCGTGAGCGCAATTCACTATTTGCCTGTGTGTCCAGGACATTTCGCATTTTATACTTTGCTATCTTATTTTTCTTGCGTATCTATATCCTTTCGTGTATTCCGATTAAAGTATTAGTATATTATTATTGGATAATTTCCAGATTTAGTCCTATAATAGGTTGACAACCTCCTTTAACTATGCGACATGTTATAGTTATGGCGCTATGGCAACTCAACGCAAGAGAACTCGGCTAAACTTAAGAATATGGTACTTTTGGAAAAGGTGCAAAACGAATACGGAATGTCAAAATTTTTTTGCCAAAATGGTAGAACATGATAAATTGGAGCGCGGAAAAAAATTTGGTGAAAATCTGAGCCATACTTGCAAAGTTGCAGGCAACTCTCGATTTGAGTGTTGCGTGGGACGATTAAACGGCTCGATCCAAGGACTTACACATTTGTCAGAAATAAATAATATGGGCTGAAATTACGGAAGGAAGCATAGCAATGAAGGAGAAAAAAGAAAAAAGGCGCGTAAGGCTGTTTGAAAATTTAAAAAACTTTGAAAAAAAATTTCATTTTTTTGCATGTTCTTTCGGTTTTACTTGATAAGATATAGGAAAATCTAGGTTTTTGCTTCTACTATACTTAGGCTTAGGCTTAGTATATCTGAAAAGGTTTTTTAAGCTGCTTAGGTCAAGGTCGCTCCCGCTCAGGTCAATGTATAGATGCTTAGGTCGATGTATAGCTGCTTAGGTCGATGTATAGATGCTTAGGTCGATGTATAGATGCTTAGGTCGATGTATAGATGCTTAGGTCGATGTATAGATGCTTAGATCGATGTATAGATGCTTAGGTCAACGTTTTTACCCCTTACGTTTAAGGTCAAAAAAATGATAACTTTACCCGAAACGTTAACAAGTTACAAAGGGCGTTTGGCTGCTACTAATTCCTGTGAGTAACGTTTGGCTGCTAATTCATATTGACGTTATTCGTGATTATGCCGCCGAAACAACGAAAGTCCGCAAATGATTCTATTTCTTGCCCATGTTTAGTTTGCAGCGGAAACGTTAGTGACAACGATAAAACGGCTATTCTTTGCGAGTTGTGCGATGGATGGGTTCATTCTAAATGCGTTCATTTACCGTCGGCCGTCTTAGCCTATTTTAAAAGTCCTGATTATACGAAATCTGACTACGCATTTCCGTTCTATTGCTCAAACTGCAACCCTATTCGCGTTCAGATGAAGGATTTACCAGCCAAAGCTGTTATCACGGATCAAAGGTTGTTAGCCCTTGAAGACAAGATTGCAAATCTGGTCGAGACAGCCAAGAAACCAGCCTTTCCGTTTCCACCTCCGAACTTTGCTGTCCCCACGCCAGGACCTGATTTACAGCTCTTTGTGAAAGATGCTTTGGAAGTCGAATCGAAAAAACCAAATGCAGTCTTGTTCGGCTTAGGCGACACGGACGACGATCTGGATGCAGTAAGAAGATTAGTTTCAGAAAATGGTAACGAATATCTTAACTTGAAAACTGATTCTATAATTCGTGTATTTAGAGATGGTCCTGCATATAATAACAAACCGCGTTTCTTGAAAGTCATATGTTCTAATCCTCAGGCTAAGAAAGATTTTATATCTATGATAAATAAGTACTTAAAAACTGATGGTTTACGTGCTCGTCCTGATTTATCTTATCTACAACGTCAACGCGCCCGCGAGCTCCGTGAAAAATATAATGATTTGCCTGATAAGGAAGGTTATTACATCGATTACAAGGCCGATTGTATTAAAAAACGCAGAATTGATTCTCTTACATTTAAACCAAGATCGAACATTGCTGACTGCTAGGGATTAGGCTGTGTAAATTCTCTAAAGGCTACTTTAATTAATGTTCGTAGTATAAACAATAAAACTGTATTTTTGGATTCGATTCTTGAAAGGTACGATTTTGTTTTTATTACCGAATCATGGCTCAACAAAGATACTCCCGATGGTAGCGTTTTCTATAATTCAGACTTTCAAGTTTTTCGAAAGGATAGAGCTTATAAAGGCGGTGGTGTTTGTGCTTTGGTTAGAAAATCTATAAAAGTTAGCATTTTTAGTTTTCCAAACGAATATAGCATGGCTGAATCCTTAGTTCTAGATCTCTTTTTTAAAAACACTGTTCTGAGAATAATATTAATTTATCGTTCTCCTCATTACGACTTCAACCAAACAAAAACGGTTTGTGAGCTCATTGATTATTGTCTTCGAGACAACTATCCTACTGTGCTCCTAGGTGATTTCAACTTTCCGTCAATTAATTGGTCTGAAACCAAAATTCCATCTGACAAAAGCTCACGTCTTTTCTGGATTACTGTAACTAGTCATAATTTTTATCAATTAGTTACCGAGCCTACTCGTTCTGATAACATTTTAGACCTTATTTTTGTTAACAACATGAGCTTATGTTTTGATATTTCTGTATTACCACCATTAATGGGCACATGTGATCACAGTCAGATTGATTTTAAATTTCTAACAAATTTTGAGAAATCAAGAAATATTGAAAAAATTAGAGATTTTAATCGTGGAAATTACGTTGATTTTGCCACTTACCTTGATTATATTAGTTGGGAAGAAGCTTTCTTTGACTGCACAAATATAGATGAATTTTATAAAAAATTCCTGTGTATTATAAATGAAGGTGTATGTCTATTTATCCCTTTCAAAAGCAAATCACCAAAAAGATACCCTCTAGTCATAAAAAAATTACAGCGAAAAAAGTTAAACTTGTGGAGAAAGCTCAAAAAATTTAAAACGTCTCAATTAAAGCATGAATACAAACAAATTACTGCTTCTTTAGAAAGTGCTGTTCATGAGCATTACTGTAAAAACGAACAAAAACTCGTTGAAAAGTCAAACGTAAAGAAATTTTACAGTTACGTTGGTAAACGTTTACAGGATAAAACGCGTTCTCCACCCCTAAAGGATGAAAACGGTAAATGCATTTTTGACGAATCTAAAAAAGCTAATCTACTTAACAATTTATTCTCTGATGCTTTCACCCTCGATAATGGCATTTTACCTGATTTACCTACACCCTTTACAGAAAGTATTATTGATCATATTTCGTGTACGGAAGACGATATTATAGCTGCTATAAAAGGTTTGAGTTCTTCACCTTCAAGTGGACCTGATGGGCTTCCAAGTATTCTTTTCAAAAAATTAGCTTATTCTTTGAAAACTCCTTTGAAAAAAATTTTTCTAGTATCCTTACTGTCTGGAACCTTACCAAAAATTTGGAAAACTGCTTTTGTAACTGCAGTCTTAAAGAAAGGCGATGCATCTTTATCTTCTAATTATCGTCCGATTTCTTTAACTTGTGTTAGCTGCCGAATTCTTGAAAAAATCTTGAAAACTCAGTTAATGGATTATGCTAAAAGAAATAACTTGATTTCGTTTGAACAGTTTGGTTTTCTTCCTAAAAAATCATGTGAATTGCAACTCTTGTGCTATTTAAATAAGATAATTAACAATGTAGACAATAAAGAGCCCATGGACGCTATATACTTGGATTTTGCAAAAGCGTTTGATTCCATCTCTCACAGTAAACTGGTTCTCAAATTGTCAAAATACGGTATTCAAGGTTACGTACTTAAATGGGTTAAAAACTTTCTTAGTAATAGGACTCAGAGAGTTAGAATCGCTAAAAATTTCTCAAATGAGACCTGTGTTTTTAGTGGTGTACCACAGGGCAGCGTCCTGGGTCCAATCTTATTTCTGTTCTACATAAATGACATTACATCTTTACTAACTGATCATTATTCTAACATGCTTATTTTTGCAGATGATATTAAGATTTATGCAAAGTCTGAGCACTTTTTCCATCTTCAAAAATTGCTAAATCGAATTTCTGAATGGTCAGATTTTTGGCAGCTTTCTTTATCCTTACCAAAATGTCAGGTCCTTCATTTTGGTCATAATAATTCTCGAATGGTTTACACAATAAATAATAGCCTCGTCTCAACCTCAAAATCCCCTGTAAAAGATTTAGGCATATTAATTGATGAAAAACTCAATTTTACTGCTCACATAAGCAAACTTGTGAAGCAGGCCTTTCATCGCATGTCACTTATTTTTCGCTGTTTCAAAAGTAAGGATTTGACACTTCTCACAATGGCCTATAAAACTTATGTACGGCCTCTTTTAGAATATTCGACCTCTGTTTGGTCACCACATACAAAGCAAAATATTCGTAACATTGAAAAGGTTCAACGATACTTTACTAAACGTGTCTTAGGGTGCCGTTATCCAAACATCATGTCTTATCAGGATCGACTTCAGGTATTGAAACTGGAATATCTAGAGAATAGAAGGTTATTGTACGATTTAACTATGGTATACAAAATGTTTCATTCTGCAGTTGATGTTAATGTAAATGACTTCTTCACATTATCAGACAACAACACTAGATCCACCAACACATTAAAATTAAAAGTCACTGCTCTAAAATCTAACTTGAAGAAATATTTTTTCAGTCACAGAATAATAAATGTTTGGAATATGCTCCCCGAATCAGTGGTAAACGCTTCCAGTAGTAATATGTTTAGGCTAAAATTAGAAAATCTAAAAATGAACTATGGAGAATAAACCTTAGTCATAAGTAAGAGCACTGCCTTTATGACCTTGCACAGCAATGTTTCTTCTTGGTGCGAGCTGTATTCGCATTATTGCTTTAATGTCTTTATTCTGTATTCTACATTTTCCGCGACTGTACATTTTTCTCTTCGTTAATGTTTTCTGATGACGTATTTTCGCTGTTGCAATAAACTTAAATTGGGTATCTACATGTGATTCTGCATTCAGCTGTTTGAATCTTCAAAAACTTAGATCGAGAAGAGGCTAATTAAAGAGACCCATAGCTTTCGTAATATTGATCGTAGACAGATGAAATTTTTTTCCGCGCTTTCTTTCAACATGTTCTAAGTACTGAGCAAAAAATCCGCTCTTCTGAAGTTTAGTTTTCAGTATTCTGAAAGTACCATATTCTTAAGTTACTCCGAGAACTCGCCTCAAAACAACTTGACGCTGGACTTCTCGACACTAAGACAATTCAACGCATGACAACTAGACACAGAGACAAGTCGACACGAAGCCAGCTCACCTCAAGACAACTCGCCTCAAGATAACTTGACGCAGACAACTCGATGCAGACAACTCGCCTCAAGACAACTCGATGCAGACAACTCGACGTAGACAACTTGACACAGACAACTTGATGCAACACTATTCTTGGCAAGGTAGGTTACCTATACCTTCCTGGATTGGTGAAATCCTGAAACGGAAACGATGGTTATAATCCGGAAACAGAAACGATGGGTTTTCGAGTCATGAACCCTTCTTAAGCGGGAGATATTTTTAACGGCGTTAGGTACCTTCATCTTGATGGGGTCTGCTCAGGTGACCCTGGTTTAGACAATTTGGACCACCCTAGAGGATGGAGAAGCCCCCAACGAAACTCGTGGTTAGCTTAACATTGTAAATAATGAATACCCCGTTTTAGAGGGGTCTACGACAATTGGTAGGAAGTCAATTGGTAGAACGACAATTGGTTGTACGACATTTGGTAGGACGTCAATTCGTAGGGTAGGACAATTGGTAGGGTATGACAATTGGTAGGATGCGACACTAGTAGGATATTACTGTCTTATGCGAATGAATGTTCCTACTGTGTAATGGTTTTATTTTCCAAATATACCTGCAACTTTCAAGTTAATAGTTATATGACCTACTTTTTTGCTAGCTGCTGCTTTTTTATTTACATAATATGCGTAGGCATACGAAAACTCATTTGCATACTGGAAATGAAACATACCGATCAAAATGGAAAATGCTATGACAAATTGTATGCAATGCCATGAAGAAAATGAAATGGTTGTTTTTCCGCAAATTTTTCTACAATTGATTTTATGCGCTTATCAATGTCCACATATTTCTTTTTCCTTGGTTCTTGCTGACCAGCTAACAACTGTTCGACTCTACGTAAAAAAAGGCATGTTCGCTTTTGAGTGCGCTAATCAGACGCCAAATCGTCGGGTGGACCAAAATATGGAATGACACAAAAACAAAAGACAGCAGACCACTGAAGTGAACAGTGCATCAAATGAACCTTATGTAAATGTTAATCCTATTGTTTACCCGTCTTGATGAACAAATAAGAGTTATATGAGTATGTATATATATATTTGTTTATCCCAGATGCGCAGCATTGAGTTTATGAGTACAACACAGTAGGGGAGCCAGTCTAACAATTACCGCATCCTACCAATTGTCGTACCCTACCAATTGTCGTACCCTACCAATTGACGTCCTACCAAATGTCGTACGACCAATTGTCGTTCTACCAATTGACTTCCTACCAATTGTCGTGATTCCGTTTTAGAGCCCCTGAGCTCTCCTAAAGCAGGAGATGCTTTGCCAGAAACAAGGTTAGAAATGTCAATCTTGATGGGAGCTGCCCTCTCGGAAAACCCAGCTTCCGGCGGTCTGGACCATAGATGCACAGCATGGCCGATCTGGGGGTTCAGTCGCTCTGGGGGTCACAAATGGAGCTTTTTTGGGGCCAAAATGAGCTCAAAAAGGTGCATAAACGCTAAAATAGCGTTAAAACTACGTTATTACACAGTTTCTGGTCAATTTGAAGCACTTTTAAAGAAAATTTTCAATTTTCATCCGTTTTTGGCCTTCATTTTGTTTCATTTTCCCAACAAAATTTTCAATTTTTCCATTCTGGGGGTCAGGACCCCCCACGTGCATGTCTGATCTGGACCAACCCCAGGGTAAAGAAACCCCCAACGGAACTTCTGGTATAGTGAATAATGGGGTATATGTACCTCGTTTTCAGGCTGCTGAATCCTGCGGCAGTCATTTCGCTGGAAACTTTCTTGGGCATTTTAACCTTGATAGGGGCTGCTTGGGAAACCTTGGTCCCGGCACTTTGGACCACCCCAGGGCAAAGAAACCCCCAACAGAACCAGTGTTAGCTTCATTTTGTTAAACCCGTTTCGGACCCCCGATCCCAGCTTAGTGGGTTCTTTTTTGCCAAAAATAGGGGTTAGGGATGTTCTCAACATCTTTCCTTTTCCGCTTTTTACCGATTGTTTCCGTTTCAACCTCCGTTTCCACCTCCGTTTCCGGATTTCACTTTTTCTCGTTGTTTTTAACTTTTTGAGCACTTTAGGTCTATTGTATACGTATATCCTCATGCTCAGTGGCAGATTGACGGTAGGGCAGTTGGTCCTGAAAGGGCATTAGCCTAAGATCGTTGGAAAAAATTGCGTTTTTTACCAAAAAGTGTCTAAAAATGGTTAAAAATGCGTCTAAATGGGATTTTTTAATAGAAAACATGAAACTGCTTGATGCGCTGATTGCACATTTCACATGTCTGCGTCGAGTTATCTTGAGGCAAGTTGCCTGCGTTGAGTTGTCTGCGTCGAGTTATATGAAGGCGAGTTGTTTTGAAGCCAGTTGTCTGCGTCGAGTTATCTTGAGGCGAGTTATCCTACGGCGAGTTGTCTGCGTCGAGTTGTCTTTGAGTTGAGTTGTCTTGGGTCGAGTTATCCTTGGGTCGAGTAGTCTTCAAGTCGAGAAGTCTGAGTCCAGTTGTCTCGAGGCGAGTTGGATCTGTCGAGTTGTCTGGTCACCTATAGTTATACCTACCTATAGCTGGGTACGGGCAGGGCTGTATTTAGGGAGGCGGCCACCCCGTCTCCTTTGAGCTGAAAAAAATATTTGAAAGGCAAGATCATGCATGCATGAAAAAAGGTGGAAAAATTGCTTTGACAAAAAATCTTCAAATTTTCGGCGTTTCGCGCTAGGGCAAGGGCACTGAATATTCGGCAACATTGCCCTCTGACGTTTTTGCTAAACGGCAACGGCATCCTTTATCCGCCACTAAGGGTGGATAATTTTTTAAATATCCGCCCCTATGGGCGAACATTATCATTGTATGTTACCATTTCTTGTATATTACCATTTTTCAATGAATATTACTATTTCTTGCAGTTTTAAGATTACTTTACGCTACATACTGGGAGCCAAAATGGGACGTTTTGGCGCCGCCGTTTTAGCTCCACACTCTTTGTAATATTATTAATTATTTACATTTCATTTATGATTAAAGTACAATACAGATTCTGAAAGCCCATTCAATTCTCTACGTGATGGTATAAGTCACTTTTAGAAAATCTTCGAATTTAGTGAGATAGTTAAATGCATCTAAAAATACACTGGATTTTCTACAGTTTTTTAGTCGTACACAAATGAATACTCATCGAATCAGATAGAACAATATGATATTTTGTTGCTTGTAGAACCTGCTTTCTGAATAATTTATTTTAAAATTGCTTCAAAATTGATTAAATTAGAATAATTTATAAGTTGGTGGCGCCAAAACGGCGGCACCAAAATTTCGTAGACCCACTCGTAGCGTAGGGGATTACTGTAGGCATACTGTAATTATGATTGATAGCTATAAGTTACGGACTAATGGACGGATCAAAGTGAAATTTTGAGAATAATAATAATTTAATAATAATATTTATTAGCCAATTACTACCGTAGGAAATGCAATAAAAATCACATGAAAAAGGATTTAACGAAAGATAAATGTCGAAAGAACGAAAGAAAGTTTATCATCATAGCATAGTAATGGCTAAAAGATCTGCAATCAACAATACTTTGGGTCAAAGTATTCCAAATTTTAGCCGTCCTATTTGCAAAGTCGTTTTCCTACAGTCTAAATGAAATTTACGGATATAAAGGTTTTTATTACTTACTGATATGGTACCCCCTTCGGGTGCGAGTTCGAAAAAGTCTTTAAAGGAAAGTAACTGTCTCTTGATTATTCTGAAAGCAAAAGTAAGATCAAAATAAATACGCCGAGTTTCGAGTCTTTCAAGATTTAAGAAACCCAACCGTTCTTTGTAAGACAAGTCACCTTGTCGCCATAGTATTCTTTTCGTAAATCTATGCTTAACTTTTTCAATACAGTTAATATCTCTAATTAATCAAATAAGGGTTCCAAACTACAGAACTGTACTCCAAAATATGTCTTACATAGATTTTAAAAGAACCAACTGTTCGCCATAAATAGTTTTAAAAAATGAGCTTGCTAAGCGAGAGTTGTAAACCAAGAGAAACTTAAAGTTTAAACCTGCCATTACATTATGAAGAGAATCGTGAAAGATTTTTTCCCTTTTTTCACCTTTTTCATTTTCTTTAAGCTCAAAATCTTTCATAATTTTCTTCATAATGTAATGACAGGTTTAAACTTTAAATTTCTATTGGTTTACAACTCTCGCTTAGCAAGCTCATTTTTAAAGACTAAAAGCTTTTACCATTAATTCTATATTCTTTGAGACAAAGCTTTTCTGAATCATTGATGCAACTCGAGAAGTTTAAGACGCAGTGTTTACAGAATCAATGCTAGAAGATAGGTCATCACCAATTTACATTCCTAAATCCTTAATAGATCCTTCAGAAATAGTTGAATTTGAAAAACCCAGTTTGTAGTTATCTTAGGATTTCCATTCCCCAAACAACGTTGCACATTCACCATAACTAATTTTCAACTGCCATTTTCGGTCCATGCGTGTAAGGAATCCAGATCCGATTGTAAGAGATCAGCATTACATGAAACAATAAAATTTTTTGCATCATCAGCAAACAACATAATACAACTATGTTCAATACAATCTACCAGATCATTTATAAACACTAGAAACAAGGAAGGCCCTAACACTGCTTTGAGGAACACCACTAATTACCGGTTGTAGGTTCGAGAAACAACTATTTATCTTTATCTTTTGTGACCTTCCCGCTAAAAATGATGTAGTCCAGCTTAACAGAGTACCTGAAACTCCCAAGAATTTAAGTTTTAACTAATTTTTGAGGAAACAACAGAATCAAAGGTCTTACAGAAATTAACATAAATAATGTCCATTGGAACGTGATTGTCTTAACTTTTAGTCCACTTGTTTTTGCACTTTAACAGCTGAGATGAGCAAGACTTGTTCTTCAAAATTGTTATTGACTTATCAGACCAGTTCTATCAAAATAGTTCACGATGGCATTATTAATTATTGACTCCTCAACTTTCCATAAAACGCAACAGAGAGATATAGGCCTATAATTTTCGACTAAGTGAGGTCTCCTTTTTTAAGAATGGGTGTAATCAATGCTTCTAATCATAAGCATGAGAGCCTGCAAGTTCGATATGAAACTTCGAAAATGCATGAAAGTGGTTCAATTGAGGCAATTTCAATCTGTTTCAAAAATTTCCAAACTTTACAAAATAATTTACGAATGTTACAAAATAATTTCCAAACTTTGCAAAATTCCTACGCTCAACACGTAAAAATAATTCTAAGCTTTACAAAATATTTTCCAAACTTTACAAAATAATTTCCAAACATTTACAAAATAATTTCAAAACTGTACAATAAAATTGACAATTTATACTTGAATGATGTGAAGATATGCAATGTTTTTGTATTTAATTCATGCAAAATCACTGCATAAGCAGCTCCTATGTTAAACCCGTATTTTTATGTTTCATTTTGTCCTAATTGTGCTTTACGAGCTTGTCCGTATAAGCATCTCTTTAGTACAAATTAAATATATACCACCATGTTTTCTTCGATTTCAACTTACTTTAAGCACTTATTCGAGATAATCAGTTCTGAGTGATATAACATGGCTATAGTAAGCCGATAGCATATTTACATCCTATTTCCCAAATTTTATCCTAAATTGCTCAATGGGTCAAAAATTTTGTGTTACAGCATACCTACAGTGAGTCTTGCATGTTCGGCGAATGTACATCGCATTTCCTAAGTTTGGCTCAATCCCATCAGTGGATCAAAAAATACGTCTTACAGCATACCTACAGTAATATGGTGCATAATATTGCGCATATCGTGTTTTTGACATGTATGTGTTGTATTCTCGAAATTTCAGCTTGATCCATCCATTGGTTTGTAAGTTATAGCTAAGCTATCCATCATAATTACAGTACATATGCCTATAATAGTCCCTTATGCTTCCAGTATAAAGTGTAAAATAATCCAAAACTGCAAAAAGGCATTCCCCTATTTTATATCCCCTGCATTAGATACTCCTGCTCACACATTCCCATCGGGGGAGGGGGTGAGGGGGAGGTATTACCCCACTTCAGAGTCCGAGACTTGAATCACTGTCGGACAATTTTGAGCTATCAAATATTTTTAGCATGATTTTTGAGTACAAAAGCAGCGAAGATGTTAAAATTTTTCGACTCTTCGCGCCGACTAATACATTTCTGTTTTGTTTACCTATAACCTATAAAATACCTAGAATGAACTTAAAATGATCTAAAAAGTCAAAATTTCCGATGAATTCTTATATTTTTTACTTACAAGAGTGACGAAACTAGTCAGAATGGGACAAAAAGTAATTAAAAATGCAGTTTTTCACATTAAAACATGCTGTATAAGATACTTTAGCCATTTTTCATATTTGACCTGCAAAAAGGCTTGACTCTAAATTTAGTGGTCCTAAATTTTGGGATTTCACCCTCCTGAACTTTCGACCCTGGGAAACTATGCTCCTGCTGTACATATGTACCCTGTAGTGTAAAAAGAATTGGTGTACCTGCAGTATGCCTCGCTTACTTGATCTGTAAGTTTAAAGTGATATACTGTGTTCCATAGTTTATAATGACCTATAGTACTTATACTTTATTAAGTAACCATAGTTATCCCTACATTGATTTAATAATTACAGTAGGACTTTGCTTGTGATTCGCAAGTTAAGAAAAGGTCCACAGTATACTCAATAGCCGGGGATAACTATGATGTGACGTCAACAGCTGACGTCATCTCCCAAGAGCGCAACACAAAAGATATAACCTATGTTTCAACACAGGACTATGCTAAAGCATTGTCTATGCTTAACAACGGGCTATACTTTGTGTTGCACTACGGGGAGACCCCCATAACTACTTCCGTTATATTTTATTCTTCTTGACTATTCGTAATTAAGGTTGCATGAAAACAAATGATAAGAACAATGGAATGATTTGAACTATCAAATATGACAGAATAATGGACAAAAAGTGTCTGAATGAAAGAATGGACAGAGTACTACTCGAAAAACACTTCAGATTATACTGCTGTGCATTGTTTGGCGCTCTTTCATAGTTCCAACAATAGATTCTGGTCCGCAAAGGGCCTGAGGGGGTATGCCTTTCAAAATTTGTGGTAGGGAGATATTCTCCTATACCCCCAGTGTGTATGTGTCTTTGGAAGGAAGAAAGAAATAGAAATCACTTGCTATGATTGCACTTATTGGATTGGGTGGGGCCCTGACCTAATTCATTTAAGCTGTTACTGTTTTTCACCAAGTATGTAATATTTTTTTCGGTCGAAATTTTTAACTTTACGAATTTTTCGAAATTTAAGCTTGGTCTGTCCTGAATAATTTAATGCAAGCTATCAGCTGCAATGTTAATTTTAAGTGATTTTCCTGCAGATGCGATAACCACATAGCATTACAGAAAATTATCGTTCATTATGAGCGTGGATGATGCGAATTTTCTATTTTGAATTCAAAAATTGTCTTGCAATTCTGGGCCTCATCGCGCTAATAATTGTAATCATTAAAATTAACTGATTCGGGATCAAGAGCATCATTAATTTAAAGCTTTTATAAGACGAGAACTCTTTATTCCTTTTCGCACTTATATTAATAAGTACCATCAGTCCCATATCAATGATTTTATTTTGGGGAGGGTGGAGATGAAAATTTTCGAGGTTAGATATCTCGGGGGGGGGGGGCAGAAAATTTTTGATGCGAGATAAATCGAGAACCATGAGGGGATTCGTGAAAATAAAGGCAGTTTCGAGCGTATCTCGGCGAGCTCTATACGATGGTGAAGAAAAACTTTGAAAAATTTTAAAATTTACCCAAATTTATCATTTAAGCCGATTTTTCATCAAGTAATCGACGAATTATTTTTTATCTCTTACCTATATATTTAATCATTTGCTTTACTGATCAAAACAATTTAGATAATGAATAATTCGGCGCGAAGTGCCGAAAATTTTTTTGACATATTCTGCATGTCAAGCTCAAATTTTGAGCGGGATAGAAGATAAAAAACATATATAAACAATAGATACGGCGCCAAGTGCTGGAAATATTTCATGTCTCTTGCGTCATAACTCAAATTAGAGCTGTTCTGAGTGAGCTGGAAGGCAAAAAATATAGCTGAACAATAAATCCGGCGCGCAGCGCCGAGAAATAATTGACATGCTCTCTATGTTGGACTCAAATTTTAGCGATTTTTAGGGGTTTAGACGACAAAACTATACATAAACGACTGCGTTAGGAAATCTTGAGTTTACTAGCTCAAAATTACATTGAAAAACCTGTTTTGGCGGTGTTTTAGACGCTTTTACCAATTTTCCATTTTTCTCTGGAGAAACAAGAATTTTTCCCATTTCGGGGGCGGCCCCCGCCTCCTGATTATGGGCCGGAGTACTATTGCAGAAAATACTATTAATGATCTTGAGTGTATACATAGAGGGTCGGCATATGTACATTGTGTACACAACTTCTTGCCCCGGCACCGGCCTTAGCCCCGGTGCAGGGGCATAAGCCCGGCCGCGGCCCCGGTTGGAAGTCTACCCCGGGACATCGCTAATTTTTAGTGAAAACATTTTGCGGAAAACATTCCTAGCATTGCATTGCGTTATACTACTTGCTATTGTGTTTTTGAAATATCAGTAATTTATTTACTTAGTCCAATTTATTTTGTTGACTGGCTGCTGTTTTCCAGACGATTGGCGCATTTATGCTTGTGCTTAGAGATTGATTTTGATATGGTAGCTGAAGTCGATGACATTAGTGCTGACACAAAGTAAGGTTGCATTAATCTCGAAATCGTGGTGTGCACCTGCTATGCATAGATGCACAGTCCTATTTGACTGGGTTATATCACTTCTAACAGTATAAAATACAGAAATTGATCAATTTTGGGCGCTTTTTGAATAGAAAGTACATAAAAGTACATAAATTGTGACATTTTTACTGCTTTCGATCTCAAAAATGATGTAAAAAACTTCCCGTTAGCTCAAAATCGCTAAGCAGTACCTGGCTGGCTGATGCTTTATCGAGGTGTATCACCCGCCTCACCCCCTATGTGCTGCGCATGTATGCTACTACGTATGCATGGAGGATAATCATGGACTGACCCCGGCTCGTATACTGGGCCGGGCGGGGTGTATATAAGTCTTCCTTCGAGACAGAAATTCAACAAGCGTTTCTTACAAAAAAATTGTCAAAGTGCATTCAATAACCTGCCTCAACAAATTTTTGGCTCAGTTTGAGCCACCCATTCCCATAAGGGTTGAAGGGGGTATTACCCCCACCTTAGGGTCCGAGACTTGAATCACTGTCGGGCGATTTTGAGCTATCAAACATTTTCTGCATGATTTTTGGGTACAAAAGCAGCGAAGATATTAAGATTTTTCGGCGCTTCGCGCCGACTTATATATACATTTATGTTTTGTTTACCCATAAAATACCTAGAATGAACTTGAAATGACCTAAAAGTCAAAATTTTCGATGAATTCTTATATTTTTTACTTACAAGATTAACGAAACTAGTCAGAATGGGACAAAAAGTAGTTAAAAATGCAGTTTTTCACAATAAAACACGCTATATAGGATGTTTTAGTCATTTTTCATATTTGACCTGCAAAAAAAGGCTAGACTCTAATTTTAGGTAAAAAAGTACTGATACCTGACCTGATCAGGTAAAAAAGAATGGCTCATTGTCACAATGTCCTGCTTTGTTATGTGGCAGTAGTTAATTTTTTTGTTTTGCACGACCCTATTTATATTTGACTTAAGATTGATAAGGTTATTGGAACCATCGCATCATTTTTTCATTTTAAGCATAGTGGCCGCTCCATATTCGAAAATTTTTTATTCGCACTTATAGTGCTGCAATGTAAGAGAAATTTTGCTTACACAAAGGTTCTTTAATTGCATGATGCAAAATAGGCAGCATAGAGTCATTATGAGCCTTTAAAAAGACAACTTGCACAACTAATTACTGAACGTGCACAAGAATGTTTGTAAAATGATGTTTAAAAAAATTTTAGGTAGGTACCATGTTGTTTAATGAAGAAATTAAAAGCATGAAATGAAAAACTGAACTCTATCGCATCAATACCTATTTTGCTGGCAGCGATGTTGTTTTTCACCTGTTTACACTTCGAAACATGCGTGAGCAAGGTAGAGGTGGCAAGAAGGAAGGGAAAGCGGGAAAATCTACTAATGTTCATTTAGCCAATTATTGCGTTTATTGTTTTTGTGTGCAAGGTTCTTTTGTACATGTACAAAGGCGCTTCCTAAGATACTTTGTTCATTTTGTACATTAGAAATTTTAGCTTTTTCACTTATAAGGCGTTCTACGAGCTAATGTGTGCTTTTTAATTTCACTAATTTACCATGTTCAATTTAGGTAGCTCTCGAATTCGCGACATTTTGAATCATAGGGGTAAGATAATTTGGAAAGGTCAAAGGGTGCAAACAAAGCGCAGGGAGATGCTGCCATATCCCCCCATTGAGAGCCAATTTTGATGCTTTTTAAAGATAAATTAAATATAGCAACTAGCACAAACTAGTTTTCACATTAAATTGTCAGAACTGTGAGTTAATGTCACATTCTGATCGATACGAAATTGTAAGCTCTAAATAGAATTTTTCGATTTTTAAGCTTATTCCGTGCCGGAAATTTTAGCGTTTTCTGCTTTTTCCAGTTAAGGTTTAAGCCATACAGGCAGATACACTATATATCCGACATTTTTCTAATTTTTCTCCTAGCCTAAAATATTGACGCGCGCTCGTTACTGCGAAAAATGCTAATGGAGAAATATTTTCTGGTTAAAAGAATCTGCGTTAAGATGGCATGCTTTTTTATCATTTCAATTTGGTATAATTATGTCCTGTATTAAGCTTCTTGAGAGGTTATTTCGGATGTATAAGAAACAGATTAAATTTTATTAAAAAATGCATTTTATCGAATTAAACACCGGATTTATGATCAACCTCTTGGAGATGATTTAACCTATTTCGTATTAAGTTTCTTTGTATATTGTACTCGTACACAGGTTCGTATCTAGGAGGGGGCTTAAAAGAGAAATCCACTTTTCCACGCCTGAAATGTCTCTCAGAATTTCCAATTATGAAACTATAGGTTTTTGACGTTCCCCAGCGTGAAAATGCTCAAATTTTCGGCGCTTAGTGCCATTGAATCCAATGAAAATTACTATTTACTACATATTTAAATCTTTTTATAAATAACATTTTCCGCGAGATCAAATTTGTTGCATCTCTTATCTTCAAAAAGAGGTGTAAAATTGAGCATAAGAGCATACAAAAAAGTGAAGTGAGATTGAAAGCAAAAAATATGGATTTCTATTGGTTACATTCGGAAAGCTGCAAAATTGAGCTTTAAAGTAAAAAAATATAGATAATTTTCAGCGCTTCGCGCCAGCTATAATCAATTCATTGCTCGTATTCAGAAAGCAGCAAAATTGAGGTTACAAGGACAAAATTGTCAAAATGTTTTGGCATTCCGCGCCATGTATACGTAAATCGTGTACCTATTGTGTGTTCTTAGGAAGCTATAAAATTGAGCTTAAGGCAATAAAAATTTCAGAATTTTCCCGTACTTTGCGCCGGATCTTTTAAATGTTCATTTTACAAAACACCTCGATATTATTGTTTAATACATAAAATCACTTAAGAATACATTCCCCGAACCAGAATGAAAAAAATTTTTCTCATAAGGATTCCCTAATGTAAAAAATGAAAAATTCTCTAATTGCATCAGTTCGCGAAAAAAGGTTTTTCTAGGTACCATTGAGCTAGTAAACGCAAAATTTTCCGGCGCTTTGCGCCGACTGGATTTATTGTTTTCGATAATTTTTTGCCTTCTAAGCCGCTCAAAATATTTGTTCGTGAACACAAAATTTTCCGGCGCTTTGCGCCGGCCGGATTTATTGTTTACGTTCATTTTTTGCCTCCTATGCCGCTCAAAACCTTTAAAATTAAGTTGGACATGGAAAACATGTCAAATTTTCCCAGTGCTTCGCGCCGAATCATTCATTTTCCTCACGGGTTTTTTCGGACCATCTTTGTACATGGACAAAGGGACCTTATTCAAAAAAAAACTGATTTTCCATTTTTTTGTTGCAAACAAACAAAAATTGAGTACTAAAACAGGAGTTGTGAAGTTATTCATGCATTGAATTATGAGAAATCAATTATGCAGACACTTCGAGTGATAGATTTTGTGTATATGATTATGAAATAAATTGGACAATGTTTAGATTTTTTCAAGAATTTTTCTTCGCTTTTGTATGGAGCTCGTCGAAAAGCGTTCAAAACTGTTTTAATTTCCTGACTGCCTCTATTTTCGCCTATCTCATAGGCAGTGATCGGACCGAGGCCTCGGCCTCGGCAAGCCTCGGCGTTTTTTGGAGCCTCGGCCTCGGCGCCGAGGGCGAAGCTGAAAAGTGCCGAGGCGCCGAGGGTTAAAATCAAATTTGAATAAGTTTAATATATCCGTTGAATATTAACTATTCAGAATGCATCTGCAGTACACAGACTATTTTTTACCTATAGACTTTTCTTATGGTTTTAGTCGCGTACCCAGTTACACCAAGTTGCATGCAGCAAAGTGCCAATTTATTATTCATGTGATGACTAAGTTTTAATTCTCATGCTCGCTACATGGATCGGAAACACACACTCCCAAAGTTTGGGTGAGGGAGGGTTATTACCACCCTCTCAGGGTACAAGACTCAAGTCATTGTCAGACGATTTTTGGTGAAAACCTTTTGAATATTTTTTGACCTTAATATTTACTATGGCAAAAGTGCAGCTAATTATTAGAATTTCACGAAGTGATACAGTATTTTTGAATGTAAGCAAGAGTGAATAGACAAACTATCACTATAAAACATGCATGCAACAGCTCAAAATTTTCGGGAGGGGCTGTTCGGCATAGGAGGGTGGGTCAAAATTTTCTGACGTTGGAGGGAAGGGTGTGGAGAGGACATCCAACCCTGGGTGGATGGGGAATTCCCCAAACCCCCCTGTTACACGTATGGTTTTCGGCTATTTTCATGGGAGAGGGGGTAAATGATCACGAATTTTCGGCCGAAAATCGCAAAACGCACCTAAAAATGGCCAATAAATGTAGGTTTTACCAAGAATCAATTTCGGCTCTTGCATTTTTTGGAGCCATTTTTATACAATGTTAAAATACTTGCTTGGACAAAGTGATATTAATTATATCGTTTTTCAGTATTTTTTTAGGAAATTTCAAAAAATTTTCGGCGCTTCGCGCAAAATATCGCTAATATACTGTATTTAGATTGAAGCAGGGGAAATAAAGACTCCAAAATCAATTTTTGTGTAATCTGGGCATCTTTATGCAGATTTAAATATCTTTTGTATCTATTTATATATACTGTTTTTAAAAATTTTATGCAAAATAAGTACTATTTAATAACTTTGCACTTTTTTGCCGTTCAAAGATAAAATTGACTAATTTATCCTGATGTTGCATTGGATTTCTAAGCACAATAGTGCTTCTTACTAGATTTAATTGGCATATTACAATATCTGTAATATTTCTGATTTTGTAGTACAAGTTGTTTTAACTTTCTCAGTCGAGTTTTATGTGTAGATTTCATCAAAAGCTCATAAAAATTTCGGCGCTTCGCGCCGAACTAACAGTATCAACTAAATTCAAGCGGAATTATCACATTTAGGGCCACTGTTTTTTATATTCGGCAACAATTTTTCATAATGTACAGAGACTTTTCAGGACCATCTTTGTACATGCACAAAGATTTTTGGAGAGACAAAAACTGTGAAATTTCCGAAAATTTTGGGCGCATCAATAATTGTCTGTCCTATATATGTATCTTTAAAATAGTAGAATTTGCATTTAGAATGGGAAAATGTCAAATATTCAGAAACCCAGGAATTAGTTAAGATACACAACCAAAGGTCGAAAAACCCAGTTTTACCACACTAAATCGCTACCGTACCATACTATAATAGTACACCAAAATTTGCATGCACAAAATGTTCTAAGACTTTTGGATACCATCTTTGTATATGTAAAAAGGTATCTTGCACAAAAAAACACTGTTTAGGACTACATGCCGCTTGCAGGTCACACACTGGCAGTATGCAAAAATGTGTATCTTTAAAAATATATTTATATAAAATATCTACAAAAATTTGTTCGCTCATACAAAGACACTACTTAATTTACTGGTCCCCCATTTTGGGATTTCACCCTTCCCTCAACTCTGGACCTTGGGAAACTATGATCGGAAAGTACAGTGCAGTTTCCGTCATATTACCTGCCACACCAGAATTGGATGACCGAAAAAGCGTGTTTAAACATGCATTACTGCAAAAGCGAGCACAACAATGGCTACAGTTCTGTCTTTACTTGGCTTATTTCGTTTGTTCGTTTATTTCTTCGACACTGTTTTCTTATTTATAGTAATAAAAGTTTTTACGTGCTTGTTCAGCCATATTTTTTATTAACTTTTCCAAGTCTTCATCAACGGCAACTTGTTAAATTAAGTATGCTTTCATGCTGCTGACTTTATTCAATAAATCCTTCACACATTTAATCTACTATTATTGAAAATAAAGATTAATTGTTTGACATTCGAAAAAGTGTTTAATATTACGATTATTCTTTAACTCATGTGCACACAAAATATTCTAAGAGTACTATTTATGGGTATAAGTATATAAGCTTGACCCTCGGCATTACCCTCGGCCTCGGCCGAGGCAAGGGTTTTAAGTCGCCTTGGCCTCGGCCGAGGCCGAGGGTCCAAAAAGTACCCTCGGTCCGATCACTGCTCATAGGTTCTCGAGATATGTTACTTCGAAGTTTGCGATCCTCTGAAAGGGGCTGCACGTTCATATATAAAGACAGCTTTGAAAGTCCGTGTATATTCAATGTATGTGAATATCAGCCTACTATGTGGTACAGTAACGCGTTTTGTGTGGCGAACTGGATTTTGTAAATTTACTACCTAGTAGCCAATTTCGGGGTTTCGGGGATGAGAAATTCGAAAAGTTATGCGTGCGGCGAATTTTATTATGATTTTACCGCTTTCGTGTAGAATTTGCGGTCGCTTTTCCGCACCAAGCTCAAATTTGTCTTGCAGCATCATTATTTTTCTCAAAATCGCCTGACTAGCTGTACCTAATTTCTCAATATCTCAGGTGGGGTTTGAAAGTATAATTGATTGGAAGTAGTAAAAAGTGATATAAATTTTTTTAAAATTGAAAAAAATAAAAAAATTGAAATAAATAAAAATTTTTCACTCTTCTCATCGCCTATGCCAATGTGAGCTTCAAAGCAACTGCGTTTCCCGACATGCTGTATTCAGGTCAGTGTTTTTTTTGTACAAGGTCCGTTTGTACATATACAAAGATGGTCCCTAAAAGTCTTTGTACATTTCGTACACACAAATTTTTGGGTACTATAATATGGTACAGTAGCGATTTTAGTTTGGCAAAAACAGAGTTGTTCGATCTTTGGTTACGTATTTTAGCTATTTCTAGGTTTCTGAGGACAAAAATCAGTAATAATCGTCTCAAAACGGCACGAAGCGTCAAAAAATTTGGCATTTTTCCTTTCAGAATGCAATTTTTGAAATTATATAGATATATAGAACACACAATTGCTCATTTCGGCGCGGAGCGCCGAGAATTCTTGTGAATTTCGAACCTTTTTTGCAGTTTTTGTCTTCCGAAAAATCTTTGTACATGTACAATGACGGTCCTCAAAAGTCTTTGTACATCGCGAAAAATCTTTGCCGAATACAAAAAAACCGTTATTCAGATTAGGAATATTTGGAGCTCCAGCATGTCATTTTACAACACTTCTACTTGCCATAAGCTTAGCGCTGGTCGGTCTCGTTCTCGTGGGTGCAGGTGGTTGTATCACAGGATTTCTATGGTCAGATGAAACACCTATGGTAGGTATTTTTTGGCTTTTATCTTTTTAATTTCTTAAATAATATGGACTTAGGTTTGGATAGTTTAATAATTCAGTCCTCCAGGCCCATGCGTATCCAGGATTTTATTCCGGGGGGATTCGAAAATTTTGAGGTCAGATATCTCAAGAGTCCTTAGGAGATGGGCAGAATTAAAGGAATTTTTGAGCGTATCTCAACGAGCTCTATGCAATGGTGAAGAAAAACTATAAGAAAAAATCACAAAAATTTAACTCTATATCATACTCATATAACACATCTATCCTTTGAACAATCTACATAACTGATTTCTCAACATTTCGTCGACGGTTAGTTTCCTAGCTTCTGTCCTTGTAGTTTATCTTCGTGATTTACAAAGAAAAACAATATAGAAAATGAATGAATCGGCGCGAAGCGCTGGCGAAATTCTATGTGCTGCATATTTAACTCAAATTTGAGCGGTTTTTGGCGGGCTAGAAGACAACTATCGATAAGTGATGCGCCAGAAAAGTTTGAGTTTATTAGCTTAAAAGTACGCTAAAAACTGTTTCGGTACTGTTTTAGGCCTACTTCGAGGATTTTTCATTTTTTTTTGTTTGAGGGACTCTTGTGTGTTTCTGAAATTATTTTTCAATTTCTGGCGGCGTCCCGCCCCGTCCCGCCCCTGAATACGGGCCAGCATTCCTCCATAAACGTATTGCACTGTTAGGACTCAAAATTTTGGAAATAGTTGGGCAATTGGGGATAAAGTTTTATTTTTGCTAAAAATGGCAAAAAATGTGAAAATTATAGAAAAAAATTAGGCTTTTAGCCATGAAGTCAGAGGCGTTGTAAAAATTTTAGCTTCTTGGGGATGAAGGATATACGAGATATATGAGTCGGTAACCGAAATTTTTTTGTAGTAGCATTAAGATCCATTTTCCTAGAGTTTTCAAAACTGCATATGTACCATGAACATATCTTACCTTGCAGATAGATATGACTGTTCAGTTTTGAAATTTAATATAATCAATTTTTGGGTCTTATTCAAGCTCCCTCATGCATATACAATGTATGGACATGGACAAGCTCAGATTTTAGGGTCAAATGACTTCCATGGGACTAGCGAGGTTAGTCGTGCATGACCAGATAAGCACAGTATGGAAATTATGGAGGTGAAACGAACATTTTTCTAAAATGCTCTTTTTGTATTAAAAAACGAGGAGTATGAGTTAAAAACGCAATTTTTCGCTACAAATCCAATATGTAGGTGAGAACTTTTTGGTGCTAACTTGAGCTTGATTTCTATTATTTACCAAAACTCTTGATGGTTTGCTTAGCCGCCAGGCCAAGGTCAAGTCGCTTGACCCTGACTTAACTCTGTGCCCATGTATGTCATGTTCTGAAGATCAGACACGCATAGCATGGAAATTCTGAAGGAGGGATTTGAACTGCCTTTTCGGACTCAAATACGGTGGATACGCTTTAAATATGATTTTTCGTCGTTTTTGACGGCGCTCTATCTTTCTGAACGTATAGAAATAAAAAATGAATACATCAGAAAAATCCGAAATTTTTGTCTCTATAACAAAATGTACCTATAACAATATATAAATAAGGTGCGAGATCAGTGTTTTTTTTGTACAAGGTCCCTTGATACATGTACAAAAATGGTCCTCAAAAGTCTTTGCACATTTTGTACATGCAAATTTTTGTGTACTGTAATATGGTACAGTAGCGATTTTAGTGTGGTAAAACAGGGTTCTTCGACCTTCGGTAGTGTATTTTATCTAATTTCTGGGTTTCTGACGCCAGAATTCACTTAAAACTCTTTCAAAACGGCGCGAAGCGCCGAAAAAATTGACCTTTTTATCATACTAAATGCAAATTCTGCCATTTGAAAGATATATAGGACAAACAATTACTCGTTAAGGCGCGAAGCAACGATAATTTTGGGAATTTTATGCTCTTTTTGCAGCTTTTGTCTTCCCAAAAATCTTTGTACATCTACAAAGACGGGTCCTGAAAAGTCTTTGTACGTCAGGAAAAATCTTTGCCGAATTAAAAAAACCGTGTGCGAGATGCCGGAAAATTTTGATATTTTTATATTTTACCATTTTCAGGTATAAAATTTGCGGCCTTTCTGATGACAAATAGTTCAGAATAATGAATTAGCACCAAGCGTTTAAACGTCTCGTCATTCGTACCATATGAAACACAATTTTGAAACTTTGTAAAGACAAACGGAATGAAAATTGCCAATCTGGTACAAAAAATTTTGCATCTTTATTATGGTGCTCACCTCCGTTTGTTTAGACTTTTAATGGACAAACATTGCTTCAATTGACTAAAGTAGCTTGAAACAGTAAAATAATTCGGTTAATTTAAGCTTTTTATCTTGATGCTGATGCTCTGTAATAAAGGAATAACGCAATAATCGACCATTGGCGCAATCTTGACGTTTTTTGCCCTTTAAACCCAATTTTTACCGTCATTAGGGCATATAGAACACGCAATTATCAGTGGCGGATTTAGGATTTTTCTAAGAGAAAAGCGGTACTACTCCAACTTTTCCTAAAACAGTCAAAAATAGGTCCGAAAATTTGCCCTTCACGTGCAAAATAGCGTTTTTCGGCTTTTTACGATGTCTGCTTTCACTTAAAATCACTTTTGACGCAACGTTTTTTTCGAAAAATTCCGAAAATTTTGACAATGTGCTAAACAATCATTACATTTTCTGACATTAACGAAAATCCGGCGCGATGCGCCGAAAAATTGAGAAATTTAGGCGGAAGGATGTTTTGAAGTTTGATTTACTGCCCAATTCGCTGTATTTGCAACATTTGATTTGGAACATTGAAAATTTTAAAAGGTTATGCTTAAAAATATAAAAAATATATGGGAATTAGCTGTTTCTGCTTTCGAATTTGCCTTAAAACCTAGTCTATGAGCAAAAAATGGCGTCTAGGTCGCCAAGAAAGTAAGTAAATGTTGTTAATAGGTATTATCCGACGGCAAGCGCCGGAAAACTTCAAAATTGATCGCTGACCATAAAATTCATTGCAAATTACATATCTATTCTCAATCTCGCCAACTATCTTTGGACGCCATTCCCGCCCCCTCAAATCCGCCTCTGACAAATTATGTATTTATTCCGGTGCGAAGCCTTTTGAGTTTTTTCAGAAATTTTGACTCTATTTATCGCACAATAGTAATACAGCCGCTACTTGATAAAATATCGAAGAGACTGTGAAGGATTCCTTATAGAGATGCTTGATATTATGTTTTTATATTCTATTAGGTTTATTTTATTATTATATTTGGTATTACTCGTGCGATTCTTTTTAAAGACGATAAATTTATCGACTATTTTTCGGCTGATTTTAGGCTTTGGGGATAGCTTTGACCGTGCTTGGGGTCCTGGCGATGATTTCTGGCTTAGTTCTTTATTTTTATGACGTGCGCACGGAAAAAAGTTCGTCTGATGCGCAAAGCCATCCTGAACTTCATCCGGTTGGTTCACAGGTAAAATTTCAAAAAAGTTATATCAAGTTTATTCAACTAATTTAAATACGTATAGATAAGAACTAGCGCGTGTATTTTTGACGATATTATTATGTAGAATATATTAAAACTTTTATTATATTATTTGTAGTGTATTTGTTGTTGGTAGATGCCTTTTGCAGTGCTCAGTGAGTTCTGATTAAATATCAAGCACGTATGTAATGCTAGTTAAAAGCAATGAAAAATATTTATCGAATAATTTGGTTCGAATAAAAATGCCGATTAAGCGTCAAACTTGGCGTTTTTGATCTTTCTGTCGATTCTCTTTCTTCCGAGTGTCAAGCATAGGTGGGCGGCACCAAAATTCTGTTGGAGGAGTGCAAGATTTTTCAAAGGTAAAAAATGGCCTTCAAAAACGGTCTTACGGCGGAAAAACACCATATTTCAACGTTTCTCATCGAGCACTATCCATTGGTATCGAAAAAATTGCGAAAAAAAACAAAAAAAATTTCAAAAATCAAATTCTGGGGGTGGTGAGGTATTTCGGTTTCTGGGGGGTGCATACCCCAAACCCCCCACACCCAGGTATGGTGTTAAGGCGTGCAAATCGTACGTTAAGCCAAAGTGTCGCAGAGAAAAAACGTAGAACATACATAGCGTCCTTGCTCTAGCACTCTATATCATCTTATGAGAGTCTGTGCCATGCATGGGCTGGGCTGGACCTAAATTCTGGAGAGTATTTGGGATCAAAAAATATTTTATGATAAAAACATGCCGAAAAATCGATGTTAGGGGCAAAAAACACCATTTTTCGAAGTTTACCCTCTATCCATTAGCATCTGGAAATCGTGCAAAAAACGATAAATTCTTTGAAAATTCAATTTTGAGGGTCTTATTAATTGTGGGACTCCCACGCCTATATACAATTCTAACCCCCATCTCCACAAACACGCGAGTTAGTATAAGGCTATGAGAGAGAATGGGAAATTTTATGCGAAATACTTAATTCAAATTCGGTATCGAAGTTTAGCAAACATTTTTGAAATTTCCTTCGGACCATGAATCAAACTATATTATCCACCATGTGGTCTCTTTATTTTTTCTGAGGCTATTGTTGTCTGATGAAACTAAAGCCTCCAATCTCTTATCCCTCAGCTGACCACCTGATTTCTTGTGCAGCTCTGATCTTCTCACTGCTAATCTTGTTTCAGTTGTTGTGTGCATTAGCACTTTCATATTTCTGAAAGGAAAAGAATTGTCGGAAATCTACGTATATATTATGTAATACGTGTCAAGCATTCACAAGCCCCAATAAATTACTTTTGGAATTTTTGTGCTCCGCATTGCATTGTATTTAGTCTTGTAATTGAAATCTTGCTACGATATGAATGCAGCGTAGTCTCAGTTTTTGCGCTTCCGATACTGCAAACTTTTTCAATTTTGTGGAAAAATTGTGTGAAAGGCTTTCAGCAGACTTGTTGTAAAGTGCAATGAAGCCCTTTCAAAAAATAACCGCCACGATTTATCGTCTCACTCTGAGAAGGAAGGTGGGAAGTCTTACGGCTTCCTCGCTAAAATTTGGCTTATTCTAAAATCGAGAAGATTTTTCTCAAATTTTTAGAAACTATTAGCAAAAATCAAGGAAAAGAAATCGAAGACAACATTAATCTGCCAGTTTTAGTCTAGATCCTCATATCATTGTCATCACATGTGGGCATGCGAGGGGTGATTACGGTAGATTAGATATTTTGATGTCATATTACGGTAGATGTTATATTACGGTAGACCCCCACAATAAATATTTAGATGTTTTTTTGTGATTTAGCCCCATCTGACCTGCATCAGAATTAGGCTGCTTCCCATGTGTGATTGTCATTTGTTAGTACCGTACTTATTCTTTTGAAGTAAGATTTGACAAAAGGAAAACAAGATGCTGATCACTTGCTTATTCTAAACTCATCGCTAAAATCCGTATTTTGTATGTCAGCGAAATCCGTATTTTTATGTCAGCGATTTCCATCTAATAAAATTATTTTTCTATGTTTTATGTGTGTCGTTGTCGTTACTATTAATTAACAGTACTTTTTGGGTTTTTGAAAAAATTATACATTTTTCATAGGTGCTCAAGGTCAAACTTTCAGGGGGATTTAAAACCAGGAATTAATAGATAGCTATTGCTTCGTAAAAGCGTATCAATAGCCTTTTTGGACTCAGAAAATTAGCTGTATAGCCTTTTTGAACTAAAAGTACGAGTAGCGATTTAGTCCTTTTTGGAGTTAAGGAAATGCTATATCTCACACGGTATGTTTCTGAGTCCGAAAAGGCTATATAGCTAGTTTTCTGAGCCAAAAAGGCTATATAGCTCATTTTTTCAGCCCAAAAAAGGCTATATAGCAATGCTTTTTCGGCCAAAATGTCTGTGGCTATATAGCTATCAGCTTTTCATAGCTCAGGGGAGAGTAATACTTTCTCACCCCATGCTCTTGTATGACATTTTTATGCATTTTTATCAGATTACTCAGACGCATGTTGTAAATGCGGTTCAGACTTCAAGACAACAGGCTTCAAATCACGTGAATTCGACGTTCCGATATTCTGCGGATCGCACAAAGACGTAATTTTTCATATATTTTTACTGTACTTGATTTTCTAGATTATTTTGCTGATCCTGAACGGTTTTAAAGTAGTGCGAAATATAATAATGCAGCGGTAGTATATTTTATTTCAAGTTTTCGCTATTTGCCCGAATTTTCCGTTTTTCTGCTGCTTTTGATGGATAGCCGTACAAGAAGACCGTTCAACTTTGCATTTATGGCAATTGGAACCTAATTTATTCCAAGAATAGCTAAATTTCGAGTTTTGAGAAACTTACTTTGCTTGCCTGATCATTTATGTATGACAATGACTTATTTTTATTTTTTGCTGCTTATCTTAAATTATTTTTATTTTTTCAAATTTATTTTCATTTGTTTTAGACTGTATTATCAAAATGCTTGGCTTTCAATTGCATTGATATTAAGCATCCCTTCAGGTGCATCAATATCAAGCATCTTCAATAGAATTTTCAAGCTTTTCCTTACTTATCATCAGCTGATTTTTTCATTAAATTTCTAGAATTGAGTTTTTAATCGTTAATGAGTGATAATAGATCTTTTTGTTCATATTTTACGACCGTACTGATTGTTGGATTGTTGTATTAGATCGCCGTTTTTGAATGGTTCTTTGACTCGGGATAGGAGCATAGGTGGGCGGTACCAAAGTTCTGTGGGGGCAAAGGTCAAAAAATGGCCTTAAAAATAGTGGTATGGCGAAAAAAACACCATTTTCCAACGTTTCTCATCGAGCACTATCCATTTGCATCAATAAATTGCGGAAAAAAAACAAAAAATTCAAAAATTGAATTCTGGGGGGATATTTTGGTTTCTGGGGGGAGGTATATCGGTTTCTAGGGGAGGTATTTTGGTTTCTGGGGGTATTTGGTGTCTGGGGTGCATTCCCCAAACCCCCACGTCCAGGTATGGATGGGTGACACTGACGTTGCTGTAGAAAATCATCTACTATAATGTATTCATGTATTTTATACATGTGTCCAATGTCCTTTCTTTTTCACTAAACAAATCTAATTATAACTTCGGATTAAGTTATTTTTCTGATCTTTGACTAAAATTCAAATGTCCTACATATTTAATAACCACAGACGGGGATAGGGAGGACGTAAGAGCGAGTTTATTCCTTCTGAAATTTAAGCAGGCTCCGTCAGACGATTTTAGGGAGATGCATGGTGTTACTAGAAAATTTTGGAGCTGGATATAGAAAATGTAGTACGTTTTTCCAAGTTTTGAATAAATTTGATCAGTATACTGCAAAAATGATATTTTTTACATAAATTTGTCCATTTTATTTAATAGAACACAGTTTTAAATCGATACTGATCGCCTAACTTCGTTTAGAGGAACATACTGTCATTTGAAAAGGTCGAATGAATGTATTCATCGGCATTTTAAGCTGTAAAAACGCAAATTAGGACCATTATTTAATATATGACTATCTCGGATTTCACCCCTCATCTCTATCCAACCCTAACTTGCCCATCTATGATACCTGTGTTGTGTGCATAAGCGGCTAAATATTAAAACTCGATGATTTTTGTTAACTGAAATTCAGAAGTACAAATTAGAACGGGCGCAACATTACTAAAGCTCGGTAATATTATCAATTTTATTATTTAATTTTCGATTTTTTCAATTTTTATTCAATTTTGATCATGATCTTTTAATTGTTGTGTTCATTATTAGTGGTAAATTTGTGTGATATTTGAAGTCTCGAAGCCCCTCCTCCTTACGACGATATGCACAGCGATGCAGCAGCCTCTTCTCACGTACAAAGTCGTCAAGTTAAGGCAAATGTCTTGCCCATTGTGCGTCCGTCTTATAACGCAGCAGTTCACGATTCATATTTGACTTCAACAACAGCTGTTTGAAGAATTTGTTTGATAACGTTTATGATTGTGCTGCACGAGTAGGCCCGTATCCAAGCAGGCACGTAGCTGGCCGCCCTATTTCGGGGGGACCAACACCAATTTTTGGGGGGACTGAGCCCAAAAAAGCTAAAAATAGCACAAAATAACGTGTAAAAAGTCCTATTTGTCTGAATTTTGGAAGGATCCGGACCCTTCCCATTCCTCCAGAGCTACGTGCCTGTATCGTAGAGGAAGAATGTAATCAGGGGATCGCCTTCAAAATAGAAAAACTTCTTTTTTATTTCAGTTGGAGGAATTAAAAACTCAAAGCGCATTAAAAACATTGCAAAAAATGGGGTTTTAGATTGTTTCCAGGTGGTATTAAATTCGAAATGTTTAGGCTGATTTTTATTTTATGTATTATGTCTAAATATCTTTTAGAAGCCCAAATTTAAGTTACACATACAAAATAAATAGGTCAAGTTGTTTATTTTCTTGACCATTTAACTTGCAGCGCCCGAAATGAATTTTCAAAGGTAAAATTGTGGCATTTGCGGAAGCCTTACTGCAGCGAAATTGTTCAACAGTCAGTCTTTACCATAGGAGGGCGGCATTAAAGTTCTGGGGGGTGGTGCAAGATTTTTCGAAGGTCAAAAAATGGCCTCAAAAATGGTGGTACTGGTATGGCTAAAATACACCGGTTTCCAACGTTTCTCATCGAGCACTATCAATTGGCATTAAAAAATTGCAAAAAGACAAAAAGAATTTTCAAAAATTTAATTCTGGGGTATTTTGGTTTCTGGGGGTATTTTGGTTCTGGGGGTGCATACGCCAAACCCCCCACGCCCAGGTATGGTCTTTACTCTTCAGCAGTTCGAACGACGATGTTTCTGTATATGAGCTTTAAATATGTAAAGTAAAACAGATCTTTCTTTGAATTTTTTATCGCCGTTCTACAGAGTCTGTCAGAAAACGCTATAAATGTTATTATTTTTACCTACTTTTTTGTCCTCTAGCCTAGTGATTCCTAACGTATCTATGCGATTTTGAAATTGTAACCCCCTCCTCAATAGTAATATTGGTCTGCAATGTGATTAATATATGCAGTATAATGGTATGATAAAGTAAGTAGCGTCTTAGTATGATCCACCGTTACCTACTGACAATTTTTTACGAATTCCACCGATTTGTAGTGTGAACAATATGCACGTAAATCTTGCATTTTGCTGCAACTGCATTGTTTTTCGTTTTGAAATTCTTTTTTCGTGCCTGCATATTGTGCAGTAATGCATATCTGCGTTCATCACTTAAATGACAGGACATCTATCGAGCGTGGGTAACAGTCTTACCTAGGCGTGAGGGGTTTGGGGGTATGCACCCCACTGAAACCAAAATACCCTCCAGAAACCAAAACACCCCGGAATTCAGTTTTTGAAAATTCTTGTTCTTTATTCGCAATTTTTGATGCCAATGGATTGTGCTTGATGCGAAACGTTGAAAAATAGTGTTTTTTTCGCCTTACCACCATTTTTAGGGCCATTTTTTGACCTTTGAAAAATCTTGCCTTCCCTCAGAGCTTTGGTGCCGCTGACCTATGATAACAGTGATTCCGCTTAATCTGAAGTCAGTGATACCCATACTTATATATTTATTCATCTTAATTCGAATCGATCGCCAAGATTTTTCGGCGAAAATATTGACGGGACATTCTAAGCATTTTGCTGCTTTTTCAACAAGAAATCAGACTCAACAGCATTAACCCTCTATACATAATCGAAATGAAGTTTAGTTTACCATCATAAAGTTGTAAAACAAGGACGAAGCTTAATCATTTTAAATGAATTTATTTTATTTTTATTTTCATAGCCATTTATGAAAATAAAGCTTATTGAAAAAATTAATTTAAAAAAATAAAAAATCTGAGATAAAAAAATTGAAAAAAGGAAGAAAAAAATCTGATCAGAAAAGGAAGAGAAGATCACGGAAAATGACGCGCTAGATTAAAGATTAAGTGTCTGCTGCATACATAGATGGCGACTTTGAGTGGAAGTGGTCCTGCATGACAGTTATTTTTTTAGTTTTTGATTAAATAATGTCTATTTTTGACAACTTATCGAAAAAATCAGGCATTTTATCTATCATTCCTGGTAAGCCGAAATCCGCTACCTACATCCGCCTATCTGTGCGTCCAACCTAAATTTTGAGCTGTTATATATGTGTCTAATCTAAATACTTATATTTGTACAATATTGCTGTCGCGTTCCATTGTCTTTTCGCGGTTATCAGGTTTTTCGGTTTTTATATCAATTTTACTTAGCTCATTTGCATAATTCGCGTTGCCAAATTTTTTTGGCTCATTTGATCGATTTGTATTGTTTTTTCTTTTTTCGACTGCCCATAATGCACTTACTTTCTATCGTATTCCTTCCCGCCGTATAATAATATCTTGGTCGCTATGTATTTTTATTGTGAGTTTTTATTTTTTGCATATTTACTTGCATGGTTTTCTGTTACGAATTTCGAATCTAATTTTTCTTTTTCGTCTTCGTTTACTATAGCATTTCCACTTCAAATCGCTTAATAATTTTTTCTTCTTACACAAAAACTTTACATTCGTCAAAAATGACTTTTCGACAGTCCTAGTGTACATAAGCATGCGGGCTGGAGGCCTGGACTCCGAATGAACCCCATAATTTGACAGACCCATAAAAATGAATTTTCAAATTTTTTTGTTTCTTTCTGATTTGTTCACACCACAGGATAGAGCTTGATGGGAAACGTCTCGCCCCTACTATCGATTTTTAGACACTTTTTTGACAACTGAAAATTTTGGACCCTAGAATTTATTCGCTTCGGTCCTTATCTAATTTTATGCGATTGATATAACTTCTGTTTGACTAAACTTCTTCAAGGGTCGTTTAGCATTAAGGCTTAAACTGGATAGTCATATTGAACCTTAGCTCTTATCATTGCGGTTGAAAGTGGGTTCTTTTGGGCATAAATTTCGACCATAAATAGACCCTGTCGAAAATATAGAGGAGTCGGAACAGTTTTAAAGAGTCGAAAAGGAATGAAAGTAATAGGTAATAAATCTAAAACGCTATTTTTGACATTTCTCATCAAGCTGCATCCAGTGGTATAAAAAATTTTGAGATGATGAAATTTCCAAGAATACGAGTAGTAATGCAGTCGGTGATCGTCTGTTAGGTTCTAGAGGGTCTGCCTGTGTATATAATCGTACTTAGATTTAGACTCGATAGCATACATGGGCAGCAGTTGAATTCTAGGGGTCTAAGCGCAATGAACTATTCGCTGCGTGTCCGGGACATTCATATTTTATATTTTGCCATCTTAGTTTCCTTGCGACCTTTTATCCTTGCGTTTATTCCGAATAAAGTATTAGTATTAGTATTAGAATGATGTAAACCCGACAACAATCCCAAGAAACATGCCAGAAATTCAATTGTGAGGGGGTTATCGATTTTCAGGAGTTCCCCGAACCCTCTTCCTTAACACCCACGTGCGCTCGCTAGGGCCTTTTTCAACCGAACAGCTTCACTTTTTTCTATATCAGAAAATTTATATTTACAAAGAACTTTTAAGTATTCTTAACGTATGAACTTCACTTGTGTAAATGTTAGATTATTTCTATGTAGGTCATTCTGTTTGAAATATTTTTTTATTGTGATGCGGTTCGCAGCGATAATGTACCTACATATGTTTGTCAAGACGTTGCAATTTGATTTCATATGTACTATGCGCCCATTAGTATTATATCGCTTGGTGCTCTCGGTCATATTTGTAGAATTTACTTACCTAGAAATATAACATGATCTTAAAAACCTTGTGCGTACTTGGGTACCTCAACATATGAGACTTCCTGTAGCTGTAACGGGACACATCTGGGAGGTGCGACTTTTTAAAAAAATAGATAATATAAACGATGCAGCTTTTTTGTTTACACCCAATACCGCGTTTGTAATAAGCGTGTAAAGTTTTGGCGTAAGGTTATACCCAATAATTGCGTAAAGTCTGAAAACCTTTAACCTGTTTAAATAAGGTAAGGCTGTCTTGTTTAAAAAAGTTAATGCTGATGTTTAGAACAATATTGTTTTCCGCGTTCTTTGACTGCTGTCACCATTGTGGCGTGTTTTCGTATGTGTTAACTGACTGATTTACTCTTACATGCTAATTAAAAGTAGGGTACTGGCAAAGAAAAATGCTCCGATAGAACAAAAAAGATGAATATACTCGGGATTGTGGATTACTAAGAGTGTGAAAGGAGGGGACTAGGAAAAAGCTACCTATGTATATGCCTATAGTCGCAAAATCTGTCAAAATCAGAATTCTCTAAGCAAACGCAAAAAATCGAAGTATGCATATTCTGCGGCCTCTCAAAAAGTGTAACCTCTAAATAATTTTCAATGCTTCACATAAGAGTGTCTAAACATAATCTAAAATGTTTATTTTTTGTAAATTGCTTGCAAGTTGTAATGATAACATAGAAAACTAACCCCTATTGTATTTAGAGGTGTTTTATTTTGTTATCACGAGCATTTACAACAAACCTGGCGTCAATTGATCAGTCCACACAATCGTTGCGGGCATGCAATCGTACTTACTTAGTCTAGCTTACACGTTTCCTACTGCTTTAACCAACAATTTCTTTGATTGTCTTGAATGCATCGATGTTTGCTATTTCATTCGATTGGCTTACAAAATCACTCTAGTTTACACCATCTACTTTCCGATAGCTAATGCCTAGCTAACTTTCTACGTTTTCAATCGATTTTTCGGTTCAATAGTTTATTTCAATCTGCGGGCCGCAGAACATACTTCGTTTTTTTGCGTTGCTTAGAGATTGTCTGATTTTTAACAGATTTTGCGACCTATTCCCCTCCTTTAACGTCCTTAATAATCCACGGATCTACGTGTATTCGTCTTTTTTTGTTGTATCGGAGCATTTTTATTTGCTAGTCTTTAGAAATGCTTGTGGATTCGTGAAGCTACTTCACTATAAATAGATACTTAGCGCGAAATAGTACATAGTGTCGAGGGGTGGCCGCCCCCCACATTGGCCCAAAATGGTGCGCAAAATTGAGCATTTTCCTGCGATTTTTGGGTTAAAACGGCTAATTTTTCCGCCCAAGTCAGGGTTCCGCCCCCCCCTTAGGGGTACCGCCCCCTCCCTCCCTTAGAAAAATTCCTAGATCCGCCACTGCATAGTGTAAAGCACCGTAGCAAGACGTCGTTACAATACATTATCTCTTTATAATGGTTAAATAAAGTTAGTATTATAGAATAAACATCAGAATGCGCAATTGAGGATTGAGGATTTTAATTTCAATATGCAATGTGTATGTAATGTATGACATGTGACGCTCTGGGAATCGACAATTTTATCGCTATTTCTCGGTTACCGCGGCTCAAGTGAAAAACAAACAAATGGCGAACTGGCTAGAAAATCTTTGTTTACATTAGCCGAGTTATAGATTCGATGCCAAATGAATGCCATTGATTTGTTTGTTCAAACTTAATCGCATTACATGCAGGTACGTTTGCACTTCGCAGAGAAAAATCGGATGGTCCCCAAAAATTTTCCAGAACATCTCGAAAATTTCGGTTAATGTCAATGTTGATTGATTTCCGGTCGTTGTGCCTACAAGTATATGCATATTGGTACTAGTCTAATATTTCACAACTGCACGATCACAATTATTAGTCAATGTAAGTTAATTACAAAAGCTGTTTAAAATTAAGCAACAGTCGCCTCGCCATACATACTGTAGAATTTAAAATCTAATTATGTCTATTTTATTTCTATTTGCAAGTCAAATAAAAAAATTCATTTTTAATTAATTAGATTATTATTATTATTGAAAAAAAACAATAATATTAATATTATTATTATTATTATTATTATTATTATTAGATTATTATTATTAAATGCCAAATACTACCTATGCATATGTGCACTAAAAAAAGAAAAACTATTGTAGCTATACTCGCTCGAGCGCTGAAAATTGACTTCTGATGTGTTCGCCCGAATAGATAAAGTATGATAGCAACAGACCGATAATGATATCGATCGCACACATCTATGTACATATTTCTCGTCTTATTTAACACATCATCTCTACACGTGTAAAGTATGCACAAATGAAATTACATAGGGATATGCTATATGCAATATCATTATTTTCCGTCGACATTTATCCGGAAATGGTTCAGATTTGGATGTCACTACGTTTGAATGAACCAATCGGCATGGCGCACGTCGTATTTGCATACATTAACATATGTATTAATAAACCAATAGGGCACGCGCCAACCGCCATGCTTGTCGTTTGTAAAAGTATATAAACGCACCCTGAAGCATAGCCGACCAGTTCGGCTCGAATTGCCGTTTTCATGTGTACGCTCGCTTTGGAGCGCTGCCTATTCATACGCGGGTAGCAAGAATAATTCTGGGGGTGCAAGATTTTCAAAGGTCAAAAAATGGCCTTAAAAATGGTGATATGGCGAAAAAACACCATTTTTCGACGTTTCTCATCGAGCACTATCCATTGGCACCTAAAATTTTAAAAAGTTAATTCTGGGGGATGAGGGGTAATTTTGGTTTCTCGGGGGGGGGCTGCATACTCCCACGCCCAGCGGTGTGCCTATTGTTATACGATAATCGGTGGCCGTTTTGATATTGAATATTGGTTCAACGGCGGTGATACTTCACTTTCTATGCACATGGTTTTGACTAGAGTAACAATTTCGTATAATATAAACTATTCATTGTTTACAGCGTGGTCAATTCACGCAGAGTAAAGGCATAGGGCTTAAGGGATTTTTCTATTTTCAAGTCAAATCAAACCAGCCTATTTGGAGATGGGACTTATCTATTTGCAAAAGTATCAAAGCAGTCTACAAGTCAAGTCAACCAATGTAGAGATTTCGCTGCTGCACTCAGCCATTAAAGTGATAGCTGTTCTACTTTTGTAAACAGGTTAGATTTGTTTTCAATTACTTTTAATTAATTTAAACCAATAAATAAGCACAAATATCAATGTTGACAAAACATGCGCTTGATGTAACTTTTATTGGGCTATCCGAGCAAGCGCTCTAGGCGCCAGCAGCGCCGCCATGCATAAAGTTGAAAAATAAAACGTGGAGACACGTTTCAGCCAAACCATACAGCTCGTACATCAAGCAGGTGTACGGAACTATCATTTATTTGCACAATACGACCAATACACATCAAAATAGGATAGCAGATACGATAGACAGATACCTACTTATCTTAAAAATTACATAGGTAGGTACCGAAAACGTCAAAACCGTTACATGATACACTGTCGCAACGCAACGAAAACAAAAAAAATCGATAGCGCTCGAAATACGATCAGCCGATCAAAAAATGTAATGCGATAAGTCGGCCAATCAATAACGTCGCGACGAACTGGAATATCTGTAGGCGTCAAAGCGATCGGTGCTGCTGTTGCCTTGCATGTAGGAATTGCTCTGCGGCGTGCTAGTTGCTGCCATGCTGCTGTACACGGACAGATCTGCCGTGCCAGCAGCGTCGTACATCATCGAAGAATTGGCAGACTGCAGGGCTGAGATGGCAAAAAATATTTAAAACTTAAATATCACATACATCATATTATTGGAGTCAGACATAAAACAACTCGAGGCGGATAGTCACAATTCCTAAGCGGGATAAGCATACACATTATAGGGAGATGAGATGGGATAACCAGAGTTAGTAGTCCTCCATCCCTCAGAATATTTGACCCCCCCGATTTTTGGAAAACATTTAATTCTTTCGTTTTCAGGTGTTCTAAAAAATTATTGGCCAAAAAATGGAAATTATCCACCCTCTCCACCCATCAACACACCTGGGCGTGGGGGAGGGTTTGGTGGTATGCACCCCCGAGAAACAAAACCCCCAGAATTCAATTTAATTTTTTTTCGTTTTTTTCGCAATTTTTCGATGCCAATGGATAATGCTTGAAGAGGAACGTCGAAAAATGGTGTTTTTTCGCCATACCACCATTTTTAAGGCAATTTTTTGACCTTTGAAAAATCTTGCACCCCCTAGAATTTTCTTGCTGCCCACGTATGCCCATCACCTTAAAACTGGTCGAGAACCCCCACCCAAAATTTCGTGCCGCTACATGTATACGGGCATTGTTTTTTGTATGAGCCTCTTTGTAAATGTACAGAAATCTCCGAAAAAATCTTTGTACGAGCGAAAATTTTTTTATACACATATAATATACTAATAAATAAACACATTTGATTATACTAATGGTTGTTATTCGCTACCCGCACACTTCACAAAAAGTGTTACTTCGTCCTAAATTCAGCTGATTATATTAGTTTGGCGCGAAGCGCCGAAATTTCTATGACTTTTTGGTTGAATTTACACACAAAACTTGACTCAGAAAGCTGAAATAACTTGTGTTATTCAATCATAAATAATACAGCGATTGCAATAAGCTGAATAAATCTCATAATATCACCAATTTGCTTGTGAATTCGATGCAACACAAGATAGGCAGAAAACAGCGCAAAGTTGTCAAACAGTTCTTGTTTTTCTGCATAAAATAACTTGGGCAAAATAACGTCAAAAATAGGAATGAATGTATGAATGCCAAAACAGCGTTAAAACTATGTTAATACACAGTTTCTGGTCAATTTTAAGCACTTTCGAAGAAAATTTTATATTTTCATCCATTTATGGCCTTTATTTTGCCCAATTTTTTCCAGAAAAATTTCATCCTGCGATTCTTGGAATTTTAGACCCCATGTGCATGTCTGATAGTCTCCAAGCCATAGGTGGACAGCACCAAAATTGTGGGTGGAAGGGGGTGTAAGGTTAACCAAAGGTAAAAATGGTGTTGGTATGGCGGAGAAACATCATTTTTAAGTTCTCTCATCGATCACTATCCATTGGCTCCAAAAAATTGCAAAAAATTAAACAAAAAAATTTCAGTGTTCGGCCTTTTGAGGGGTTCCTACCCCCAAGCCCACGTGTGCTGCAAGCCCCTGTTAATTGTGCTTCATACTCCTAGACACACGCCATGAAATCATACATGAGAAGCAAGAAAATTCTGGGGCGGAGTTTGGTTGAGAGGAATCGCCAAAAATGTTACTAAAAATAGAATTCTGGGGTCCACAGCACACCTGGGCGTGGGGGGTTAGGGGGTATGCACCCCCCAGAAACCAAAATACCCCCCAGAAATCAAAATACCCCCCCCAGAATTCAATTTTTGAAAATTTTTTCGTTTTTTTTTCGCAATTTTTTGATGCCAATGGATAGTGCTTGATGAGAAACGTCGAAAAATGGTGTTTTTATCGCCATACCACCATTTTTAAGGCCATTTTTCGACCTTCAAAAAAATCTTGCACCCCCCGCCCCAGAATTTTCTTGCTGCCCACGTATGGTCCACAGTAATCAGCGGAGGATTTTCCAATTTATCTAAGGGGCTTGCAAACCCCCACGAAAATGTGTGTACGAGATGTGTGCTAACCTCGCCATTGGGGTGCCGTCAATGTTCCCGAGCCTCCCATCGGTGAAGTCATCACCGAACCGCCGCCCGTCGAGTAGCCGGACGACTGTCGACCGCCGCGGACGTCGGCATCGTGACGCCACGACTGGCGCGACGACGGCGGCGTTGATCGACGCTCGCGTCGCGCCGACGCGCGATACGGCGTCACGGACGATCCGCCGCCGCCGCTTTCGTAAAAACGCCGACCGTTGGCCGGACGCGAAGACGCTTGGCTGCCGCCGTAGCGATTACCGCCGGGCGCAGAGTTGCGTTGATAGCTGTCTTCGCGACTATTATATCTGAAAAATGAAAATAAATCATTTTTTTAAAAAGCTTCGAAAAAAATCATTTTTTTCAAAATATAAATCTTTATGTTTGAAAATACAGGGTGTTAAACGAAAAATGTTTGTCGGTTTGTCAAGTGAAATTTTGTAAAAAAAGGGAAACGTTTGTGCTAAATTTTCAAGCTCTTCTTCTAAAAGTGCATAATTCGAGTTTTGGCGCAAAAAAGTTTCCAAAAACTTGCTGAAATTGAGATGATTGGTGATTTGTTATCAAATGCACGTAGACTGCTGAAATTTTCGGCGTTTGGAGACACGAATATTAGCAAACAATGAAGAAAGGTTTATTCGATACGTATGAATAGTTTTGCTTTAAAGTTACGTAAGTGGTACGTACAATGACCTCTATCAGGTTCGATAGACAGTTTTGAACAGTAAGCGAAAGTGATCAACAAAGTCATTGATTTTTAGTTAGCGGTGTAAAGGCTCGAAAATTTGCTTTTCAAGTGTGCTTCATTTTTTATTTACATTTTGTACAAGAATGTTGTTCAAATATTTCTACCAGTCGCCAGCACACGTGGGCGTGGGGAGAGGTTGGGGTATGCACCCCCTAGAAGTTGAAATACCCCCCAGAAATTTTTTTGCTTTTTTAGCAATTTTTTTGATGCCATTGGATAGTGCTCGATGAGAAACGTCGAAAAATGGTGTTTTCTTCGCCATACGATCACTTTTAGGACCATTTTTTGACCTTTAAAAATTTTTTCACCCCCCAGAAATTTTTCACCCCCCCAGAAATTTTTTCACCCCCAGAATTTCGGTGCCGCCCACCTATAGTCGCCAGGTGTCACCATTTAAGCAAAAAACTTTGAGAAACTTTTGCCTGAAAACTCGAATTCACTACTCTTAGGATAAAGGCCCTGGACATTGAAGAAATCATTCCCATGTTATAAAATTCTATCCGACAAGCAAAGGAGCATTGGATTATATTCTTGCAAAGTTTCAATGGCTAATTTTAAGTATACGTTACTGTATACCTTTTTAGTAGTGTAGTGTACCGTTTTTAAAGCCTGTATTTTACTTTAGCACCGTCACATTAGCAACAACCGAGGAAAGAGAACGATAAATGAGCATGTCTGCGTATGAGAATTGTTCTGAAATTCTGAGCAGTTTTTGTACAAAATTCCCGCGTATTAAGCATTTATAAGCCCAAAAAAGGCACTTCAAAATTTCAGCTTCCTTGGAATCCTATATTGTGCGCGTATGATGAGCACTTTTAATGTTCGATTCGAAAATGGGCTATCTCTACAAGGCCCATTAGCTGATCAAGATTGTGATCAGTTTTGCATTTAAAGTTGGGCATTTTTTCAATTCCACGAAATAAGTTACCCTCGGAGACTAACAGAAGTTAGGTATAGTTCTCACTACAGGTGCATAGCATGGCCGATCTGAAGGGATGGGGGTCAAAATTGAGATTTTTAAGTGGTATAAGCGCAATAATAGCGTTAAAACTACGTTATTGCACAGTTTCCGGTCGATTTGAAGCACTTTTAAAGAAAATGTTCATTTTTGCCTTCCTTTCGCCTCATTTTGTCCACAGAATTTTCCATTTTCCCATTCTGGGTGGGGGAGATCAAAACCCCTCCAATCCCCCTCCCCCAAGTGCATGTCTGGTTGTCACCATACCTAGGGCGTGGGGGTCGCACCCCCAGAAACCAAAATACCCCGCCCCAGAATTCAATTTTTCAATTTTTTTATTTTTTATCACAATTTTTTGATGCCAATGGATAGTGTTCGATGAGAAACATTGAAAAATTGTGTTTTCTCGCCATAACATCATTTTAAGGCCATTTTTGACCTTTGAAAAATCTTACAAACCCCCAGAATTTGGTGCCACCCACATATGGTTGTCACTTGTCAAAACAAGCTCAAATTTACAATGAATATGATAAGACAATCAACATGCCGTCGCTAGATTATTCAGAGGAAAACAACGACTATGACTACAGTACCGTGTGCAAAAAAATCGTTGAAAGCCTTACGTTCGAACATCTTTTATGATAATTCGCGCACAAACATTTCATAAAATCACCGAGTTTTCTGTCGCAAAAGGCTGAAAAAGCCTGCACTGTGCGAAAAAAACAATTCTACGGTCAAACATATAGAGCAGAGAATCCATTTTAAAATGTTTTTTAGGCATTTTCGGCTAAAGTTTGCCGAAAATAATTTTTGAAAGAGTAAGATAATTACATGGAAAATAATGGTTATTAACACTTTTCATTGAAAAATCTGAAAATTTTCGGGCCGTAGGATCATTAAATTCCATAAATTTGTCTCAAGCGCGGCTAAAAAACGTCATTTTTCATAGCACATTCGAACAATAAATAACCGATTGAGTTTATTTAGGAACGCTTTTTAAGACCTAATCGCAGGAGACCTAAAGAGTTTCCTGTCCTGACATCTTTACTTTGAGAAAACGCGACCCAAACAGCGAGAAGCGCTGGTTAGTTTTCACAAAACGCGACCTGAACGTTTGGGTCGGAGCGTTACGACTCAGCGCGCGTAGAGCATATTAATATTGATTACACTCGTGCAATTCATATGCATATATTATGCACAAAATGCGTGAATACGCGCTGTCATCACGCGTCTGCTCAAGAACGCGTGCTGAGTCGGAAATGGTCTGACCTAAGCGTTTAGGTCGCGTTTTTTAAAATAGCATATCAGGATACGCTTTAGGTCTCAGGCGATTAGGCCGTGAAAAAGCGTTCTAAAGCAAATTAAATCGGTTCTTTATTGTTCAAATTTCGTCGGCGATAACTGTATCGCAAGATATAGTCACCAATCTTAAACCGCCCCTTGAAAAATCCTGCGTACTATACCTAATCTGGGGAGATGGCGTTTCACATCCCCACAGAATTCGCGATTTTCAAAACTCATCAAAAATTTCCCGAAAATTCGCAGAAAAGGGTGCTCTTTTAAGCGTACTTATCATCTACATATTTGCTCGCGAGAGTCGGATTTTCGGCGCTTCGGGCCATATACTCACGTTTTGACTATATTTCGTTAAATTTCTTCGACTTTTTAGATCTTTTTCAGATTTTTTTATATTTTATGCTCTAGAAGGATATAGCATCGTCAGAAACGCTGAAGAACGATGTTTTAAAAGCGTAACCACTGTTTTTGGGCCCAAAAAGGCACTTTAAAATTTCACTACCTCCCCAGAATTCCCATGCGTGCATGTCTGCTGCGTATGCCCCTGTACATATGTGTATATCTTTGTGGAGAACGTCGGCTACTTCTGGACGAATTGCCTCCTCCAATCTGAGGCGTAGAAGTAGGAGTACCGTAGTTGGCGCGTTTCGGCTCCGTTGCCACCTCATAAGCGCCCAGACCGTCGTAAGCCCTTTTCACGCCGATCAAAGATTGAGTGGACGCAGCAGCCAATGCATTTCTGCAATTATAATTTATTTTAAAACACGTGCATGGCGACTGAATTCATTGCCTACAGTAAGCCAATCGGAAATCCTCTAATTCTTGCTTTTAAAAGCCGATCCTCCAGTTCTGCCATCAGTCGAATTTAATTTCATATAGCCATTAAGTCTCACAATAAAGATTTCATATACTCAGAAGAAAGGAGTGATAACAGACATACATGCACACCGGGGGATACGGGGGTATCTCTCTACCAGGACTTTTGGCAGGCATACCCCCCGCCTCAAATCGTTTTGGGACCAAACCTGTTGCTTGAATCACGAACAAGCGTTAAATGACGTTTAAAAAGTAGAGTTTAGGCACATATACTAAGTTTTCGAGCAGTTGACTGTCCAAATAATTCATGCAGACAATTGTCTTCCATTATTTTGCACATTTTTGATGTTGCGAGGTCATTTAATCAACCTTATCGTCATTGGTATCATGTAAATTAAACATTACTCTTCATAAAGAATGAAATAAAACGAATTAAGTGTCAAAATTTGACATTAAATAGGTAAAAAAATTACTCATCTACTCACCCCCCAATAAACCCGGTTTTACGCCCCGCCCAGAACTTTTTACCTTGTGCATGTACGATTAGAGAGGGTTATATTTAGAAGCGATCTAATAGTGAGGTGGTCAAAAGACGCGTTTAAGCCATTTAAAATGCTATTTTCGAACAAAAATTTGATTAAATTCAATTCAAAGATACTATACTTCGCGTTCTTCGAAAATCCCTACATATATTATTTGATTTTCCGAAATTTCAGTTGGGAAATCCGAGGTTGGAGTGCGGGAGGAAGAGTACATCATCCACAACATACAAGCGCACATTCAAAAGTTCTGCGAGGGTGATAAATCGAGTTTCTGAGAGGAGGGGGCAAATGAGTAATTTTCTGATCTATTTAATGTCAAATTTTAATAGTTGTATTTTATTCTTCATGAATATATATAACTAAACTTGCATGAAAATAAGAACAATAATGACGATTGAATGATCTGTAGCACCAATGTGTGGATGAATGAACTGAGCAGTCTTCTGCTGAAAAATATGTATATGTAAATGAACTTATACTTTTAGAGGTCATTTGACGCTTTTTCATGGTTCGAACAATAGGTTTTGGTTCAAAATGGCCTGAGGAGAATATACCCTAAGAAGTCCTGTTAGGGGGATACGCCACACACAAGGTCAGGGTCGGCAGGAGGGGGATAAAATCGCAGAAATCCAAAAGACTTAATTAACGTTCACAGAATTTTTGTTGTTCAAATGACCAAAATGGTCAAAATAGTCTATAAGTCGTCTTTTCGTGGTAATTTCGCATTTTTAGTATATTTTGACTGAACTACATATACTACGTTTAACATTAAAAAATACAGAAACTGATCAATTTTTGACGCTTTTAGGTAAAAAAAGTACATAAGTACTTAATTCAGCGCAAAGCGCCGGAAAAATTTTCACATTTTTACTGATATTGACCTCAAAAATGATGCAAAAAACGTTCCATTAGCTCAAACTCGCCGGACAGTATTACCTGTCTAGCTGACCCTTCAGCGGGGGGGGGGTAATACTTCCCTCACCCCCTGAGGTGCATGTATGTTCCACACCGCCAGTGTGCAAGCAGGGGCGGATTTAGGGGGGCGGCCACCCCCCCAATCGGCCCAAAAATGCGCAAAATTAAGCGATTTTTGAGCGATTTTCGGGTTAAAACGGCTATTTTTCCGCCCAACTCCGCAAAAATTTTTCTCACCCCGCAGAATCCTAAAATTTAATGTTTATAATTCTAACACATTTTTCAAAATATGAAACCTCCATAAGACCGGTCAAGCTCATGCATGTCTGCTTTAGTAATACCCTGTCACCACAAAAGGGCGATGAGAGTCAGGTTAGACCTCCTAGAATCCAAATCCCCCAAGACTACAGCAGCACATAGCCCGTATATGGAACGGGCCGACACAAAAGCTGAACGAGTTAAAGGGTCCGTTTGGATGCGCTACTTTTGAAAAATGCGAGAAAACAGTGAAAAATCAAACAAGATAGTCGATTTTAACCCCTTTTCGGCCCAACTAAGAGACCAAGCAACGTTTTTCGATGAGCTGAAGCTTTGGCGTTTGCCCATGCATTTACAGCTTTCGCGATTGTTTGCCTCATACTCTGAACTCTGACCCCTAAATTCGGCTACTGCCCATGTACATATATGCGCTTCATGTTTAAGCCTCTAGATTATATGGCTACAAAAAATTACAAAAAAAGCATTCTGCTCTGATCTAGAAACAAGGAACGTAATCTTATTAATCAGACGTTTGATCTATAAATACCTATAAATTCGAGAAAATAAAAGCTGCTCATCGAAAAAGTCTAACTATGTAACAGAAAGTATACATATATTGGACATTGCACTGCAGTATTGGAAAAAACTAAAAAACTCAAAAAAATGAAAAAACAATAAGAGAAAAACTAAAAAATATTACAATATTAACAAGAGATGAGAAAAACAAGCGTAAATCAGAAGATCGATTACCTTTCATAAGCCACTTGCATTCTCATTTGTTGTTGTTGGTGTTGCAATTCAAGCTTCTCACGCTCCAGTTTTTCTCTTTCGAACCTTGACGAATTAATCAATAAGTACAAAGTGAAGCAATCGAAAGAAATTGCATATTTGATCAGAATTTAACGGGAAAAGACAAATAATTTCCAATTACATGGCAAAAAATGAGAAAAGCTGCCTCCTTATTAAAACAAACCATTCACTTCCGTTAATTTACTTTTCGCAACGGTTTTGGAGGATTCTTACAATGTGGAAGTTATAAGAATCCCAGAAATAGATAATGTCTATGCAGTACATTAGAATTCATCACAATCTAGAATTACGCTGTCAGAAGCTTGAATGATTTGATAGTTTTCTTTTATGCAAACCAGCCGAATTTCTGCTTTAATTCATGAATACTTAACGATTTTCCTGAAAACTACTTTAATACGAGTACAACCCCTAAAAATTTTTCACCTCACAGAATTCACAATTTTTTAAGTTTCCAAAAATTTCTTGAAAAATCGTAGAAGTCACGGTTTTTTTGTATTCGGCAAGAATTTTTCTCGATGTACAAAGACTTTTGGGGACCGTCTTTGTACGTGTACATGCAAAAAAGGTTTGAAATTCGCAAAAATTTTCGGTGCTTCACGCCGAACCGTCAAATTTTTCTGGCGCTTCGCGCCGTTTTGGAGACGATTAGTGATTTTTGCCCTCAGAATCCCAGAAATTAGTTAAAATACACTACCAAAGGTTGAACAACTCTATATTCGCCACACTAAAATCGCTACTGTACTATGTTATAGTACCCAAAAATTTGTGTGTACAAAATCTACAAAGACGTTTAGGGACCATCTCTGTAGATGTATACAAACGAACCTCGTACAAAAAAACACTGAAAGAGGTACTTTTCGAGCATTTTCAGCTATATATTTGCTCAGAAGTGTTGAATTTTCGGCGCTTTTCATGTTTTGACTATATTTTGTTCAATTCGCCCGACTTTTTAAAATTTTTTCTAGAAACTTTTTTATGCTTTAATGCGTTAGAAAGATAGGGCATCGTCAGAAACGCCAAAAATTATGTTTTCGACGCGTATCTACCATTTTCGGGCCCAAAGAAGGCACTTAAAAATTTCAACTTTCTAAGAGTTCCCATGCTATGAACGTCTGTTGCTGCCATGTACACATAAGGTTCCATACATATAGTACCGTACACGTACCAGGGGGAAATGGTGGATCCACCAAACCAAAGTTGGTCGTGCCCCATCCTCCAAAGTCAGAAAATTTTCTGACCTCTCATTTTTCGCAAAAACCTGCGTTTTTTGACCATTTTAAGGTGCTTTTTTGCCATTTTTATCAAAAAACGGAGTCATTCGACCCCCACCCATACTCAAAATAACCGTGGACCCCACCCAGAATATCGAGCCGTTGTATACATACATATATGCATAATAAGAATATAATATACATGCATAATATATCAAAAGATGAAGTACCGTAGGCGTTCCTTCTCACGTTGTATTCTCAATACTTCTTCTCTTTGCTTATACTCCGCCTCCTTCTGCCGCATACGTTCAACCATATCGCTTTCTTCTTCGCGTCGACGACGGCTCGAGTCGCCATAGGGCGTCGACGACGATGACGTCATCCTACCGTACGAATGCGACGACGATGAGCCGCCGCGGTCGCCGCCATAGCGCGAATATGGGAAACGCGACGGCGCGCCGCGGTAGCCGCTGCGCGACGAACCGCCGCGCGACGGAGTCGAAATCGACGACGACGACATACCGGAGCCGCCGCGGCCGCGTCCGTAAGACGACGGCGCGTAAGAACCGCGACGCCCGCCGAAACGACCGCGATACGATCCGCGGGGTGGCGGCGGCGGAGGCGGGCGACGGATAAAACCGCGCGACGACGAACCCCGGAATGGCGGGTGACGTCGAGCGGCGGCGGCTTCCGCGGCGCGCATTGCCGCCGATCGACGAATTGCCGCTAGCGATACTTCGCCTAAGTAATATAATCAAATCGTTCATTTTATTTGCATATTTCGTTTCATTTCATTTAACTTACCCCGTCCCTTAAAAACACGGGGTGGAGTGGCCCATGAAAAAGGTATAAAATGATTTTATCATATACTACAGCTGTTGTATGTAGCTCAAAGTAATAAAAGCTTTCGAAAATAACAAGTATAGAGCAACAAAATTGTAAAGTTTCAGTGAAGTACTCCTCATATTGCGTTTTCAGTTTGTACTTTTGTAGACATAACTTTTTCTGTAAGTTACAACCGGAAAAAATTATTAAATAGTGCAAAAAAGCAAATAAACTCTTCCCTATAACTTTAATTCTCTTCGAATTAGAGTAATGCGGGTTGTATCCACAAGTGGGCGTGGGGGGTATGCACCTCCCGGAAGGCCGAATACGCCCTCCTCCCCAGAATTCAATTTCTTGATGCCGATGGATAGTGCTCGATGAGAAACGTTGAAAAATGGTGTTTTTCGCCGTGCCAGAATTTCTAAGACCATTTTTTTACATTTGAAAAATCTTACACGCTCCCAGAATTTCGGTGCTGCCGACCTATGGTTGCATCATTCAATAGATAAAACCATTGCCTATAAAAGTGTTAAGCTTTTGGCTTTGGATTCTTAGAATTAGCTTATTTAAACCATTTTTATGTGAACCACATTTTTTGTAGAATAGAAATGCAGTTAGAGCGTAATGTAATGAAAAACCCACAAAACTGAACCAAACCAAACAATAAAATAGTAACTTTGAATCTAAGGAAATTGAGCAGTAGAATAAGAATGCTGTTATGGCTACCGCTGTCAAAAAGTCAACGATCTTTGAATTCAAAAAATCAATGTTCTTCGGCGTTTCGCGCAAGACACCATTTTTGACTATATCTAGTTGAATTTTATTGAATTATTCACGAGATTCTTTAATATTTTTATCATCCAGGAAGGAAGAACATCGTTAGAAAGGAAAAATTACATTTTGGACGCGTATTCAGTTCTAGTGCCCGAAGGACGCACTCCAGAAAATTTTTTGTTTTGCTTCGCAGAATTTCCGATTCCAATGCTGTGGATGTATACAAAAAGTTTGAATAAAAATTAAGAATTTTTGAAAAATTGTAAACTTTCAAATTTTTTAAACGTAATTTTTGATCCTTAACCGTATCAATCTTAAACCCTAGTCTTAACGACCCTGACTACGAACGAACGGAGAGCATACTTGTTCCTAGTAGAGAGGTGGGGGATTTAGACGACCCCCGCAGAATGGCGTGCTGACCACCCGCAAAATGGCTTCGACCCCCCAGAATAGTCGATTTTTTTGTAGAAATCGTAAAAAGTGTGCTTTCTAAGCGTTTTTAGCTCATTTTTGGCTCAAAAGGCTCACATTTTTAGCGTTTTGCGCCAAATACACATTTTTTGACTATACTTCGTCCAATTTTCACTAATTTTTCATTTTTTTAAATAAGATTTTCACGTTTTTGTTCTAAAAAAGAACTAGCATTGTTTGGAACGTCTAAAAACAGTGTTTTTGACGCGTGCTCGACGTCTTTCAGCCCGAAAAGGTACTTCTAGAAAATTTCTCAGGCCCGACGTGGAGTGAGGGGAGTATTAATCCCCCTGTAGAATCAGCCGGACAGGTACTGTCAGGCGATTGTTGAACTAATGGAACGTTTTTGTATCATTTTTGTGGTCAAATGCAGTAAAAACGTCAGAATTTTTCAGGCGCTTCGCGCCAGATTAGTACTTTTAAGTATTTTTTACTCAAAAAGCGCCCAAATTTGATGAATTTTTGCATTTTTCAGTTTAAAAATGATATAATGCAGTCAAAATAGACTAAAAATGCTTTTAAGATGCGATATTACCAGTAAAAACGTTTTATAGGCTATTTTGATCATTTTGATCATTGAAACAGCAAAAAAATCGTGAATGTTAAATTTACAGTTTTGGATTTTTGGGACTTAACCCCTACCGACCCTGACCTCGTGCACCTATACCTCTTCCAGAATTCAAATGCTGTGCATGTACGTATGACGGAGAGTAATGCATGGAAATGTGAAAATGGATTTCCCTCATCTGAGTAGTATTTAATTCTCGATACTAAGCAGCTCGCATTAAGCGCCGCTCAACATTTGTCTCTGGCTGACCCTGCAATCAGTCATGCTACATAATCATAGCCATCTGTTTGCTCACGCCATATACTCATTTGCTTTAATTTATTAGAATTTTATATTTATTTCAAATTTTTAAAATGTTTTTATGCTCCAGAAAGATAGAGCATCGCCAGAAACGCCAAAAACGATATTTTTAATGCGTAACCTTTATTTTTTAACACAAAAATGCACTTTATGTAAAATCTCAACCCCGTAGAATTCCCATGTTGCGCATGTCTGCATGAGAGTATGGGACGAAATTCTGAAGGGATATGGAAAAGGCATAAAAATACAACGTAATGGAATAGGAACAACACTAAGACTTTCGCATAGGGCACAGAGTGGGGGATATAGCCCCTACCCAGGCCCGTATTCAGGATTCGGCCAAGGGATAGGGGGCAGTCACAACATAAATTGGTCGATATTTGAAAAACTCGTCGGGATAGCTCGTAAAAAGCGCATTTTTCGACATGCTCTATCTATTAGGATAATAAATTCAAACTTTAAAACAAATTTTGTTCACTCCAAAAACTATAAAAAAGTGTCATTTGGTCGAGCTTAGACCAAAACGATAAAAAATATTTCACATCAAGCGCGAAGCGCCGAAAATTTGAAGATTTTACGTCAAAGACAGTCGATTTTTCTACCTTTTGGTGCATTATATATCTTAACTTTCAAAGTTTTTTCCGACCAATGGGGGGACGGCTAACCCCGCCCCCTTGTGTGCGGCACTGCCCCTGCCTACCTGAAATTTGAAAGCCCGGGTACTTTCAGGCGATTTCGGAGAACAATAAAGTGCAGCTGGAGCTAGGAAAGTTTTGACTTAGTGAAAAAAATCCAACTCACTAGTTAAAATTATAATTAGCAAGTTCAATTTACTGCTTATACCATCCATTTATTGTCAATCGTCCGTCACACACTTACAAATACACACACACACACACAACACACACGGTGAATCACTCACAAAAACAAGGTCAAAAATTAACATTTTATTAGATGAGATGAAATGATTTAAAAATCGAAGTGACGCCAAAAAAGGCATTTACGTGGCTGAATCAAGCTCGTGATCTTAAACCAGTAAACAACGAATGTTATGATATCCAGTGTTTTCTCGCTGCCCATGTATACCCGCCACTTATATCTTACACACCTATGCATGATTCAATTTCAATAAAAAGCAAGAACGGACATTACCTTTGGTAGATTTATCCTTTCCAGTCGATTTGACCGATTTACTTCTGCTGGGTGACCTCTCCTTATCTTTTTTGACCACATCTTTGCTTTCGACTCTTTCCGATTTGTCGCTTGCCGTTTTCTTCCTTTCAGCTGAGAGATAAGAACAGGGAATAACTATTTTTCGAATTTGTCATTTCTTAGATATAAGAAAACAAACACATTCACCACTTCCGATTCTTGTCACGAAATTAAACATTTAACAATCCTTAACCTTTGCTAAGGATTGCTTTGACAACGTTATAGCATAGGACGTCATGTTTTTGATAAGGCAAAAAAACGACGACGTCCTGTCATAATACGGGCCGATAAATCCCTAAGGTTTGTTACCTATTCAAATTTCGCAGCAAGAACTGTAGCCATACATTTAACAGGGGGATCGCCCACCCAAAGTTGGTCGCCCCATCTCACCAGAGCCAAAAAAATTTTGACCCTCCGATTTTTGGAACAATATTCAATTTGTAACCGTGTTTAGGTGTTTTTGGACGCTATTGGCCAGAAATTAAACGTCATCCCCTTAAAAATGGCCGAAGACACCCACCAAAATTTTTAACCTAAAATTTATAACCTCTAATACCCGACGGTTCGATGACAGTTTTAGCATCACTCGTCGTCGTCTTTTCAGACGGCGGCGACATTGATTTAGCCGCAGCCGTCGTTTTAGCCGGCGGCGTTGCCGCTTTGGCCGACGTTGTCGTTTTGGCCAGCGCGACTGCTTTGTCTTTATCATTGATGACGACGTTGGCTTGTTTCGCCTCAGGCGTCGCGACTGAAGCCGAAGACTTTTCCTTAGCGACGGCGACGGATTTTGCCGACGCGGCTTTCGACGCCGAGCTCGACGTCGGCGTTTTCTTCGGCGACGACGCAGCGACTGCGTTTGCCGCGGCGTCCGATTTGACATCACCGATCGCTTTGGGCGCCGTCGCGGCACCCGCCGGCGACGCGACTGGCTCCTTTTTTAATTTACTCGGCGGTAACGGTTTTCCCTGCGCATCGACAGCCTTAAAATTATGATAGGTACGCAAAATATTGTGCAGTACCTATCGAAATTATACACACATGCAACAGGAATATCCCCATTCGAAGGATGAGATTGTTTATCACCAATTTTTAAGCAAAAACAAACGTTTTTAGATGTTTTTAGTATTTTCCATACATAATCTGGGGGTTTCCATCAAACCCCAGGATTCGGATTTATCAAAAGTTTCCGAAAAATTCGTAGAAAAGGTGCTTTTTCAAGCGCTTTTTGCTATCAACTTGCTCAAAAAAGGTCAAATTTTTCGCGCTTCGCGCCATATTTTTGACTATATTCTGTTAAAATTTGAACACACCAGAATTGCCATGCTGTAAGCACCATACATGCACACGGTCAAAAGCTCTGGGAGGGGGATAAACCGATTTTCCTCAGGGGAGAAGGGGGGTAAATGAATAATTTTTCATCAATTAAATGTCAAATGTTTGTACTTCATTCGTCATATTTTATTTTTCATGTATATTTATGGTTAAATTTGCATGGAAGCAATAACAATAAGGGCAATGGAATGATCTCTAACATCAAATATGTACAAAATATTAAAAGAAAAGTGTCTGGATGAACGAATTGGACAGTCTATTGCTCGAAAAATAAGTATTTGTACTTGAAATTACACTCCCATCATTTGACGCTTTTTCATGGTTCAAGCAACCAGTTTTGGTCCAATACGGCCTGAGGGGGCATACATTCCCATAGGGAGGGATATTACCCCCACCTCAAAGTCCGAGACTTGAATCACTGTCAGACAATTTTGAGCTATCAAACATTTTCTGCATGAGTTTTGGGTATAAAAGCAGCGAAGACACTAAAATTTTTTCGGCGCTTCGCGCCGACTAATACATTTCTGTTTTGTTTACGCATGAAATACCTAGAATGAACTTAAAATGATCTGAAAAGTCTAAATTTTGGATGAATTTTTATATTTTTCACTTACAAAAGCAACGAAACTAGTCAGAATGGTACAAAAAGTAGTCAGAAATGCAGTTTTTTACATTCAAACGTGCTACATAGGACGTTTTAGCTATTTTTCATATTTGACCTGCAAAAAGGCTAGACTCTAAATTTAGTGGCCCTAAATTTTGGGATTTCACCCCTCCCTGGACTTTCGAACTTTGGGAAACTATGGGGGTATGCTTCTCAAAAGTTGTGGTGGGGGCATACATGAGCATGGGGTGAGCTTTGAAAAACTGATAGCTATACAACGATTTTGGCCGAAAAGCCATTGCTGTATAGCCTTTTTTGGGCTCAGAAAATAGCTACACAGCCCTTTTGGGCTCAGAAAACTAACTATATAGTCTTTTTTGAGCTCAGAAATGCTATTTAATTGTCTTTACTGAGTGTCAAAAAGATATATAGCTATTTTCTCGACTACAAAAAGGGATTAATAGCTATTTTTATTCCAAAAAGGCTATATAGCGATGTTTTTGAATCCAAGGCTATATAGCTATGTAGATTCCGGAGACCAAGGACTATATAGCTAATTTTCTGACCCCAAAAGGACTATAAACCCATTTTTACGAAACATATAGCTATATCTAGCAATTTTTGGTTTTCACCCCTGAGAGTTTGACCTTGCGCCCCTATGGGTAGGGGGATGCCCCCTTCACTGTGCATGTGTGCTGAGCACGTCTGGTGTATTCTGCCAGAAATAGAAAGTCATTTACCCCTTCCCGAAATTTTGAGCTGTATATGTATATACGCATAACCGTTGGTTGCAGTCTTTGGTAAACCTTGTACATTGCTTATGCTTAGACTGAGCTTTTTATTCGGGGAGGGGAGCAAAACATATCAAGTTAATTGAGCATACGTTCCCTTGGGAGTGAGAGGATTATTACCCTGACCTCAGGTTCCAGGACTCAAATTACTGTCAGACGATTTAGATCTATCACACATTTTTGCGAGATTTTTGAGGATGAAAGTGATAAGACGTTAAATACTTTTCGGCTTGCGAAATAAATAAAAAGTACTAGAAAAATGCAGTCTTCTCGATTAAAACATTTCGCATAAGATGTTTTAACCATTTTCCACATTTAACTCGCAGAAAAGATTCAAAACCCTAAATTTACTGGTCCCAAATTTCAGTGTTTTGCCCCCAATTCTGGTTATAAAAAGTTATTCAGCAAACTAAACGATGGTTAAGAAAAAATGAGAAAAATTTCATAAATTCAATTTTGTTACAATGTCATAAACAAACAATCTAGAAAAATTTCATAAATTCAATTTTGTTACAATGTCATAAACAAACAATCTAGAAAAATTTCATAAATTCAATAAGAACACGAGCGTCAAGAATAGTGTTTTTTTGTACAAAGGTCCGTTTGTACATGTACAAAAGATGGTCCCTAAAAGTTCTTTGCTACATTTCGTACACACAAATTTTTGGTTACTATAATGTGGTACAGTAGCGATTCTAGTGTGGCAAAAACAGAGTTGTTCGACCTGTGGTTACGTATTTTAGCAATTTCTAAGTTTCTGAGGGCAAAAATCAGTAATAATCGTCTCAAAACGGCGCGAAGCGCAAAAAATTTGGCATTTTACCTTTCAAAATGCAATTTCTGAAATTTTAAAGATATATAGAACACACAATTGCTTATTTCGGCGCGGAGCGCCGAGAATTTTGCGAATTTCGAACCCTTTTAGCAGTTTTTGTCTTCCAAAAAATCTTTGTACATGTAAAAAGACGGTCCCCAAAAGTCTTTGTACATCGCGAAAAATCTTTGCCGCATACAAAAAAAACCGTGGTCAAGAACATCATTTTGGCGATGCTAAACAAACATGCACAGTTTAATAATTCTGGGGTAGATGGATGAAATTTAGAGGTGCCTTTTTTAGGCCCGAAAGCCCAAAAATAGTGAATACGCGTCAAAATATCGTTTTTCGGCGTTTCAGACGATGTTCTATCTTTCTACAGCATAAAAACACAAAGAAATTTCGAAGAAAATAGGAAAAAGTCGAATAAATTGAACAAAATATAAATAAAACATGAGCATATGGCGCGAAGCACCGAAAATTTGACACATTTGAGCAAATAGATAGCTAAAAAACGCTCAATTTTATAAACTAATGAATTTTTTGATTTGAGTAGTAAAATTAAATTATTCTTTTCACTCCAGTATTTAATTTTTTTAATAATAGGTGATTATGATATCATCTACACCTTTTTAATAGAGTGAAAACTTTTTCTGCATTTTTTAGGGAAAGTTTTGGAAATTTCTGAAAAGTCGTGAATTCTAGTGGTTAAAAAAAATTTTCTGGGGGAGCGTAAAAAATGAAAACAATTTCGAAGAAATATCACAGGACCAAATTAAACAAAAATTATACAATTAAAAATGAGTCTAAAAATTTGACGCTTTTGAGCAAAGGCATTTTTCGGAAAATTGCGAATCCAAGGTAAAAAGTAGAGATGTGCCAGGCCCCGGCCCCGGCGCCGGGGGCCTGGGCTAACCCCGGGCCAGGCTGGCCCCGGCGCCGGGGCCAGTAAAAACGATGAAAAATTAATCAAAATCGAACAAAATTAATCTTTTTTTGCCGAATTACGCAACATAATATTTATTTATTCGCAGAAATAAGCTAAATTTCGTTAAAATTAGGCTTAGGCTACTGTTGTGTTTCGCTTCAGGTAATCTAATAATCAAGATTTGAGTGAGCATTGAAACAATTCGATACATTCTTGAATAGCTTAGCTGAATTAACAATTTTTATTGCGGAAATAAGCACGTTTGACCGATAATTCTTAGACAATAAAGTTTAAAATGCAAGGGACTTTCCCCAGTGTCTGTAAAATTGTTTTATAAATCGATGTATGTACTTATGTACCTTGAAAAATGCTAGGGTACGGCAACTTATTTTATCATCCAGATAGAATTCGTTTGCTTTAATACATGCGATTTTTCACTAATTTCGGGCGCTGTGCGCAAATAATAGAGCAAATGTCTTCATTTTTGCGTGGTTTTCAATTAATTTTTAAATATTATTTTAATTTGATTATGCATGTTCCCTAATCTTGGTAAATGATTTTTCGTCGTACAAGCATTTTTCGCCCCTATGATTTTGTTGATATTCTAGAGATAAGATTTTCAAGCGTGTAGTTAATCTCTGGGTTACTTATTTCTCGTGCAAAATAATCATAATCTTTTGTATTGTACTGTTTTGCTCGTCTATTTCTTTCATCAAATCAGCATAAATACTATAGAAAAGCCATATTCTGTTCAGCTTAGCTTATTGTTTTCTATGCCTAACAGCTATATTCACAATTATTTATTTATTTTTTGTTTATTTCTCTTTTATTTTTGAGTCTTTAATTCATTAAAGCAATATGTAATTGCTTACAATAGTAATACTAAAATGTTAGGTCAGTATAGAAATAATGTGAATGCTTGGTATAGCTTAGTAAGTATAGGGTATATGTTTTGTACAGGCCCCGGCCAGGCCCGGCCCCGGCAAAAAGAGCGGCCCCGGCACATCTCTAGTAAGAAGTAAAAAAATTTCTCGGATGGGGGTGCAAACTTTTCTGGGAAGGAGTGAAGCCCATAGCTCATATATGAACGACGTAGCATTCATGCTTACACGTAAACAGGAGCTCAGTTCTTCCGCATTTAACAATAAAGAAAACGAGCACAATTCTATCACATAGCTTAGCCCACGAAAATTATTATACCACATTCCTTTTATATGCGAAAAAACTTAAATAGAGACGATTACTAGAGATAAAATAATTTTACAAAAAATGAAAAAACGAAGGAATATCAAAGTTCAACAGTTTTCGTACAAGGTCCCCTTGTACACGTACACAGATGGTCCCCAAAACTCTGTATATTTTGTCCATGCAAACTTTTGGGCACTATAATATGGGGCAGTAGCGATTTTAGTGTGGTAAAACAGACTTTTTCGATCTTTGGTATTGTACTTTAGCTAATTTCTGAGTAGCTGACGCCAAGAATTACTAAAAATTCTATCAAAAAGGCACGAAGCGTCGAAACATCTGGCATTTTCCCATTCCTAATGGAAAATCTGGCATTATAAAGGCATAGAGGACAGACAATTACTAATTTCGGCGCGGAGCGACGAAAACTTTTGAGAATCTTAGACCTTTTTACAGTTTTCGTCATCCCAAAAATCTTTGTATATACGTACAAGGACGGTCCGGAAGTCTTTGTACATCGGGAAAAATCTTTGCCGGATACAAAAAACCGTGAAGTGCTCAATAGGAGGTTTTGACTGTTTTACAATTTTAAGTTAGTTCTTATTAATCAACAAAAATGTTCGATACACATACTCTTTCGACTGATATCGATTTGCCATGCAATTCAGTGCGATGCAGATGAGTAATGCATTTAGCCGCTTCTTCCGTAGATCCCATTGTGACGTAACCATACCACTGAGGATTCCCATCACCTTTCGACTTAGATGACATCACTTTGGCTGTAGCTACGCGGCCATATTTAGAGAACAAACTCTGGAAAATAATACTTGCATACTAGAGATGTTGCAAGATAGACATAAACTTAGGAGCGAGGGATAACTCTAAAACATGGGCTAAGCCATAACACAAAGTAGACCAGGAATTTCCATGGGTAAAAAATGTTAAAAATGAATTTTAGGCAACAAAAACATCGTTTTGACGTTTCTCGTCGAGCATCCACTAATATCTTAAAAATGTGATAAATTATTATGAGTCTAGCGAGACGAAGTGTTACGCTAACAGGAAATTCAGAAGCCCTCACGTTCACGATTTATTACGCTTATCCTATGTAGATAGAATTTGCAAATGGAGAAGGGTAAAGTCAACCGTCAAGCGATTGTTTGGAGATAAAAAATTGTAAGGAAACTTTTAGCTTTATGGCAGAGAATGCATCTCAAACAAATTTTTAATTAACATTGCCAGTTTTTCATATAAAATAGAGATTTTATTATATTAAGTATTTATAATCTTTTGAAATTATATATATTGTTATGTTGTAATATCATTATATTACAAATATTAATTATATGTTATTGTAACAACAGATGGACTAACCCTCACTGTTTTTTTTTAGCGCGGCGCAAAGGAAACCCGCCCTGCGCTAATGGGACATTTCGTTCATTAGCGCCATGCGCAAAGGCTTTTTTAGGCAAAAAATTAGAAATTTAAACATTTTATATTGCATTTTGATTTAAAAATTTTTAAAATTTTTTCGGCGCTTGGCGCCGACTTCTTAAGAATGAATTAATTGTGTTTGCCAACCACCGCTTTCCTGTTTCATCATAAGCGAATCCCTGCTTTAGCATCTTTGCAGTAATGAATCCTTGTTTTTGTGGTGCATGGTGCCAAATTAATTGTTTTCATTTTAAATTTATCTTTGAAATAGCCCAGCCTTGAGATACACATTGAGAAGATGCCAAAATTTCGGGCGCTTTGCATCTAATTATTGGTTTCTGTATAGCGGTTGCATTTTGCAATACACGAAAATTGAGTGCAAACTGCAAAGACAGCTTGAAGAAATCGCTCAGTCTAGTATAGGCAAGGCAATGAGAAATCAGGTATCAAATTGATATTTTTACCATTAGATTTCTTGTTCGAGTTGGAACCAGTAGTAAGAATTTTTTAAATTTCTTGCCAGAATTTATTGTCAGTCAGCAGTACATGGAGCGCATCAGAAGTTCAAAAATGCCCTTATTTTTGCCTATCGCCAAGCATTTAAAGGTTTTTTGGTGTGCTAATGAGAAGCTCCGCGCGCAAACGCTCTATCCTGGCCATTAGCGGCTGCGCAAATGGGGGTGGCGCTAAAAAAAAATCCCTGCTAACCCTACATTTTCATGTTTAATTTTTTCTAATCCCAAAAGTTATGTCTCGTCTCGTTATATTATTATTAGCCCCAAATTTCATCAAAGTTATCCTAAGTGTGAAAAAAGGTTAAGCTTGTAATTAATTATTAATTATTAATTAAGTTTCAGCATACACCAAGTCCATTTTAGTTCATTGTCAAAATTAGGATAAGCATTAAAACATACTAAATCCACATTTGCTTTACCTTGAGATCGGCGGCTTTAATCGTTGATGGCATGCCAATCACCCAAACGCTAGCTTCAGGACCTAAAAAGAAAAATTAAGCTCGCTTAAATATTAAGCACGAAGGTGCTACATAAGTCTGCAATCACAAAGGCTTAATAATACAGGGTTGCTCACAAAAAACGAATGACATATTAATCCTCATAACCTCTTCAATACTGGACCAAGACGCGGTTGGTTTTGCTCAATAGCCTATGACCTCTGCAAGAATCTGGCAAAGTTTTATCGGGCTGCTGTTGGTCTACGATAAATTAGGCAAAAGTAGTTTTATTGAGCCACGAAAGCATCTGTCAGAAGCATTATTTGCCTTTGAAACTCTGTAACTCTACAGAATCTTGAGACAGTTAAATGCAACTTTTCATTTTACAGCCCTTTTAAATGTCCATCACTCATATGCTTTGCTTTGCTGTGTTTAAAGTTGCTCAAAAATAATTGAATCATAATAAAAGAGTGCACATTTTAGCAACTGCTAGCAAATTAAAAACATTGACGTAGGAAAGCAACAACCCGTGATAAAGGCGCTGCTGTTCCGCACTAATTAAAGGACTTAAAATAAAAATGAAGCAGTAAATAAATAATTTTAGCTTCGTGCAAACCAAACCGAGTTGAATTATCTTTTTGTTGTTGTTGGGGAATTAGGGGAATCACACTGTTGTAAATATTGCTTATTTAGGCAAAAAATCTACAAAGAAGACGAAAAACGACTTTTGCTCAATTTAGTGTAAACCGAGAGCAGCTTAACCAGCATCGTTGAAACTTTAGCACTTTCTTGCAGAACTCTTAGAAAAACAAACCGCATCTAATTTGGTCAAGTACCGTAGAAGTTATAGAAATCAATACGTCATTCATTTCTTAAGCCACCCTGTATTTTTATTTTAAAATTAGATGTTTGACAATAACCACTTTTATGACTGGCAGAGGACCAATGCAAAATTTATTTTTTGGATAACCTGATTATTTAGTTATTCACACTTCAAAAGCATCCGGTCTGTTAAATCAAGTGCAAACAATGTGAAATTTTGGGCAATCTTTGCCAGATTAAAACCAAATATATCCGTAGTATAGTAAGTACTGAGTAGAGAGCGGGTGGTAGATATCCCACAAGAACGTAATTGACTGTTTAAGGTCTTTTTAGCATTAATGTGAAGAAATGTGCTTTTTTCCTCACTTTTCCTATAAAGTTATTGGTCGCCTTTTCTTTAACAAAATACAGAATAGAAGAAAATTCATCATAATATGTATCGCTTTTCCTAATATGCACGTTTGTATGTTTTTGAGGCACGAATATTAATAGTTTTGCACGTAAGATATTGACTTTTCTTACTTTTAGAGTCCGGTTTTTTCGTCATCGCAGGATTCTTGCCGACAGAAGTTTGTTTCGTATCTTTCTTTTCCGTCTCATTTTCTTTTACGTGGTGCATACTAAAAGCATTCGAATGAATAAAAACAAAAAGTTTCACAGTCTGACTCGACGAAGCAATAATAAAGAGCTAAACGAAGAGAAGGATAAAAAAATTCTGCGCCAAGCCATTAAGAAATGTGCTGAACTAGAACACAACGTTAGTTAAGTATTTTCACAACAAAATATTTATAACCCGCTCATTTCTCTCTTAAAGTTTTGCAATTTTTGAAATAGCTATAACGCCAATGAATTTGAATCGCCGAGCGAGTTTTGAACAAAAATCGATATGTCAAGATGGATAAGCAATACGGATTCGTCAATACTGTAATTTCCGATCCATGAGAACGACATGGTATTTCAAGCATTTCAAAGCTCTCCGAAAACATTGCTTGAGAGTAGACACGCGTATTGTCAACGATGTAGCGTACACTCACGTGCAGGCGGCTCTACTTCTGAACTGATCCCATAAATGGTGGAAGTAGCAGCCGCATAAAGTCGTTAATTACGAATTACGTACAACTATATTTATCATCTGGTTTCAGCAGTCAATTATAGAACCCCACAAATTTCATGATTTGAATTAGTTTGGGTACTTTTTCACATTACTCATCCAATAATTCACATTAGTATTCGAGAAGAGTAAATAAGAAACTAAAAAATAAAAAGCCGGCCCAAAATTGACGATTTCGGCTTCGCATCGTATTCAAAGGTTACTAGGGTAAATAGGGTCGGCCGAATCATGTACACAAACTGAGAAAATGCGGCTAGCGCGATTTCGCGTTGGCAAAAAAGGTATTTTCAGCGTTATCACGATGTCATGGCGCACTAAGCCTGTAATGCGGGTGAAGATTCAGGGTCGGGACCTAACCTCTATTTTTAAGCAACGAAGAGAACCCATACCCTTTGTGATTCTAGATCCTACATAATGGTCAATCACCCGAATCCTTCCCCATACACCAACCTTTGCGGTTCAGCCGGTGCCATCTTCGTTGGCGTTTCGTCGACTTTCTCGACGGCCGGAGTTTTATTGATTTTTCCGACGGCAGGCGTCGGCGTCGTCGCCGACGTCAATTTGTCGACTTTTTCGACGGCCGGGGTTTTATCAATTTTTTCGACGGCGGGCGTCGGCGTCGCCGGATCATTCAACGGCGCCGCCGTTGCGCCGTTGCCGTCAGCGGTCGCCGCCGCGTCGGCCTGATCGTCCAACGACGCCACCGATTCGTCAACGTTCACGTACATGGAACTGGCCTCATCGTTCAACGCTTCGCCTTCCTTGGCCGCCTCCTCCTCGTCACCCGGACCGGCGGCCGCCGCCGCGCCGCGGCCTTGCGCCGGCGGCGTCGCGGACTTCAACATTTGTTTCATAGTAGCCGCGTGTAATTCGATAGTGTCTTGGGCCGTAAACGGACAAAACGGCTCTACCGTCTCTGGATTGGGAGGAGGTGTTATAGTAATAGCGGAATCAAGATGGCCACCGCCGTCTGGCGAATCAGGCGCTTCCTCGTTCTCTGATTGGTCCGTTTGCGGTTTGTCTTCGGTGCCCGTATCGATTCGATTAGCTTGATCGTCGATCGGACCCGATTGGTCCATTTCGTCGTCTTCCACGGTCATTTCCTTCGTTTCCTCGTCGTACTCTTCTTTCTGTGACTCATCCTCTTCGATTAAATCAGACGCGGCCGATTTATCCATTTCAGCATCTTCGTCGCCCTCATGATTATGTGATGCGTTGACTAAACCTAAATTTACTATAAATTCTCTTTCGTTTTCAACGAGACTCGATGCACCGCTTTTAGAGGAATAAAACATGCGTTGAATAACCGAATGTTAAACGGTGGAAATGTTTGATCAGCGACAGAAGAACTGAGCGATAAACACTCACTCAAATGGACAAGCAACTGTTAAAATTTGTATATACGTATACGATCAAAATGCTACCAAAATTTAACCGGGAAATTTATTCCTGCAAAAGGAGTGAATGATACGTCGATTGACGCTTCTTTTCGCACATTGCACAAATTGGATACGAAATAGCTAGCGTGATAAGGCACTGGTTTGAGAAAATCATGAACTAATGTACCTGCAAAACATCCGTAAAAACTCACCGACTACACTATCTTCTAACGTCTCTGTATTTCCATCGGGTGCCACTAAATCAGCCAGCGATTCGAACTGTAACAAATCGTAGAATAACAAGACGAAACGAATTGCACATTAATTGCTTAAGGACATTCTTAAAGGGAAAGAACGACACTTTTTTTGTTGAAAAGTAATACTTGGAGACGGAGAAATAATGTGGAGATACGACTGAAAGAACTGTTTGAAAAGTAAGATTATGTGCGGGATGATAGAAAAAACGCATAAAAGCGTAAAATTTTCGGCATTTCGAATAGGGTTTTTTAGAAAGCACGTAGCTGGCCCTCCTATTTTAAGGGGGGGGGACTGACACCAATTTGTGGGAGGGGGGTCTAAGCCGAAAATAGCACAAAATAACGTGTGAAAAGTCCTATTTTTCCGGTTTTTTTCTGAATTTCGGGGGGTCCGGACCCCCTTCAGTCCCCCAACAGCTGTGTGCCTGTTTTTTAAAGGCCGTGTCAAGACTTATATGATATAAAATTAGAAAATGCCATTCGTATAACGAAAACGTAATAATTACTACTATAATCAATATAATAAATTCACAGACGTATGGGATAAACGAATAAATCAGCCAGCGATTCGAACGCCCGATCCTCATCATCTTCGCCGTCGTGTGATTTTTCTGTGAGAAAATAAGCATCTCAGTATTTATAACTAACCAGATGAGTAGGGATGAACCAGTTGTAAAATTTTCAAAATTTCAGGTCCGGGTCTTAGCAAATCAGAATTTCGGGTCCGAGTTTCAGAAAGTTAAGATTTCAGGTCCGGGTCCAACCTGCTTTTATAATTTATATGTACAAGCCAAATATAAATACTCACATTAACATGTATAAGATTCTAGTTGGCAGTATGATCGCTAGGCACGTTGCAGTTATTGTTTAATTTAGCTTAAGATAAACCAAGGGTTTTTACAAGAGCAATCATGCTAGGTTACCATTCTCGAACTTGTAATTACATTTTATTTTTATTCAAAAAGAGGTTTATTCATCCAGAAACAATAAAGTCATGTGAAGATGCCCGTTTTCGGGAGATTGGATGAATCGCCAAAATCAAAAAATTTATAAGCGTTCTAGCGATTTTACGTAATAAAAAGACTATTTTCGATATGTTTTGCGTTCTTGAACTTCAATGGTAGTTTTCAAGCTCTTCGCACATTCCTGAAGGAGAGAATGTAATAATTATAAATCTGATGCGAAGTGCCAATAATTTTTGACGTTTTTACCCGTTTGAGCTCAATTTTGTATCTTTCTGAACAATAGAAATTTTAAAAAAATTGTCTCGCGAAAACTTTAGAAAATAATAAAATAGATATATATCAGATAGTTATTTCGACGGCATTAATGACGCGAAGCGCCAAAAATTTGGGCCTTTTCACGCTGGGTAAGATGTTAGTATTTGATTATTTTATTGATTTGATTTATTAACACGTTAGCATCATTATTGCCTGTAAACTTCCGCACAAACTTACTCAATTCATTTAAAATCATCCAAGTGTTAACTCCATAAATTTCTAAAAATAATATGAGCCAAACCAGTTAGTAAGACAACACATTTCAGGAAACCGAGAAATTGCATGCACTGAAATGATAATTTTTTGAACTCATGAATTTTCCAAATAAATGCAAATAGTTTTTTACACGGGTCCAGAAATTTTGAAAAAATCGGGTCCGGATCACGGTTTTTTTTACTTGGCAAAGATTTTCCCGATGTACAAAGACTTTTCGGGGCCGTCTTTCTACATGTACAAAGATTTTTGGAACGACAAAAATTACAAAAAAAGGTCTAGAATTCGCAAAATTTTCAACGCTTCGCGCCGAAATGAGTAATTGTGTATTCTATATATCTTTACAATGACAGAAATTGCATTTCAAAAGGAAAAATGTCAAAATTTTCGGCGCTTCGCGCCGTTTCAAAACGATTTAGCTAAAATACACTACCAGAAGTCGAAAAAGTCTGTTTTTACCACACTAAAATCGCTACAGTAGTACCCAAAAAATTGTGTTTACAAAATGTACAAAGACTTTTGGGGACCATCTTTGTACATGTACAAACGAACCTTGTACAAAAAAATACTGTTCCGGGTCCTGCTACTTCCAAATTTCGGGTCCGGGTCTTCATCCTTCAAAATTTCGGGTCTGTGTCAGACATGTTCTTGGGGAAGGGCTTGGACCCCCCCCCCCGAGAATGGCAACTGACCCCCCCCCCGCTAAATGGCTGCGTGTCGATTTTTCGTGAAAGTTGGTAAAATTTGCAAAACGCGTGTCATTTTTAGCGTTTTTAGCTCATTTTTGGCTCGGAAATTTTAAATTTTCGGCGCCATACACACATTTTTTGACTATATTTCATTCAATTTACTCAATTTTTTGGAAATTTTTTTACGTTTTTATGTTCTAGAAAGAACGAGCAATGTCTAAAACGTCAAAAAACAGTGTTTTTGACGTGTACCATTCGTTATTTAGCCCAAAAAAGCACTTTTTCAAAATTTTTAGGCCTACCCCTCCCCCAGAATTCCTATGCTGTACATGTATATAAGGTCCGGGTCCTAGTACAGAAAAATCGTCGAGTAGTGCCGAATCCGGGTCCATGGACCCGATCCATCCCTACAGATAAGTATAAATGAATCTATGTATGTATAGTAGCCTACCCCCTCTTTTCTTTGTTTTTCTAAGTGGAGTCGTCTCGGCCGATGCAGTGCAATGGAATTCATGTGTCTCAGCATCTAATCCTTCCTTTTCGATCGCCTGCAAAGATTTCAACAATGCAAATAAGCAGTGATTCATGAGAATTTGTAGAAAAGTGCTAAACGCAAATATAATATAATCGAATTTTTTATAAGAAAAGACCATAGAAGATTTGGGGGTTCACCCCCCGAAATTCGCCATTTTTTCAGAAGTTCCCGTAAATTTTCTCAAATTCGTATATAAGGCGCTCTTTTAAGCCTTTTTAGCTATCTATTTGCTAAAAAGTGCCAAATTTTCAGCGCTTCGCGCCATATACTCATGTTTTAACTATATTTTGTTCAATTTATTAAACTTTTATATTTTTTTCGAGATTTTTCGTTTTTATGCTCCAAAAAGAAAGGGCATCGTCAGGAACGCCGAAAAATGATGTTTTTGACGCGTAACCATCATTTTTAGGCCCAAAAAAGCACTTTAAAATTTTATCCCCTCAAATTCCATGCTGTGCATGTCTGGGAAAGACTAATTGAAAAGGATACCAAGCTTCCAAAAGGAAGGCATCTTCGACTCATGCTCAGAAATACCTACCACATAATGTAAGAATTGTTTAAGAGCAAACAATATTGACTTGTGATGTCTAAAAACTGACTAATTAACTTCACGTCCGGTTTTCTGGCTGATAATACTTCTTCTATCATGCACGATCTTGTGCTCGTGTGCAAACAAATGATTCCGACGAGAACACCTTTTTACACGAGACAAAATTGCATTAGGTGCTTTTTTCATTTAATTTTACGTCTTTCAATAAATTGTGCGGCTTCACAATTATCAGAGAAATTTCAGAACGAATAAATTCGCTTGCGGTTTAGGATGCTAACATTAAAAAATGAAAAAGGAGAGACTTAATTTCTTATATACTTCTCGGTTGAATGAGCAAGACGGCAGTATTCGAGAAGTTGGCCTATAGCAGTGCAGGTACGATTTGAATAAAACGATTTTTTTCCGCAGGATCCACACGTCTTTAGAGAATATAATCGTTGCAAAAAACGAGCGACTTTTTAAAAGATAATCATTTCGAGAATAGGTCGCAGCAATACTTTAGCACGTGAAAAACTGTTAGCGCACCGCTGCTTTTACTGGCCAAATAGCCGTCGACGGTCCTTATACTTCCTGAATGACGTTATGCCACTCGTGTACAAGGCTACTTATAACCAATTATTTATAGAATACTCCATTTTTTGCTCCAAAACTTTTTCATTAAGCATCATATTTTCGTCACCGCGAGCAGCGAAAACGGTTTAGGGACCAACAATTCTTACACATTACCGAACATTGCGTTAAGCCGCTAACGGCTATTATGCTAGCGCGTGTAAGCCAGAGGGGTTTACGGTCAATTAGGGCCAGAAAAAAACCGAAAAAATGCCAAACAATGCGATCAGTCGGCTATGAAGAAAAACAAGCGAACCGCCTAGGTGCTAATTTGATGCACAAGAAAGAAAAAATTATCAAAAATCAATACGAACTCGATAGAGCAACATAAAAACTATCAGCGTATATCAGAGATAATTTCCCAAACATGCGCATATTATGAATGAGCACGACTACTAGCGCTGGAACGAAATGCCAGTTTGATGCCTTACTGTACATACATAATTATTGTCAGCAGCTGAATTATTCACTCTACGTAATAGGACTGACGCTGGAAGCGAACAACAGTCAGTTAGCTAAGACTGATAAGCGGACAGTTCATCAAGCTTCCTCGAAACACTCACTTTTACGAGGCGCATAACGAAGCGCGGCGCGTTGCTCAGGTTGTTACAAATTCATCATTTTCTTCATTTAATTATATTTGCGTAATAATCAATCTAGATTAATTGATTGGGTCGTCATTTAGAAGTAAGTTTAGGCGATACTAAGCGTGATCTGATCATACATAATTGTAATTAATTACAGTCCGATAAAGCATTGCCACATGACCTGTAGGCTGATTATATGCCTTAAGATGCTCAGGACATTAAATTCGGTGATTATTTAGAGAAAAGAGTCCGGAAAAGATAAGAAAAAATTTTCAGTATGAGGTAACTGCAAGAAATTCGGCAATAGAAATTAAAGTTTGGCTAATTTGAGATATTCAAGATAAAAAATCACGATCTTGAGAATAAAATTTTTCGTCATAATCGATTTTATAGCAGCATAATGATGGCAGTGTTCTTTTCAGATTTTCCCATTCTAAATGCAAATTCTGCCATTATAGAAATATATAAGACAGACAATTACTCATTTCGGCGCAAAGCGCCAGAACTTTCTTTGAAAAATCACACCTTTTTACACTTTTTCGTCTTACCAAAAATCTTTGTACATGTACAAAGATGGTCCCCAGAAGTCTTTGTATATCGGGAAAAATCTCTGCAATAGGTTTTTTAATGCGAAAAGAAAAAGTAGGCCTAATGTTTTACATCAGGTCGGACGGGACAAGTTGGTGCAAAATGAGCAATTATTTTCTACCCATGTTTTCAAGCCAGTTTTTCAATTAAGACTGTATGTCGATTTCCGAACAAAAGGTATATCAGACGGTAATTCTGCGCGCGAAACTCAGTAATTTTAATGAATTCTACACATTTATAGCGATTTTATTGACTCTAAAAAGGTCATGCAACAATCGATCTTTATGACTAAGTATGTTTTACTGAGTTTAAAAAGACCGTATTTGATTTGAAGAGATTAGCACATTAATGTGACTTCAAGAGGCATACAAGCAATTTATCCGACTTGACTAGATACTTTTTCAAATTTAAAAAGGTACCTAACCTACAAAGCTACAAAACTAAACTACATAAATGGGCATAGAGAGAGAGAGAATGACCTGCCTGAAATTTTCCATACAAAATAAGAGTCTGACGATTCCGGGAAAAGCTAGGTGTTGTAAATTTTCGAATTTAGTGCGAAAAAATAGGACCCTTCTATTTGAATTTCTAGTCAACTTGGTCAGTTTATTGCGTGAAATTATTTTTCTTCTACCCAAGTTGTAGTTAACTAATAACCAATCAACCAGCTTATCCGCAAAGTTCATAGACAAAGATAGTCATTTTATTCCAGAGAATGCATTAATTTCAATACAATTATCTCGATGTTTTATAAAAGCATTTTACGACCATCATTATGTCCATTTTTAAATTTTACACCACTCTAGCCATTCCTACTTTACTTGGACCACATATGCTAAACGGTAAGCGATGCTTTTCCAGACGAAATGGTTATACAGCTAACATTTCTTTAAAAGTTCACCAGCGTCCTTACAAGCTAGACTAAGAATCATCGTTTGAAATTAAGTTGCAATTGAGGTATGGCCCGGTACTAAAACGCATTGTTTGACTTTAAGCTCAAAACTTATGTGCATATAATGTATGATGAAGATACTAACAATTTTATTTCATTAGTTAAATGATGAACTATACTCTTTCTTCTTGCCTAAGCTAACTTGTAAATTTCAGAAATATGTGCTTAAAAATCAGGAAGTCAGTACCAATATTACAACGAAAGCTCAAAGGGTGACTGAAATAAAACCATATCCGTTCCTGTCGTTTTTGTTTTTATACATCCCTGTTTTTTCTTTCTGACTGAATTATTTTTTAGGGCATGCAATACATTTCATTATTAACGCATCAATCAAGGTGTACGTACCCTCAGTCCCTCAGTTCCGAAAGTGTAGAAGACCTAGTTTACGATTAATTCATTATGCTTTTTAATAAACAGTAGATAACTTAAAAGTAATGCTAAGCTGATGAATGTCTTTGGCAGGATTCATAATTTCAGTGTAATTGACAGTCTCAAAGCGAAATAATCAGAATGAAAAAACATACGTATTCAGACGCCAGAATGGATCATGATATAATAAATCTAAATGTTGGAGGCACGGTGTACGCAACAACCAGAGCTGTTCTTACCAAGGAACCGGATTCAAAACTGTTTAACTGGTTCCATAAAGACCAGGAAGCGCAAATCAATTTGTCTAAAGATAGTCAAGGATATTGGTTTATTGATCGCAACGGATACTTATTCCGATTCGTTTTAGACTACTTGAGGTAACGGAGCACATAATGCGAGTCGATAAAATTGTTTTAATCTTAAAGAATTTAATGGCATAAGACCAAAGTCTCATCAATTTAAGAGGATTAGAAGAACCGCGCCACATACGCACACTGGGGGGTATCTCTCTACTAGGACTTTTGGAAAGCATACTCACATCAGACCATTTTGGACTAAAACCTATTGCTCGAACCATGAAAAAGCGTCAATCAACGTCTAAAAGTATAATTTCAAGTGCATATACTCATTTTTCGAGCAGTGGACTCCTCAATTTATTCATTCAGATATTTTTTCCATCATTTCGTATATATTTTGTGTAACAGGCCATTTCTCTGACCGGGTTGTCATTTAATTTCATGCAAATTCAACCACAAATATTCATGAAGAATAAAATACGACTTTAGTATCAAAATTTGACAATAGAAAGCAAAATAATTAATCATTCTCCCCACGGAAAATCGGTTTACCCCTCCCAGATTTTTTGACCTTGTGCACGTACTACAAATGAATATAGGTGAATATACAAAAGCTCATTAAATCTGAATGGAATTTCTTGAAATGTACTGATTAATTTTTATCTGAGCGAATTCGCATTAACCAAAGACTACAATTTAATGACGTTTACGTCAACATAGGAAATGAATTTCAGAACAGAAAAAAGAATGTATATAATTAGCTTCATGCAAACAAATTTGATCACCTTGGCAACAAAATTTGACGGTTTTCTTGCTTCTTTAAGTAGACAAAACGAACAAAGTTAATTCAGAGAGGGGTGAACGACCTTCAATTCTTGGTCAAAAATGACCTGCCTTACCTAAAAGTCGGAGAATGAAATCTAAGCATCAAAACGGGGCAGGGGTACGTTTGATTCTACAAGCAAGATTTCCAAATCTTTTAAAAATCAAGTGACTACATTTTATCGAAATTTACCTAGAATACACATTATATGATAATGTAGCCAAGAATTCATGCAGTTAGTCGTCATAAATACTATGCGCTTTTGAAGCTGATTAATACGCACACACTTTCCTTGTAGGCTTGCGCAATGAACAAAACCATGCGATGAAGTTTTTTTTGAAAAACGCACAGCTTCTTAGTCCTGAAGCTTAAATAAAAAATGAGCGCGATAGGCACGTGGTGGCCAATTTTCGAAGGAGGCGGCCGCCCAGAATGGGAAAATTTTCCATTTTTTTAAGGGTACTCCGAAGGAAAAAATCTTAATTCTCGATAAGCATTCAAAATAACGCACAAAAACACGTTTATAGCACACATGATTTGTTTTTGCATGATGATGCCTTGTCTTCTTAGCAGCTTTATGGTGAACAATGAATATGCGTAAATTAAATTTTCAACAATATTAGAGAGCAACGTACAGTTTTACTTAACGATGCATTTCAGATGCGGTATAACAGTTTTGCCGGAGAAATTCGCCGAAAAGAATGGATTAATGTGCGAAGCCCAATTTTTCAATCTGAGAAAACTGGTGGACGAGCTGAACGATAATTGCCCAAATGTGAGCAAGACAAAGAAATTCGACCGTCAACAGATGAGCAGCGGCAGCATGAACAATGGATACAGTGGATTTATCACAGTCGGCTACCAGGGTAGCTTCTATTTTGGTCCGCAAGGCTTACCGGCAGCCGATGTTAGTTTCCGCAAAATCTCGCGAATCATCGTTTGCGGCCGAGTGAGCCTTTGCCGCGACGTTTTCAAAGAGACGCTGAACGAGGCGCGCGATCCGGACCGCGGTCATTCTCACGATCGCTACACGTCGCGTTTTTATTTGAAGCACAACATACTAGGTGAGCATACAAGGGCGAGGGGGTAAGGGGGTCCAAACATGGGCGTGGGGCTTAACATCCCTCTTAATCTAACAATTTCCGCGAAAATCGATAAATCCTCAGAGTTGAATTTTCGGCGTTTGTTTTGGGATTTTTCCGATTTTAAACCCCCCCCCAATAATTCGGTTGCTGCCCATGTATGGTCTGACTGGACCACATAGAATATAAAACACTCCCAAAAATCGATAGACTATCAGAATAAATTTTTGATGATATTTCTTGAAATTTGGCGCCATCGGACCATCCAGAATACCGTTGTAACCCATGAATGTAGGCGAGCATACGAGGTTTGTTTAATGAAGTTATTATCAAACAATATTCTAAAAGGATACAAGTTCCAAATTTTTGGAACAAATATTGCATATACAAAATATAAAAAAATCACTCTTTGCGTTGACCACAAATTCGAACAGAACACTAATTGGCTAGATAAACCAGAATATGATAGAGCAAACATTTTATCGAATTAAGCTATATTCGTAGTGTATGCATTCTAAAATAACAACGCATCTAATATTTGATAAAATTTGGGACAAATAAGCTTTATGCGTTAACACAGCGAAGAATGGACGATTCGTTAATCTCGTCAGCAAAAATGGAACGCTTTCACTAAGCTTTACTTAATTTTCATTCAAAGGAAGTGTTTTTTTAACAAATTATGCAAAAAAACCTTATTTTGCCTAGCAACCTTGTTTTTTAATCCACATACGATAAATGATCAACGAAAAGTCATCTCTTTTCACTAAAGTAGCCCGCTGGTTCATCATTAACCAAAGTAATCTGATTGTCCTTCACTGCTAGTAATAAATTACGAGTAATTGCGTTACAGAGCAAGCTTTTGACATGCTGAAAGAAGCAAATTTTACGCTGGTGTGCTCAAGTGCATCGGGCACATCGGGCACTACGGAGTCGAAACCCAGTTCGAATACCGAAGAGGACCGTTGGGCACATTATACGGAGTTCGTTTTTCACCGATAGAAAAAAGAAGAATAAAGTTTGATTAAGAGAGTGACAAACCGTTTTGAGCGCATATCTATCTGTACCGTCTTGTCGATTCATTATCTTCCGATTTAGTGAGCGCAATTAATAGATTGATATTAATTTGAGTTGGTTGAGAGAGAAAGTCTTAAACGTTAACTCACACGAAGAAGAGAAATTTCGGGACCGAGCAATGCCAAAAATCATTAACAATTTTAAATTAGGTACGCGCGCAAAAAAGTGCTATTTCAAATATCAAGAAAAAATATTCGCAGCATAGAGCGATTATTTGTTCACATTTGGGTTTCTTGGCTTACTGGAGCGCGACATCTGCCATAATACAGATATCTACAAACGCTTAATGACTAGATTTATCAGAGGGGCTACAGAGATAAAAATTCCATATTATTTATGTGAAATGACTCCGGCAAAACAATGAGTTTGAGATCAGAAAAAGAACATGTAATCATGCAACAAATTTTACTAGAGCGCAGAGTGCGGCAAGGTAACTAATACAAGTTGCAACGAATTCTTTTAGCCTAGCATGATGATTTTCATTTTCAGTAATCGGTTCAAGGAAAGATGATTCCCAATAGACACGCATGTACATCATCGTAAAATTAGTAGATTAACAAGTACCTTACCTAAAACTTAATCAAGTTCAAGTTTAATCTTATTTGAAGTGCCATGCCAGTGTTTTTTCGAAGAAACATGAACTGACAGTGGAAAATGACACGGGTAAAAATTGTGAAAAAATGAAAAAATGTATTAAAAAATAAATTAGATATAAAAATGCACTTACTATTTCAAAGAATGACGTAGATATAAAGGCTAACTGACCCCCGCAAAATGAATGCGACTTCAGAAATCTTAATTTTTCAAAACAGAACGTGTTGTTCTGAGCGTTTTTAGCTAAATTTGGGCTCGAAAGTGTAAATTTCTCAATTTTCGGTGATAGATGCTAATTTTTTGACTATATCTTGTGTTCAATTTACTGTTTTTTTTTAATTTTTCAAAAAATTATGTTCTAGAAGAAACAAACATCGCCCAAAATGTTAGAAAACAGTGCTTTTGACGTGTGCCCATCGTTTTTAGTCAAAATTCATAAACAAGAAACCATTATGTCAAAATCGAGAGGCCTGACTTATTTAAGCTTACTAATGCCATTCATGTTTATAGAAAGCGCATCCACTCCTTAGGAATATTTAGAATCTGGTATTAACATAAATTCACAAAAAATCTGGCATCGGGCATTTTTACTTTCAGACACAACAAATCCAAGTATTACATACATGCCGGAGAAAATTCAATTTTTTTTGCACGGTTTAGCATAGATCAACTCGGAAGAACTTTAAGACTTACTCTATTATTTAAGTCACTTTATTTTAATTTACAGTCTTCCTAGGTATATACAACATACTCTTTAGTTTATTTAGCGTCGAAAATCGCGCAAACAATTTTTTGTCTAAAACAGATTTGGTTAAGTATCAAATTATAATAAAGCTAAGATATTCTTTGCAGAATATTCTGCTGTCATCATCACAATTACTAAAGAAAAAACAATTGAATTACCAAGGTGCCATCTTTCTAACAAAAATTTTTGAAGTCTATTAAAAACGTACTTTCATAGAATAGAAATTTCAAATGAACTAGAAGCCCTTTTATTGCGATAATTAATGAAGAGCGCCATATTACAACAAAGTTGCCATTCTTCATAAATGCCTTAAATAAATCTGTCAGGGGTTACTCCAATGTCAACAAAGTCAGTGTCACGACGAAAGAACTAGCAAGGAGCAAAGTTTGACATTTTGAGCTCACGCGTTTCACCTATTGAAGGCGTTAGTATTAATTAAGCTTTATAAATCTATAGATCAACTCATTTAAATTTATCTAGAAAATTGAGCTCAAGCGCTGCTTATTTGGGCAGCGTTGACTTATTTTGAAAAGCCATTCCGGTGTTCCATGTCAGCAGTGGCGAATCTAGGATTTTCTTAAGGAGCGGTACCCCAACTTTTTCTAAAGCAGTAAAAATAGGTCCAAAAATTTACCCTCCGGTTACGAAAGAGCTTTTTTCCGGCGTTTTACACTGTCTACTTTTATTTAGAATCACTTGTGAAGCAACATTCGTCAGAACATTTAGAAATTTTTGACAATTTTGCGCCGATTGCCTGCATTTGTGCACCGGAAAAACTTAAAAAATTATGATCACTGACGGCCGGAAATCATTGCAAATTACATATCCATTCTTTATCTCGCCAACGATTTCGGACCGATGGGGAGCGGCCTTCTTAAATCCGCCCCTGCATGCCAGCTTCATGTGAATCGCGGACCAAACAAGGAAAAAACCTCAAGTTTTTACATAATAATAGCCCAAAAAGAAATTAGAGTTAAGATAAGTGATCGATACAGTAGAAAGCAACTACATTTAGTGATTAATGATTTTACAACCAGATAAAAAGATATGCTCCCAAAAGGAAAATAGCGCATGCCCTGCTAAGGAGCTGAATCCAGTAACAAATTCAAAGGACGAGTCAGAAAAAAAGAATCATTAGCGAGAAGGCGTGAAATAGAAGAATAAGACAATAAGCTGCGTTTTTTGAAGTAAACTTGAGTTTCCCGAGTTAGGTCCACAATTAGGCATATTAATGCACTGAGATCGGTCGCAATACCACATTTCAAGTTAGTAGAAGATGCAGGAGCAAAGTCACGTGTTCATAAAATCTGCACTGCTATAGATGGAAGTAAACTTGACTAGTTGGAGTAATTGTAAAGTATGGATGGACCAAACAAAACTTTATAAACATCCAGTAACGTAGCGTAAAAATTTTTTTCCCGTAAGTACGACAAAGCTTTGATTGAAAACCGTCAACTATATCTAAAAGACTCAAAATTTTGTTGAAAATATGTCCTTTTTGGCATCCTGCAAAAACAAATGATAAATAACTTTAGGAAGTCTTCCGGCTGACGTGATGATCATGAATCTGTAAATAATTTTGTCAAAAAATGTATTACTGATGCGCAAGTTTACTTGAAATCTCTTTTGGCAATTTTTTCGAAAAATTTTAAAATTTCCGACAATTTCTTGCGAAAAAAATCATTAAATTCCGTTGACTCTAGCGGGAATCCGGTGCGAAGCGCCCTACAATTTTTGCAATTCAGGCGAGAGGACATTAAGAAGCTTGAATACTCCTCGATTTACTGCTTGATTTCCTATATTTATAGCATTTGACGCGAAGCATCGAAAATTTTCAAAACCTGTGCTCGAAGATAGAAGAAAACTATGCTCAAATAGCTGTCTTTGCTCTTGGAATCGTTTTAAGACGTATCAAAACTACGGCCCCTACAACGCCACAAGACGTAAATAAATGTCATTTATAGGTATTAACCCGCGCGAACCATCTGAAAATTTTGAAAAATTACGATCACTGATGGCCAAAAAACATTGCAAATTACGTTTATTCTTTACCTCGCCAATTACTTCGGGCCAATGAAGGGCGCTTGACCCGGCCCACTTTAAATCCGCCCGTCTTAAACATGAATGTAACTGGGGTATGGGGGATCCCCCATCTAAAGTCGATCGCCCGCCCGAGTCAAAAAATTTTTGAACCCCTCCCTCTATTTTTTTTGGAAAACTTGCATTTTTGGCCACTTTAAATAATTTTTTTGCTATTTTGTTCCTAAATTAAACACGAAGCTTGATTTTCACGTGCATTTTTCGAACACGAATGTCCATAAAATTGATGAAAATCGTCATAAGATGATAGATCAGTACGAATAATATTGTATGTATGTAATACTTAATAATAAATATATTGTGCGAAGTTTAAGACTTTCTAAATTTTACGCTTTTAACGTTTCCTTACAACAAAATAAAGTTTAGTTTGTTCAAATAATATCAACCTGATATCTAAAAAGCTTTGTTTGAAGAAAAAACTTTCTGGTTAACATGTAACACATGTGTTTAGTCAGAAATTGGTAAAAAAAGTTTAGAAAGACCGCATATTTCAAAAACTTGCAGTTGAGGGAGCTATGGGGCCCTGAAAGGAATAGACAGTTTTCACATCAATCTTGTACGTCGGTTTCCCCTTCATTTTTCTTAGGCTTAAGCTTAGTTAAAGATAAAGTAGAATTGTATGCTGCTTAGGTCGGTATTACTCTCGCTTAGGTCGGTATTACTCTCGCTAAGGTCGACATATTGCTGCTTAAGTTGAGTTTTAGTCGTTTGGACAAAAATTTGTTTGGCCCGTATTCAGGGGAGATAGAAGGAGGGCACGTGCCCCCAACGAAAATCAAATGTGGGAATGATTTTTCAATTTATCCCCTTGCTTTTTTAGCCTTAAAAATCGCACAAAAAAACGTCGCTATCATAATTAGAGTCCATTTAGTCGCAAGCTCGCGGTTTAAACACTTCATTTTTAGTCTTTATACAATCTAAAGCGTATTTTGCATCCATGTCTTCAGTTCTTCACAATTTCATGCAGACATGAGATTTATTTAAGAAGCAAGAATGACATCAATTTTCTGCCGATAATTATAAGTTTTCTGATGAAGTTTGACCATTTTTAGGGTGAATTCAGAATCGTGATTCGGCTGATTTTGTAAAAAGTCAAATGTCACGACCATACATGCACAGTATGGGAATTCTGGGGGTGAAAACCTAAAGTGCCTTTTTTGGGCCCAAAAATGGCCGGTACGCGTTGAAAAACATCGTTTTTTGGCGTTTCTGACGATACTCTATCCTTCTAGAGCATGAAATCATGAAAAAACTTTCGAAAAAAGTCGAATCAATTGACCAATATATTGCTTAAAACATGAATATATGGCGCGAACCGCCGAAAATTTGGTGATTTTGAGCAAATAGATAGCCAAAACCATTAAAAAGACACTTTTTCTACCAATTTTCAGGTAAGTCTAAGAAACTTTTGAAAAATCGCCAATTCTGTTGGGGTGAAAAATTTTTTGCGGGGGGGGGTGAAAAATGATTCTGCGAAGGGTGAAAAATGATTCTGCGGGGGATGAAAACCCCCAAAGCCCCCCAGATCATGTGTGGTCACGACGCAAAATTAATGTACTTTTTCAAAAAACCTTCGAGCGCCACCCCAGACCTAAGTGATGACTTCCATTAAATTCTCGCCGTTTAAGAAAATTAAGGTGTTGTGCCCAAATTTAGCTGTGATTTCCTACCCATAGAGCTACAGTATACCTTCAAAGTCAAACATAATAAAAAACCACTTCGTAACCTAAAAAAACCGGCGCCGATTTTTATAAAACTTGGCAGGAATATTGCTCTTGAAGCCTTATGTAATGCCTGATACTTATTTTCCTGAAAGAATTGGACCTCCCACCAAAAATCCCGAAAAAAATTCGATTGTGACCTAAAAAATACCACTTTAACCTAAAAAAGACCAATGCTAGGAATATGCTGCCATGGAAACAAAGCATTGTTCCTTGTAGGGGATGTATAGGAACCTTATCTAGAGTTGTTTCTGCGAGTCAAAGACTTGACTTATAAAAATTAGAAACCTTCTAATATAGCTTGGACAAAATTATCGATTTTTTTAAATTCGATGTAATATAGTAGAAAATATCGGTAAAAAGCAATTTTTTCAAAATATGCTTAGGTAAGTCCAGTAAACATATCCCGCCGCAAACTATGCATGCAGCATAGCGTTTTAGGGCTGGTTGTTTAGGTTACATGGTTTTTCTAGATCTCAGTTGAATTTTCTTTTTTTTCAAATTTTGACTTTGATCGATTTTTCCTCGACACGAAAGAAATTTGTGAAATCAACTAAGTGACGTAAGAAGGGGCTCTGACTATAGCTGGGCAAGCCTTAAAGTCACGGCTGGTACCGAGCCCAATTTTTTGGTTGGTTGCCTAAGTCAGAAAAGTGGTTGCTACATAACTCCTGCGTGAAAAACTTTATACAGGGTGGCCACTCACCCGGGAATCCGGGAAACCCGGGAAAAGCCCGGGAATTTTTTGGCACCCGGGAAAAACCCGGGATTTTCGTCAAGAAATTTAGTTTGAACTCAGTTTTTGGAGGCCAAAAATATTGAATTAATAGTACAATGTTACATTTTTTATCGCTTTTAGTATCATACTAGTTTACGTGTTTTTATATTTTATCATGTAGCATTTATTTCCGTTTTTCTTCTCGCCCATTGTCACATCGTTGATTGCTATTTGTGTATTCTCTTTGTTTGATATAGCTAGTAGCTATTTGTACTATTGTTCGCTAAGACGTTTTTGCAACAGTGTTTTTTGTACTCGGCAAAGATTTTTCCCGATGTACAAAGACTTTTTCGGGACCGTCTTTGTACATGTACAAAGATTTTTGGGAAGACTAAAATTGCAAAAAAGGTCTGAAATTCGCAAAAATTTTCGGCGCTTAGCGCCGAAATGAATAATTGTGTGTTCTATATATCTTTATAATGGCAGAGATTGCATTTCAAAGGGAAAAATGTCAAATTTTTCGGCGCTTCGCGCCGTTTTAAGACGATTCTTAGTGATTTTGCCCTTAGAGACTCAGAAATTAGCTAAAATACCCTATCAAAAGTCGAACAACTCTGTTTTTGGGAAGATTTTTGGGAAGACAAAAACTGTAAAAAGATGTAAAATTCCCAAAAATTTTCGGCGCTTTGCGCCGATATGAGTAATTGTTTGTCCTATGCAGGGGCGGATTTAAGTGGGGGCGGTGGGGGTGCGGCCGCCTCCCCTCCCATTGGCCAAAAATATTTGGCGAGATAAAGAATGGATAAGCAATTTGCAATGATTTTTGGCCGTCAGTGACCATAACTTCTCAAATTTTTCCGGCGCTACGCGCCGGATGATACCTATTAATGACATTTATTTACTTTCTTGGCGACATGGAAGCACGTTTTTTTGTATTCGGCAAAGATTTTTCCCGATGTACAAAGACTTTTCGGGACCGTCTTTGTAGATGTACAAAGATTTTCGGGAAGACAAAAACCGCAAAAAAGGTCTGAAATTCGCAAAAATTTTCGGCGCTTCGCGCCGTAATGAGGAATTGTGTGTCCTATATATCTTTATAATAGCAGAAATCGCATTTCGAAAGGAAAAATGTCGAATTTTTCGGCGCTTCGCGCCGTTTTAAGACGATTCTTAATGATTTTTGCCCTCATAAAACCAGGAATTAGCCAAAATACACTACCAAAGGTCGAACAACTCTGTTTTTACCACACTAAAGTCGCTACCGTACTATATCATAGTATCCAAAAATTTGTGTGTACAAAATGTACAAAGACTTTTAGGGACCATCTTTGTATATGTACAAACGGACCTTGTACAAAAAAACACTGCCTGGAAGCCATTTTCTGTTCATGTAGGTTTCAAAACAATTTTAACATCTATTTTTGCATAGTTTTCTTCTATTTTCAATTAAAAATTTCGATGTTTCGCATCAAATGCTATAAATACAGGAAATCAAGCAGTAAATCATGCTTCTAGACGTCTATCCGCCTTGATTTCACAAATTTTTCGGCGCTTCGCGCCAGATTTTTGTTAAAGTCAAAGAAATTTAATGATTTTTTCGCACAAAATTGTCTAACATTTTAAAATTTTTAGAAAAAATATTGCGTCAGGTGATTTTATGTAAAAGTATACAATGTAAAACACCGAAAAAACGCCATTTTGCGCATTAAGAGCAAATTTTCGGACCTATTTTTGACTTTTTCTGGAAAAGTTGGGATACCGCCCCCCTCCCTCAAGAAAATTCTAGATCCGCCACTGGGTATTGGTGTAGTATGTCTCCACCTTTCCAAAAATGCATCCTTTTAGGTGTAGCATGTCTCCACCTCACCTAAAACCGTTTTTTATGGATATTGCTTCTTACATAACTGTTTTGAAAAACATACCTGTACGGGTTTTAACCATAGTTCGCATAAGTGGTACCTAATTTACATAACTTAAAACCATACAGTTATGTTTTATAAAACTGTAAAACCGGAGCAAAAAAAGTAATATCAGTTCAGTACCTATTAAGCTGTTGCTCAATCATAGTTTGAATCTCAAACTATTGGTAGCCTGTGCAACTGTGCAACGGTTTTTTTGCTGCTGTAAAAGAAACAAATTCAAATTAGGATTTCTCATCACAAATCACCGCCCACCATAGTTATATGGCCGCTCAAGATCCTAACATACACGAATTTTGTGCCTTAAGAGCAACAGAAGACTCGGCAATACTTTTTGCTCAACAAAATGGTTTACTTCTTTCGGCGCAGCAACTTCAGCAAGTTTAACAACAACAGCAACAACGCTGCTTAAAAAACAAAAAAAAAACAAAAAAAACAGAAAACAACAAAAATAAACAAAAAAAACAAAGAAAAATTTATCGAGATGGGGACACACCAAGGAAGCTGGATGTCTTCCTATCCATAGATAAAATTAATTTAGTTGAGGTGGAGACATGCTACACCTAGGTGGATGCATTTTTGGAAAGGTGGAGACATACTACACCAATACCCCGCCACTGATCCTGTATATCTTTAAAATGGCAGAATTTGCATTTAAAATGGAAAAATGCCAAATTTTTCGGCGCTTCGCGCCGTTTTGAGTCAATTTTTAGTAATTTTTGGCGTGAGAAACCCAGAAATTAGCTGAAATACACTACCGAAGATCGAAAACCCTGTTTTGCCACACTAAAATCGCTACTGTACTATATTATAGGCTGAGAACTGCTATCGACAACTCGTTAGCATCATTGAAAAAGAAATTATGATTGTTCCGGAAACGTTTCGTGTAGTATTTGCATTTGTTAGATTAAAAGTTGCTTGTGCCTTATCCTTTTCCATGTTCTTGCTTCCACGCAAAGTCCATTCATAATTTCACGCGAAGTCGCACTATTTTCTTGCGACATGATTTTTTAATTAAAAATGGTGTCAAAATTACGTAGTATGGTGTAAAAAATAGTGCAATCGATAATTTGCATAGCAATTATGTTTAAAAACTAATTATTTTAGTAACAATTGACGTTTAATCTTGAAGAGACATTCACCGCCTTTAATATGCTTATTTTTTATGCAATTTATTGTGTGAAAATAAAAACTTTACAGAGTTCATCATTTTCATGTCGTAAAATAGTACGTTTTCATTTCAAATATAAATCCTGCTTGAAATGCACGAAAATTGTCAAAATTCAGCACAACCTAAACATCAATAACAAATAATAAAATTAAATCAATTCGGCGCGGCCGGAAAATTTAGACATTTTACCCTTTCTGAAACGCAATTTCGCATTACAAAAATTGTCGAATTCGGCGCGAAGCGCCGAAAATGTTGAAATTTAACCTTTGTGAAACGCAATTTTGCATTACAAAAATTGTCTAAATTTGGCGCGGCTAAAGCATCAATAACAAGCAATAAAATTAAATCAATTCGCGCAGCGCAGAAAATTTTGACATTCCATCTTTGTGAAACGCAACTTTCGCATTACAAAAATTGTCCAAACTTGGCGCGGCTTAAGCATCAATAACAAGTACCTAATAAAATTAAATCAATTTGGCGCGAAGCGCCGGAAAAATCTTTGAGATTCCACCTTTGTGAAACGCAATTTTGCATTACAAAAATTGTCCAAATTTGGCGCGGCTCAAGCATCAATAACAAGTAATAAAATAAAATCGATTCGGCGCGAAACGCCGGAAAATTTTGAGATTTCATCGTTTTAAAAAGCAATTTTGCATCACAAAAATTATCCGAATTCGGCGCGAGGCGCCGGAAAATTTTGAAATTTAAGCTCTGTGAAGCGCTATTTTGCGTTACAAAAAATTGTCCAAATTTGGCGCGGCTTAAGCATCAATAACAAGTAATAAAATTAAATCAATTCGGCGCGAAGCGCCGGAAAATTTTGAGATTTCACTTTTTGAAACGCAATTTTGCATTACAAAAATTGTCAAAATCCAGCGCGGCCTAAACATCAATAACAAGTAATGTATGTATAAAAGACTAGCGTTTATTTACACATAAAACAGGTGGACAGACAAGTATGTATTTTCAATACATCGATGTGTAGAAGATCACAAAAATACATCATGTGTTTTATTTTGATCTGACGAATTATTATTTTCTCTAAATTACGCATTACTTACTTAAGTATAATCTCTGAATTATGCATTACTTACGTACCGATTTTCAGAGCCCAGTAACCGATTTGGTTGCCGGGATTTGAAAATCGGTTGTTGAGATCTGAAAAATGATTGCTGAGCTCCAAAAATCGGTTGTTGGACTCAAAAAATCGGTTGCTGAGGTCTAAAAATCGATTGCTAGGGTCAAAAAATTAGTAAGTGGGATCCCGAAAATCGGTTGCTGGTTTTTTTAAAATCAGCTCTTGGCTATGAAAATCGGTTGCTGGGGTCCTAAATCAGTTGGTGGGCTCAAAAATTCTGTTGGTGGGGTATAAAAAATTGGTTGCTGAGGTCCTAAATCAGTTGATGGGCTCCAAAAATCAGTTGGTGGGCTCCAAAAATCAGTTAGTGGGGTCCGAAAATCGGTTGCTGGGGTCTAGAAACCTAATTGGTGAGCTCCAAAAATCGGTTGCTGAGGTCTAAAAATCGATTGCTGGGGTCAAAAAATCAGTTGGTGGTGTCCAAAAATCGGTTGCTGGGGTCTTGAAATCAGTTCTTGGCTCCAAAAATCGGTTGCTATGGTCTAAAAATCGATTGCTGGGGTCCTAAATCAGTTGGTGGGCTCCGAAATTCTGTTGGTTGGGTCTAAAAATCGGTTGCTGAGGTCCTAAATCAGTTGGGCTCCAAAACTCAGTTAACGGGGTCCGAAAATCGGTTGATGGGGTCTTAAAACCAGTTGGTGGGCTCCAAAAATCGATTGATGGGGTCCTAAATCAGTTGGTTAGTAGGCTCCAAAAATGGGTTGCTGGGGTCCTAGATCGGTTACTGGGGTCCAAGAATCGGTTGCTGGCATAGGTGGGCAGCAACAAAATTCTGGGGGAGGAGGGGGTTGAGTGTGTGCAAGATTTTTTAAAGGTCAAAAATGGTCTTAAAAATGGTGGTATGGCGAAAAACACCATTTTTCAACGTTTCCCATCGAGCACTATCCATTAGCATCAAAAAATTGCGGAAAAAACAAAAAAATTGAATTCTGGGGGGTTGTTTCGGTTTCTGGGGGGAATCCGGCCTTCTGGGGGTGCATACCCCAAACCCTCACCCACACACACGTGTGTTTGGTGTGGTCTAAAATCGGATGGGGGCTCCAAAAATCGGTTGCTGGTATCTAAAAGTCGGTTGCTGGGGTCTAAAAATCAGTTGGTAGGTTCCAAAAATTGGTTGACCCCAGCAACAGATTTTTGGACCACAGCAACCGATTTTTGGACACCAGCAATCAATTTTTAGACCCCAGCAACCGGTTTTGTAGCCCAGTAACCGAATTAGGACCCCATCAACCGGTTTTTGGATCCCACTAATTGACTTTTAGACCACAGCAACTGATTTGTAGACCCCATCAACTGATTTTTAGACCCCAGCAACCGATTTTTAGACCCGAGCAACCGATTTTTGAAGCCCAGCAACTAATTTTTGGACCCCGGCAATCGATTTTCAGCCTTCAGCAACCGATATTTGAGCCCAGTAACTGATTTTTGGATCTCAGCAACCAATTTTCGGACCCTAGCAACCGATTTTGGCTGCACTGTTGGTGGCATCTCATCTTGTAAAACGCCTAAAAAAGTTTTTGTACAAAACATAGGGTGCAACTGGTGGACCCTCCGGCTGGTTCCGAACCTGCTCCGGCTGATACCCGGTTGAACCTGGTTGAACCCCTTGCCCAGGTGTGGCTCTGACGGGAGATCGCTCTGATTATATAACTTTAAAGATTGTGGTGGTTCTACAGTACGTACATGCAAAAAACAAAAAATGGTTTTTCGTAGAGTCCAGCACTATACAGGCCGTATCCAAGGAGAAGATAGCGCGTCCCCTTACCCCCGAAATTAAATCTGAGGATGATTTTTTCCTTTACTCCCCAATATTTTTCTAAGCCAAAACTCGCAAAAAATTTTCGCCGCTTAGCGCCGAATGTCATAATTATAATTAGAATCTATTTAGTCCCAAGCGCGCGGTTTAAACACTCTTGCATGAACGTAGAATAAGAATGTCAGTTATTTTTAGGCGATGATTATGAATTTGCTGATGAAGTTTGCCTCGCTAAATGGCGCTTGAGCGCACCAACCCACACCTTCAAGAGATTGGTTTCCATTGGATTCTCACCGTATCTAAGATATCCGGGTAGCTAAGTTTTCAAACCAAATTTCATCCTTTGATTTCCCTCTCGTTTAATAAAAATTTTGTTAGTGCCTCCCCCCTAAGCAAAATTTTGGATCACGGGTCTGCCCAGATACCTTAAATAAGGTGAAAATCCAATAAACCACCTATTTTTGGCAGGCACGTAGCTGGCCGTCCTATTTTGGGGGGACCAACACCAATTTGGGGGGTCCGGAGCATAGGTGGGCACTGGGCAGCACCGAAATTCTAGGGGGGGGGTTGAAAAAATTTTTCAAAGGTCAAAAAATGGTCTTAAAAGTGGTCGTAGGGCGAAAAAAAACACCATTTTTCGACGTTTCTCATCAGGAACTATCCAAGGCATTAAAAAATCGCTAAAAAAGCGAAAAAAATGTCAAAATTTGAATTCTGGGGGGGTATTTTGATTTCTGGGGGGAGGTGTTTCAAGTTCTGTGGGTGCATACCCCCCCACGCCCATGTGTGGTCCGGAGTCCAAAAAAGGCCAAAAATAGCACAAAATAGCGTGTAAAAAGTCCTATTTTTCCGTTTTTCTGAATTTCGGGGGGTCCGGCCCCCCTCAATTCTCCCCCAGAGCTACATGCCTGGTTTTAGGGCTGGGGGTCTGAAATTTCGGGGCAGAGCCCCGGAAAATTCTGTAAAAAGAGCCCTTCAATTTCAAGTCGTATACAAGGCCCAGAAAAATTTCCAAATTTCCATCGCCCCCCCCCTTCAGACATTTTTTCAGCCTCAACCCCAGAATTCGCTATTTTTCAAAAATTCCCGAAAATATCCCGAAAATTCGTAGAAAAGGTGCTTTTAGAGCATTTTTGAGTCATCTATTTGCTCAAAATTGTCAAATGTTTAGCGCTTCGGGCCATATATTCGTGTTTTGACTATTTTGTTAAATTTGTTCGACTTTTTTATTTTTTCGAAATCTTTTTGTTTTATTGCTCTAGAAAGATAGAGCATCGTCAGAAACGCCAAAAAACGATGTTTTTGACGCGTACCCATCCACCGTTTTTGTGCCCAAAAAAGTCACTTTGAAATTTCACCCACCCCCACAGCATTTCCATGCTGTACACGAAACGTTAAAATTTTTTACAAAATCAGACGAATCCGGTCCTGAATTCACCCTCAAAGTGGTCAAACTTCATCAGCAAATTCAAGCCTAATCACTGCCAAGTTTAGTTTCAGTCATTCTTGCTTCTCGAACAAATCTTATTTTCTACCTAAGACATGTGCAGAACAGAAGAATAGATGCAAAATACGCTTTGGTTGCATAAAGACTAAAAATTGAGTATTAAACCGCACGCTTGGGGTGCTTCTACAGAATAGTAACTATTGTGACGTCATCAGACAAACTAATGTTTGTATCTCGACCTAAGCGCGAGTGATACCGACCTAAGCGGGGGCGATACCGAAGTGCTAACACCCACATAAACCTAAGCCTAAGCCTAGGAAAAATTTAGAAGTTTGAAAAAATCAAGATATGTTGCGACATACTTTACACAACAGCAGTTACTATTCTGTATAGGTGCCAAACTGGGGACTAAATAGTTTAATCAGGCCCGTATTCAAAGGAGCAGGTGCCGTCCTCCCGAAACGAAATATGAGAATGATTTTTTCCTTTACTCCCCTTCATACATGCACAGCATGAGAAGTTTGGGGGAGGGGGGACGAAGCGTGAGATTATAAAAAGCCTTTTTGGGTCCAAAAATGGTAGGTACGCGTCAAAAGAACGTTTTTCAGCGTTTCTGACGATGCTCAATCTTTCTCGAGCATAAAAATATAAACAATTCCAGAGAAAAAATCAGAAAGTCGGAACAAATTGAACAAAATTTGGTCAAAACATGAGTATAATGGCGCGAAGCTACAAAAAGTTTGGCACTTTTGAGGCACATATATATAGCTAAAAATGCTTAAAAAAGCATTTTTTCTACAAATTTTTAAAAAATTTTTAAAACTTCCAATTACAGGAGAGGGTGAGAAAATTTTAGCAGGGGAGAAGTGAAAATTTCCCTAAGGGGGGGGGAAGAAACCCCCTCCCCAGATCAGACCTTTACTCCCAGACCTTTACTTTTAAGCCAAAAAAACGCTAAAAATTTGCCGAATTTCACAATTATAATTAGAGTCTATTTAGTCCAAAGCGCGCGGTTTAAACACACCATTTTTAATCTTTTACAACCTAAAGAATATTTTTCATATATTTTATTTTGTTTTGCACAAGTTTTATGCCGAAAATGAGATTTGTTTAAGAGTGTTCCTTGAATTTTCACCATATTTAAGACAACTAGGTAGCAAAATTTACAGCGTGCACAGCTCTAGTGGTCGTAAAACGTCTTTTTCAATTTATGCTTTGGTTCCCTCTCGTTTTAAAAAAACCGGTGGTGTCCTCCCTCCTCCCTACGAAACAAAATCCTGGATAAGGGCCTCACTCCTAAGTACCTATATAAATTGTGACATTCGGTACTAAGCGCCAAAAATTTTTGCGATTCTTGGCTGAAAAAGCGAAAGGAGGCGGTAAAGGTAAAAATCATTCTAACCTTTGGCTACTTTCACCATTTTGATCATTAAAACATAACATAAAAGAAATTGTGAACGTTAAATTTACTGTTTTGGATTTTACCGATTTCACCCCCCTGCCGACCTGGTTTTGTGCACCTATGATATAAGTCGGTTGGATTGGAAGCATAAACGCAAAGCAGTGTTTTTTTTGTACAAGGTCCGTTTGTAAATGTATAAATGTGGTCCCTAAAAATCTTTGTACATTTTGTACACACAAGTTTTTAGGTACTATAATATGGTACAGTAGCGATTCAAGTGTGGCAAAAACAGAGTTGTTCGAACTTTGGTAGTGTATTTTAGCTAATTTCTGGGTTTATGAGGGCAAAAATCACTATTAATCGTCTCAAAACGGCGCAAAGCGCCTAAAAATTTGACATTTTCCTTTCAAAATGCAATTTCTGACATTATAAAGATACATAGAAGAACACACAATTACTCATTTCGGCGCGAAGCGCGAAAATTTTTCCCGAATTTCGCATCTCACCTTTTTTGCAGTTTTTGTCTTCCCAAAAAGTCTTTGACATCGGGAAAAGTCTTTGTCGAATACAAAAAAACACTATGCAAAGCATGGAAATTTATGAGGGAGGGGAGGGTGAAATTATAACGTGTCTTTTAAGGGTACAAAAACGGTAGGTACGCGTCAAAAACATCGTTATTCAGCGTTTCTGACGATGCTCTATCTTTCTAGAGCATAAAAACAAAAATTTTTGAATACAAATCAAAAAAGTCGGAACAAATTGAACAAAATACAGACAAAACATGAGTATAAACGGCGCGAAGCGCCTAATACTTTCGCACTTTTGAGCAAACAGATCGCTAAAAAGGCTTTTAAAAAGCATCATTTCGACAAATTTTCAGAAATTTCTCGAGAACTTTCACAAAACCGCCAATTCGGAAGGGGGATGAAAGTAGTTTGCGGGAGGGTGAAAATTTTTCTGGGGGAGAGGGTGAAATCCCAAGTCATGTATAGTTAATAGCCATTCTTTCGATGGAAAAAATGAAACCCCATTAATAGCCATTCTTTCGATGACCGTTTAATACAACTCAATTTGTGCAGACTTGATATGAGACGTTTACATATTTGCTTGTGTATGATGTACCGAATTATTAGTAATAAGTCGTGCTTAAAAGCTGATAACTTTTTTGTATTTTATCTAAATGTTACCCATAACATTAATAGGTTTAAGTTAGTCATTGCTCCCTTTAACTTGCAATAGTTTGATTTCTTTCACAAAAATATTGCAGTTTGAAACGATCTCCCAGATTTCATTGTTTCTTCACCTAACTTACAACTTACACATATTTAAATCTCGATTAGCAAATTTTGATTTATCTGAACACCCTATGGAACGCGCGTGAAATTCGTCATTTGATAATAATAATATTTATTTGATTGATTGAGTGATCATTGACTCGTGTGTCCCATTACTAATACACGTAAAACATCCGTAATTATCGTTTGTTTTTTTCATTTTTATCCGTTTCAGATAAGAAATAAACTTTTTTTCTTCTCATGCAACCATATTGCTGAGTTCTTGAACATGTCAAAATTTTACCCAGAAGGAATTCCTCCGCCTCCCCTGGCTACACCAGGGAATGCGGACTTGTGCACTAGCGCATCTAGAGGGCAATTCCACCCCTGGGGAAAGTTCGGACATGTTCAAGAACTGAGAAATATGGTTGCATGATGCTGTTCTGCGATGTATTGTCAGTTTCTATCGTTTTATTGCAGGAAAAGTCAAAAAAGTTGTGCTTCGCGCGCATTATGAGCATTTTTTCCGTCTAAAACGTTAAAAAAGTTTAAGAGAAAAAAATTTTACGGCAGTAATTATTTTCAGTCAACTGCAAATAATATAGCACACAAAGTAATATTATTTGCAGTCGAAAATCAGTGGCCTGGACTGCAAATAAGATTGGATACAGTGCATATTATTTGCAGTCAAAAACCAACGGCCTAGACTGCACATAAGATCGGACACGCTTTAATATTATTTTCAGCCAAACACCAGCGGCCTAGACTGAAAATAAGATCGAACACAGTGTAATATTATTTGCAGTCAAAAACTAGCGGCCTAGACTGCAAATATGATTGAATTCAGTGCAATATTATTTAAAAACAAGCGACCTTGACTGAAAATAATATAACACAGTGCACTAAATTGTTGCACTCTTGGCCGCTGGTTTTTGACTGCAAATAATTAACTTTGTCCGACCTTATTTGCAGTCCAGGCCGCTGAATTTGACGGCCCGATCCAAGGACTTACACATTTGTCGGATATGGGCTGAAAATATGGAAGGGAGCATGGCAATGAAGTTAAGAAAAAAGAAAAAGGTGCGGAAAGTTGTTTGAAATTTTAAAAAACTTAAAAACATTTTCATATTTTTTTGCATGTTTTTTTCGGTTTTACCTACTTGACAAGATATACAAAAATCTAACTTTTTGCTTCTATTATACTTAGGCTTAGGCTTAGTATATCTAAAAAGGTGTTTTAAGCTGCCTAGGTCTAGGTCGCTCAAAGATGCTTAGGTCGATGTATAGATACTTAGGTCGATGTATAAATGTTTAGGTCGACGTAAATTGGGTATCTATATGCGATTCCTGCATTCCTCTGTTTGAATCTTCAGGCTAAACTTAAGAATATGGTACTTTTAGAAAAGGAGCAAAACGAATATGGAATGCCAAATTTTTTTGCCAAAATGGTAGAACATGTTAAATTGAAACGCGGAAAAAAATTTGCTGGAAATCTGAGCCATACTTGCAAAGTTGCAGGCAACTCTCTATGTGAGTGTTGGGTGGGACGATTAAACGGCTCGATCCAAGGACTTACACATTTGTCAGAAATAAATAATATGGGCTGAAATTACGGAGGAAGCATAGAAATGAAGGAGAAGAAAGAAAAAAGGCGCGAAACGCTGTTTGAAATTTTTAAAAACTTAAAAAAATTTTCATGTTTTTTTAATCTTTTTTTCGGTTTTACTTGACAAGATATACAAAAATTTTAGTTTTTTGCCTCTATTATACTAAGGCTTAGGCTTAGTATATCTGAAAAGGTGTTTTAAGCTGCTTAGGTCGAGGTCGCTCCCACTCAGGTCGATGTATAGATGCTTAGGTCGATGTATAGATGCTTAGATCGATGTATATAGATGCTTAGGTCGATGTATAGATGCTTAGGTCGATGTATAGATGCTTAGGTAGATGTATAGATGCTTAGGTCGATGTATAGATGCTTAGGTCGACGTAAATTGGGTATCTGCGTGTGATTCTGCATTCAGCTGTTTGAATCTTCAAATACTTAGGTCGAGAAGATGCTTGCTTAGGTCGAGAAGAGGCTAATTAACGAAAACCATAGCTTTTGTAATATTGATCATAGACGGATGAAATTATTTTTCCGCGCTTTCTTTCAGCATGTTCTAAGTACTGAGCAAAAAAATTCGCTTTTCTGAAGTTTATTTCTTAGTATTCTGGAAGTACCATATTCTTAAGTTACTCCGAATCTTCAAATATAAGTCGAAATCTTCAACTCGAATGATGAAAAATTTGACAAAGAAACATTTTGAAAAAAATTAGTTTAAACTTTTCAAAAATTTTGAACATGTTTCCGCGCCTTTTTTTATCATACGAGTTGAAGATTTCAACTTAGAACACTGTAAAAACAGAGTCTTGGAGAATGAGTACCATGTTTTGACTGCAAATAATATTACGCTGTATCCGATCTTCTTTCAGTCTAGGCCACTGGTTTTCGACTGCAAATAATATTACATCATGTGCTACATTATTTGCGAGTTGACTGTAAGTCAATTACTGCCGAATTGCTTTAGTAGTGCAGTGCGGGACGATGTGAAAAGCCCAAAAAACAGGTTATTCCAGGGCCCCGCCCGTTTTAGTGGGTTTTTAAGATATGAAAAATTTTGGTTTCCCCTCCTGACGAAAATCCTGGCTACGCCCGGGCTTGTGTATTTACCTATTTAGCGTCTCACGTATTCACCTATGTAGCCCAACTACCTACCTATAAGTCGATATTTGGCATTGGTGTAGCTGGTTCACATATGTATTAAGATAGCCACATTATAGGTACGTATACAGCAAGTAGTATCCGGTGAAAGCTGCCGCCTAACTGGTTTGATTTGAGTCAAGTCGAAGACAAATAAGACAGTCATCAGATTTTTCCAGTAGATTCATGTGACTGACCAAAATGTTGGTGCCAACGTTTAAAATAAGCCTAAGTAATGGGATGCAACTCGCGTCGCTCGCTTCGCTCGCTCCGCTCATCGCATCCCATTACTCAGGCTTATTTTAAGCCTGGCACCAACATTTTGGTCAGTCCATGATACTAAGCCTAAGCCTAATCAGCTGGTAAACCAGCAAAACTTCACGAATACTCTTGCAATCTTTATCGAAATTAAATAGCGTTAGTCGATTGGTTATGGTTCTGGACTTTAAAGCAAGGGGTCCACGTTTCGAATCCGACTGCCAGCAACTTTCTCTCGTTTCCTCAGATGCTATCGACCGCACACATACGCCCTTATAATATGACTATGTTAATACATATGTGAACCAGCTACACGAATGCCCGATATTTTGTTTAAACCACTTTAAGAAAGACAGCTAGAGATATTTAAAGTTGGTTTCCATACCCGATATATCGAACAATGCACGAACAAATTTCTTACCGTCTTCAATCTTTCTGTTAAAGTAGCTTTAACGCCGGTTTTGTCCAGGCCTCGTTTTTCAAGTTCAGAGCGTAAATCGACTACGCGTAAATCTACCAACTTTCTTTTCGAACCGAAATCAGACATGACAAATCAGACACTCAGGAATCCAATCTATACTCTTGGTTGAGATAATCTGAATGTATTTAAGAACTAGGAAGAAGTTGTTTTTATTTTGCTTGATTTCGTGAACCAAAATCATTCGGTTTGATGTTCACTGTCATCTTCCCTGTTTTACCTACAGACTAATTAAATAAACGCGAACTATGTAGCGTGCTTATCTAAAAATATATTTTGATACTGAATTTTTCTAAATATTTTGTTTATCACAGTATCACACACAGGCACGTAGCTGGCCGTCCTATTTTAAAGGGGGACCAACACCAATTTTTGGGGGTCCGGGGTCCAAGAGAGGTCAAAAATGGCACAAAATAACGTTTAAAAGTTCTATTTTTCCGGTTTTTTCTGAATTTTGGGGGGGTCCGGACCCCCCCCCCATTTTCCCCGAGAGCTACGTGCCTGATCACACAAGGAGGCAAAATGTAGGTAAGAAAAGCTAGCTACTGGATTGATACTGCAATTGATAAGCATTATAAACTTTTACTGTACTAAATTGTATTACTGTAAGCTGCTTAGAACTTCGATTTGAAGTTATGTACTTCCTTGAGCGCTGAAAAGGGATCTTCATGCACGTAGTTTCGTGCCGCGACTCGCTCATTATAAAAACTCACTCATATACTCGCTCATTAATGTATATATGGATCCCTCGCCCCAAGATCATTTGAAATTTTAATGTTTTTATGCTAATGCTCGAAGCTCTTTTGAACAAACTTATAGTCTGTTTTATTCCTTCGAGAGCTTTTCAGTAAATATTTTGAAGGATATGGTATGCCCAACTATGTGACTCACTGTACATAACTCGACAGAAAAGTTGAGCGGGGGCGAGCGAACCGCCGTTCTTTTATTTTAAATGCACTAAATCGTTCAAATAGACTTATAAAAGTTCAAACATCTAAACAATGCTGTGACATACAAGTGCACTAAATAAAAATCTTGTAGTTACAATCGAACCAGTGTTGCTTCGACGACAATCAGACGTTCTACCGCTACGCTAAGCGGAACTTTTCGGCGATTTTAAAATGCTAGTCTATTGTGTTTAACGCGAATTTCATCCGCATGTTGCATGATCTGCTGGAAGACGAAATTAAATTATGCCGTAAGAAATTTTATTGAAAAACCCTTCTACATGACCGCGGTAAGTAGTTAAGATAGAGTTACTGTAGCCTCGGAAAAGACTTACTGAAAGAGCTCTCGGATAAAATGAAACAGACTATAGTAATTTAAACTTTTTGCTGAATGAAGAATGTTTTGATGCTCTATTTTTCCAGAAAGTTGGATCCGTATTGATATTTCCGATGCACTATAGCGCCCTTGGAAAAATTAACGCATTTTTCGCTGTGATCGTAATTCCAAACGGTGGGGTGTAGCTTTATTTCTGAAAACTTCTTTTAATGCTATACAAATTAATCCGCCACCCGCTTTTACAGCGTCCGTAATTCTAATAATTGGTATTTTTGATTCTCATAGAAAGATCAGATTTATTTTGGTTTACCGACCCCTTGAGCTTATGCTTAAATTTTATGTAGATGTATTAAATGGGCTTCTTCTGTTCCTTTTCCCCTTGTAATCTTAGGATTTTAATTTGCCAAAAATTAATTGGCGGAAAAATTCGGTCCCTACTGATAATCTTAATACCCCATTTTTCGACACACTTTCGGGGGTCAACCATACGTGGGCAGCAAGAAAATTCTGGAGGGGGTGCAAGATTTTTCGAAGGTCAAAAATGGCCTTAAAAATGGTGGTATGGCGAAAAAACACCATTTTTCGACGTTTCTCATCAAGCACTATCCATTGGCATCAAAAAATTGCGAGAAAATACAACAGAAATTTCAAAAATTGAATTCTGGGGATAATTTTGATTTCTGGGGGGTATTTTAGTTTCTCGGGGGGGGGGGGTGCATACCCCCAATCCCCCACGCCCAGGTGTGAGGCTAACCCGATTAATCCCACATGGGAGAAACGTTTCTCCCATCGAAATTTCCCCGGTGGGAGAAACGTTTCTCCCATCAATGGTTTCCGCCGTTTCTCCCGTTTCACCTATGCTTATCATGGGTTCACTGTTTCTCCCGTTTCTCGGCTCCGGGTGTGGTTGCCTATGCTTATCATGGTTTCGCCATTTCTCCCGTTTCTTCCAGACTCCGGGTTTTGTTACCTATAAATTTCGTGGGCTCGTCGTTTCTCACAGGCTCCGGGTTTGGTTACCTATGCTTAACATGGTTTCGCCCTTTCTCCCAGGCTCCGTGTGTGGTTACCTTTACCTATTATAAGTTATAGGGGTCGTTCCGTCCGTAGAGAAATTGGAAATGACATATAACCTACCTGCGGGGCTTACCTAAGTACCTAGGCTACACTTAGCGGTGGTCAGGTTGCTAGAGACTCTAAGTCACGTTCCAACCAGCAATGACCCTCAAAACCTACGGCCTCGATCTCCTCGGTCCTGAATTGCTGCCCGCTTCTTGTCGAAGGATCTCGGCAGCTACGCCCTAGAAAACCTAACGCTTAGTTATGTACGTGGTTCGGCCTGCAGGAAAGCGACCGAACACTGGCCAGCGGCAGGTCTTCGGATCTGTCCAGTTTTTGGACTTCTCAATTACAGTTACTTACTTACATAAACCAGGATAATACACGCAAGGTCAGTTGACCTCTCCTAAAAACCCTTGAAATTCTCAAGTTGATAATTTAACTTGTTTTCCCTGGCATACGGCATCTTCGAAAATGTTTTGGTTCCTAATAGCACTCATGAACAATGATTCCAACAACATGAAGAGCTCTAGGCTGGACAGTCATCATACATAAAAATAAAGTAATAATTTTCTGAGTTCTGAGTACGAAAATGAATAAATAAATTTTTGAAAGAAAAAGAATACTAAAAGATTCACCTTTAAAAATGGGCACTAAAGTCGAGGGCCCAATCAACGTGTCGATGAAAAATTACAATTCAGCGCGAGCGAGATCCAACGCTCAAAATAGCGGCGTCAGCAAAAGAAAAACACGACTGTTTCAGTCGAACAAAAGCAGAGACTAACTACAAGAGTCAACAAGTGACTTAAGTCAACAAAACGACAGTATATTACAAGATTCTAGATACAAGAAGATTAAACAAAGGATACGATAACTTGTAGACAGAGTCCTGTCAAGTCCTATGTTTTTAAGATAAAAGTATGGGGAGAAGTACGAATTGCAGGCATAACCCAAGCTAGCGCATCTCATGGATGCAAACTTGATTGGCTAAGGGGTTAATGCGTGCGAAGGGGGCTGATTGCGATAATGTCGAATTGAGTAGCTTGACGTTTTGGTAGCGCCACTTTGCGAGTATTGTACCGTTTTCGATGCGGTGCATTTGATTCGTAAATGTTCGTACGGTGTAACGACCTCCGTTACACTATGCTCATCATGCTATTTCATTCTCCCTATGTTTTTCATTAGTAGGATTTACAGGTTGGGCCCTTTCGGGCACTGGTTTACATCAGTTAATAACAGAAAATACTCATGATAACAATATACTAGGATCTACTCTTTGCTTCTGATCAAAGTCGTAACGTAAAAGTTGATATTCCTTTTTCTAATAGTGACCATAATCATAGGTAGCGCGATAGCGCTACCTATAATATACTTGGCCATCCTTTTTTCTTATATGTTTTTCACAGCGAGTGCGAAATTTGTGTCCCCCCTCACAGCTATAACGGCACACATCTGAGAGGTGCGGTTTTTTTTAAAAGGTAGATAATAAAAAAACTTAGTGCCCCCATTTTTTCTTTGTTTACACTCAATACCGAGCGCGTCGTGAGTGTGTAAAGTTTACACCAAAAATTCAAATAATTTGCGGAGGGCCAATTTTTTTTAAAAATGTTTTCCCTAATTAGTAGGTTACGAATCTGGTCTTAAAATTTCTTTACACTCATTGGTTGTTGCACAGGAGTGTAAATTGGACGGTTTTTTTACAGTTTTCATGTGGCCAAGCATATCTAACTCAGTTTTACATTCTATGCAGTCTGATTGGTTTCAAAATGTAGACGGTTAAAAAATCTAGGGGAGACTTTTTTTAATTTTTTTTTCAAAAGTAATATTCTCGAATTTAGAGGCGGTTTATTGTAAAGAGTCTAAGACAAAAAAATTTTTCCCTGCCATATTCTCCACTTGGTAGACAAAACGTGGTAACTACCCTTAAAATGTGCCTCGTCTTAAGCGCTACACGTCAAAATTTATTTTGTTTTTTTACAATCAATATTGCGTTATTAGTGCAAGTGTAAACTTTACACTGAAAACATTTTTTCCGCCCATAGCGTCGTGGATGATGAATTTTTTAAAAATGTTTTCCCTAATTAGTAAGTTACGAATCTGGTCTTAAAATTTCTTTACACTCATTGGTTGTTGCACAGGAGTGTAAATTAGACGGTTTTTTACTGTTTTCATGTGCAAGAGCATATCTAACTCAGTTTTACATTCTATGCAGTCTGATTGGTTTCAAAAGGTAGACGGTTATAAAATCTAGGAGAAACTTTTTTTATTTTTTCTTAAAAAGTAATATTTTCGAATTTAGAGGCGGTTTATTGTAAAGAGTCTGAGACAAAAATATTTTTTCCCTGCCATATTCTCCACTTAGTAGAAAGAACGTGGTAACTACCTTTAAAATCTGCCTCGTCTTAAGCGCTACACGTCAAAATTTATTTTGTTTCTTTACAATCAATATTGCGTTATTAGTGCAGGTGTAAACTTTACACTGAAAAAATTTTTTCCGCCCAGAGCGTCGTGGATGATAAATTTTTTTAAAATGTTCTCTGTGAGGTCAGAATAACGAATCTGACCTTCAAACTTTTCTACAATTAATACACAGTACCAGGGGTTTAAACTTTACACTCTAGTGGATGAGTAAAAAAACAGATTTTGTCCAAGATTTCTCTGCCAACTTTTTCGGTTATGAGTTAAGATAATTTAAATAGATAAATATAAAGTAACTTTTAAGGGCTACACGTCGAAGCAAACCGCGTTCAAAAAAACGTAATATTGAGTTGTTTATGGGGGTGTAAAGTTCGAAATCTGAGGTGTAAAATAGGCGAAAAAACAGGTTTTTTCGTATTTAATTGATAAATCATATCAAATATTTCGCGGAACATAAGTTTGGCACATACAAACGTACTACAATCAAAGGGCTACAAACTGGCCCAAACCGAATTTATTTACACTCAATGGGGCGTTCGGTTCAGATTTTTAAAGTTTACAATGTGGTGGACAGTGAAAAATACGTGACTTTGTCTCCATATTTTTGTTCGCCACCCCTTAAAAAGTACTTTATTTTTATCCTATTCGACCTCTCCCGACTTCTGAACAGAGAAAGTGGAGTGTAAATAAATTCGGTTTGGGCCAGTTTGTAGCCCTTTGATTGTAGTACGTTTGTATGTGCCAAACTTATGTTTGTAAACTTTACACTGAAAAAATTTTTTGGGAAAAAAATCGGTTTGGGTTTTTTTGAAACAGATGAAAAAAAAACCGATTGATTGCCCCAGATGTACATTCTTGTGCTCAATTTCCATACGCACGTACACGACCGTTAAGCGCAACGCTTAAGTGAGTCGCCCGGGACCACCTTCCCCTAAAAATTATCATATTTTTCATTCCATTCCCACACATATTTTCAATCAAAATCCGGGATAGGAAAATGGGTACTCGGGCTTAATGCGACTTGAGTACGAATTGGTATGTGTGTTATCATATCTTACGTGTGTTAAAAGATCATATGTGTGTGTCTCATATTTGTGCCTGTCTCGTTTGTACATACCTTTACCCAGGGGCGGATTTAGGGGGGGCGGCCGCCTCCCCATTGGCCCAAAAAAGTGCGCAAAATTAAGCATTTTTAAGCGATTTTTAGCGATTTTCGGGTTAAAACGGCTAATTTTTCCGCCCAAGTCAGGGTTCCGCCCCCCCCCGCCCTTAGGGGTACCGCCCCCTTAGGAAAATCCTAGATCCGCCACTGCCTTTACCGTAAGCTTTTGCCCATAGGCCTATTGTCGTATTCATAGATCCTTTTCATCTCTTGGTTCGTGTTGTTACGCCTCTTTTTCCGCATCAGTTAAAACTGCGTGCGAGCGCAGTTTTGACGGCACTTTAAGATTTTACATTTTACAATTAGTTTTTGAGCCTGAGAGCCTCTCCGCCAGCTTCCGCGCTGAGCGTATCTTTTTTCTTTTCGTCGCCTTACGTGAGCAGACTCCGTACGTGCCTTTTTATCTGCTTGGCTGCAGAACTCGTCTGTTAGTTTTCCTGCGTAGTGTGCACGCTTCTTTTCGCCGTACGCTTTGTTTTTTATCATTCGTGTTTGTGCCAATTGGCATCAATTGTTGTATGCCTTTGGCAGGGCTTTTGTTGCCATTGTTTGATTTTACCCGATTAGCGTAACACGACGGTCAGCAGCATGTATCCTCCATGCTGTCGCTTTTTAATTGCTTCATAATTTTTCTGTCCAAAAAATATTGTAAAAATTAATTATTTAATTAACGATGCTGGGCTCGGTTGAATTTCCGTGCTGTTGAATTCTGTCCTTGTGCTACACTATACTTAGGAACCCTTAATATTTTCAAGCACCCGAATTCGGTCCAAAACAAGGATTATATTGAGAATCATGGTGACCTTGTCAAATTTTCAAAAAACGTGCTTTAATTACGTACTTAATCTCAAAGGGGCTAAGTAATCATTTCAGCTTAGAAGTCGTAGAGAGAACTGTCGGAAACCTATGTAAGTGAAAAAAGTTTTCGAATAAAACACAATTTTCAAAGATTTTTTTACACTCTCATGGTTATGACAGATCGTGTTCTCAACATCTACGTTATAGATTATTGCTTGAAAAGGCATAAAATCTACGTCTCTTAGAACAATTTGACATTGTCAACATCTAATCATACATCGACCTAAGCATACTATACATCGACCTAAGCATGTATACATCGACCATGAGCGGGAGCGACCATCGACCTAAGCGAGCTTTAAACACCTTTTCAGATATACTAAGCCTAAGACCTAACGTATAATCGAAGTAAAAAACGGCTACATATTGAGAATAACCCAGTTCGTCTTAATTAATTTGTTATCCTTAAACACATGAAGTTCAACAGTCTAAAACTCGGTCAATAATGTCCGATCCGACACCTAATTCTTTCAGCTTTGAATTCCTTGACCCTTAATTAGATTAAATCATCCATTCAAAGTTAATTTCTAGGAGGTCACCTTATTCTCAATATTAGCCCAAAACAAGTTAAATAATAATCTTTTTGAGCCCTCAATTAGGTTTCCGGGGAATTTACTTTAATTAGGTACCTAATCTCAAAGGTGTTAAGTAAGTAAGTTTCACTAGGTGCGTGCGTAGAGGGACGGGCTACCTTGAATAGGCCGGGCCGCTTACCCCCGAATCGCCGGCTGGTGATCGACCTCCTAAAAAGGGCGAGAACCCCCGTGTGAGCGCATAAGCTTGAGATTCGGGTTAAGTAAGCGAAGTGAACGTAGCTTGAGTCTACATTAACACATCTGATATTTATTTGTCCTTGGGCCATTGTGGAGACTTAATTTTTTCATAAATGTTGATCGTAATATCAGAATAACGAATCCGACTGAAATTTTCTTCAAACTCTGTGGTTGTGTAAAGTTTACACTGCCTATTAACTCAACTCTTGTTCTAGAGCCTTGCGGAAGCTTAATTTTTTCAAAATGTTCTACGTAAAATCAGAATTGAGAATCTGACTATTAGTTTTCTCTACACCTAGTAGTTGTGTTAAATCTGCACTAATCATTTGTTGTTAAAATGTAGTTTGTACTACAAATTTATTTTACTTCCAAATCTGAGCGTTAGTGTTCCTTACACTTGAAATTTGCGTAAAGTTAATGCTGAAAAACTTTGATCTGTTAAAATAATGTAAGGTTGTCTTGTTTGAGAAGGATAATGCTAATGTTAAGAACAGTATTGCTCTCCGTGTTCTCGGACTGCTGTCATTATAATGGCATGTTACTGTATGTGTTTACTGACTGATGTACTCGAATCATACTAATCAGAAGCGGGGTACTAGCAAAGAAAAATGCTCCGATGGAACAAAAAAGATGAATATACTTGGAATTGTGGATTATTAAGGATGTAAAAGGATGGGACTAGGAAAAATCTACCTAAAGTCGCAAAATCTGCTAAAAATCACACTTTCTCTAAGCAACGCAAAAATCGAAGTATATTCTGCGGCCAACAGATTAAAATAAATATTTAACCATAAAATGATTGAAAAAGCAGCACATTAGCTACGCAATAGCTATGGAAATGATGTTGAGTAAACTGTCTTTCTAAGCCAATTGAATGAATGGTTTAAAACAGTAGGAAACACTTAAGTTGACTTGAAACAGACTAGATGTAGGTACACTAGCATGCCCTTAAGGATTGTGTGCACTAATCAATCGGCCGCTGCTTTGCTTGCTTTAATGCTCAGAACAAAATAAAACAACTTTAAATACAATACCACTTAATTTTCTATCGATCAGGATACGAAGCTAGTCAGCGTTGCTACTTGCCATTAATTTAAAAAAATAAACATTACAGATTTCGTTTATACACTCTTATCTGAAACTTTGAACATTATTTAAAAAAGACACTTTTTAGAGGCTGCAGAATATACTTCGATTTTTTGCGTTGCTTAGAGAAAGTGTGATTTTTAGCAGATTTTGCGACTTTAGGTAGATTTTTCCTAGTCCCATCCTTTTACATCCTTAATAATCCACAATTCCAAGTATATTCATCTTTTTTGTTCCATCGGAGCATTTTTCTTTGCTAGTTCTATTATATTCGATTGTCTTTTGATGCCAGTCAAAAATCCTAGATCATCTTTTTCACCTTTCGTAAAGCTTATTGCGCTAGTTCTTGCACTATCTCAGATTTCTTAGCCTGATCTTTTTCATTCTTGTTCTACTGTAAATGATATGTACAATTTGTTTGTTGGAGTGCTTACTCTTTAATTTATGCATTTGTCTCCTTAATTCACCCCCAGCCCACGACACGTAAATATCCCCAAACTAATTAAAAAGAATGTTAACTAAGAAACGTATGCTTTGGAAGAAACATTAAACTTTATCACACCACTGATACAAAAATCAAATATAAATCTTTTTGCAAAAAATTGGATGTTGTAATTAGAAAATTTCTCTGCTTCTGAAGAAATTAATCTTTTTTCTGACAAAAGCTTGAAATCCTTCTATAAATTTGCCAATAATCGGTCAAATAATCATCGCTCTTTTCCACCTCTTCTTCATGACCACAAAATCGTTTCTGATCCTTTAGAAATGGTAAATTTGTTTAATAACTACTTTTCTTCAGTTTTTCTGTTGATAATAATCTTCTTCCTTTTTTAGATTCGATGACTGGTTTTGCATTGCAAACCATCCACTTTGACGCTTGGAACGTGCAACTGGTTTCAAATTGAAAAGGTTCTTTTTCATTTTTCCTGACGGACTCTGTCATCTTTTCTTGAAAAAACTTTCAATTTATCTTGCTGAGCCTTTAGCAAGTATCTGTTTTGTTTTTAACTAGCACTATCCCCAATATATGGAAATTGGCGGACGTAAGTCCTGTCTTTAAAAAGGAGACGCAGCTTTATTGCGTAATTACAGACCGATTTCTCTTTGCTGCTCATCAAGTAAAATCATGGAAAGTTCGATTAATTCAAAAATTATCGATCTTCTCACTACAAACAGACTCTTATCTTCTTCTCAGTTTGGTTGTCTAAAATCTAAGTCTTGTGAATTACAACTTCTCAAAATGTAAACACAGCTGGACGGTATCTCTGAGCAATAGGATTCTTGTCGATGTAGCTAATATCGACTTTTCGAAAGCTTTTGATAAAATCCCGCTAACTAAGCTTTTATATAAGCTCTCAAAATATGGAATAAAAGGTCTACTTTTTAATTGGCTCAATTCCTTTTTACATGGTCGGTCTCAGCGTGTTTGTATCGTTGGAGTTTTTGATTTCATGCCTGTTGGCAGTGGTGTGCCCTAAGGTAGCTGTATTAGTCCTAATTTTAATTCATGCTAATGACCTTAACTTGATTAAATAAAGTAAAATTTACCTCTTTGCTGATGATGTTAAAATCTTTAGTCCATCTTCGATTATCATTTAAAACAAAAGATCTGGATAATATTTATGACTTTATCTGACAATTGCAGTTTTACATCTCAGTGAAAATAAATCAAAAAACTGTATTCTTTTGAATAACATAAGCATTCCTAATGACATTAGTTCCGTTCGTGATCTAGGTGTTTATATTTCCGATAATCTTAATTGCAGGGAGCATATAAATCACATAATTAAAAAAGCTGTTTCTCGTTGTTTTCTAATACACAAAGCTTTTCTTTGACGTGATAAAGATATTTTAATTAGGGCTTATACTACTTATGTAAGGGGAAAAGTAAAATATGGAAACGCAAACGAAAATGGAAACGATGGGTAAAAGCCGGAAACGGAAACGATCCAAAGCGTCGTAACCGGGGTTCCCCAAATGGGGCCCATCAGGGTGCCCAAACCCCGTTGCCGCCTACATTTTTTCCACTAATGTGGGATTCAGGGGCTCCGAAAGGGGTACCCCATTATTCATATACGTAGCAGGCCCCGGATCCCGTCAGGGGTTTCTCCGCCCTGGGGTAGTCCAAAGTGTCGGAACCGGGTTCTCCAAATAGAGCCCATCGGGGTTAATACCCCCCATCCCGTTTTCGGCATAATTTCTCTCACTGAAGGGGGCTTTAGGGGCTCGGAAACGGGATACCCCATTATTTATATATGTAGCTGACCCCGGTTCCGTCGGGTGTTTCTCCGTCCTGGGTGTAGTCAAAAGTGCCGGAATCGGGGTAGTAGCAAACCCTGGGTCCCTAGGGCGCAACGTTGTAACATAGCCTGTGTTATAGCATAGGCGGAGGGGCTCAGAATCTGCTCCCTGGCTTTTCTCAGGGAGCAATGCTGTAGCATAGGCTGTGCTATAGCGTAGGGAGGGGTAGGGCGTGCCCGGACCTGCCCGGGGAGGGGCCGAGTTCATCCCAGGGGGTCAGGGGTCCAGGACCAGGGGAGGGGTAAATTTCCATTGAGGGAAATTTCCCCGGGGGGGGATTTTAGAAGGTTTATGACTCAAGAACCAATGGCCGGATTTTTTTCAAATTTTCAGAGTATGTTAAGTATATGTTATGTACAAAATTTTAGCGCGCAACCTACAGTATATCAATTTTTTGTTTACACTGCTACCAAGAAAGGTTGTCTGCATGCGCTTAGGCAGGGGTCCAGAAGTCAGATAGGGGACACTCCCGGGCTTAAATATGGAATAATTATATTGCTATTTTGGCTGCAGCGATTATGCTGTAAAATATCGTTTTTAATAAAGCGAATAATGTATAGGATGGTTAGAGTGCATAAAATTGCAATACAACTCAGAATCTCATTAGAAATTGCACCAAGCTCTTCTGTATGTAAGCATTTTTGTTACTTTCTAGGCACTTTCCCTCAACATTAATTCCATAGGTACAAATTTCATAGACTCAAGTTTTGGAAAACAGGTGGTTAAATTCTTCCAATCAGAAACTTAAAAATCGCAGTTGTCTCTTAAAATAATGTTTTGAACTGATCTTGGAAGCCTACTACAGTCTGCTAAATTGTGACACACTACGGTAGACTCATTTGCATAATGATCACAGGTTTGTATTTATAGCCGATACCTGAAATGCAATTTGACAATTGTTTTGCCAAATTCAAAAGGCACAGGTTTATCTTGATCACTTTTAATATTCACTTCAATGGTATTGAATGATTTTTTGAGCACAGGTATATAATGCGGACTGATATATGCATGATTAACAATATCCATATATTTTCCTTCTATATTCACAACCTGCAGAAGCGGTGCAAAAACATTTCCAACGATTTGAGGCTCAACTATATTGCAATATACATACGTAAAAGTTATGCATTCCACCCAGCATGTCGGGTGAATGGTGCGCAATTATGTTTAATTCTTTTTTGACAGTATAATCTATATTGCTAAGCTGGTTCTCTAGAAATCCTAGCATATACATTAAATGCTTTGTCAGCTTTACACTTTGAATATATTCAGTATTGATTGTTAAGTGACAAAATTTCCTATTTTCATCATACTTTATGCCAAAATATTGCATGTAATCAAATTTGTCTATTTGGCTAACCGTTTTTATTCCATTTCTCATGGCTTGAATGAGGTCATGTATATTTAAATATCTTGCTCGAGGAATAAGCAATTTTTGTCGCACATTGTTTTTGATGTCATAAAATTGTATCATATTCTGCTCCTCGGCAACATTGTGCCATGTATTTGCATAAATTATTTCAGCTAACCCAACCTCCCAGTCGCCAGTTAATGCGATTTGTCTAGGCAGATTGGTAACAAAAGTGGCTGCAGTATTTGTTTCTTGTGAATTGCTCGGAAGCGTTATGTAAAACTGTTTCATATCCATTTTTTTATAACCTTAGTTTATTGAAATATTTATAAATTTTTTCACTGAGCATAGATAGAACAATGTTTGCGAAACTTATGCCTTTGCTCATGCAAACCAAAAAGTAGATACACATATGACCACAGCTGATTGAGAAAAGCCCTTGTACTCGCATATTATTGTATGTAAATGAGAGCGCATTATCAGAAATGTATTTATGCAATTGCACAGGTGGTTCTAAGCCATAGCTGTCAAAATAGTTGCAATGCTTCTTATTTTGAAAATAAATTGCGACCCAGTGTGATCCTGGTTCCTCACTGGGGTCCAAATTTACGACTAGAGCCGCAGGATAGGTAACGTTAGCGGGGGAAGTACCAATGGTCCTATGAAAAGAATTATTATAGTTTTTAATGCAAATCGGGCAAAATGTCAATATATTTAAATGTATTCTTTTTAGTGAAATATCGCCACATGCGTTCTTTAAGCGTACGATTAAACCGCTCAACAATACTAGCTTTCATTTCGCTTTTGGTCGTGAAAAAGTCAATAAATTGAGATTTCAGAAACTGCTGAAATTCCTTGTTTGTAAACTCAGCTCCCTGATCCGTTTGCAGTTTATATGGTTTACGGCCCGACGATTTGAAAATTTTCTGAAAAGATGCGATAATTTCTTTACCAGTTTTTGATTTAAGTGGCACTGACCATGCGTACTTTGAGAAAATATCAATACAATTGAGTAGGTACTTAAAATTATGATTGTGGTCGGCTAACGATTGTAGATCAACCAAATCCGCTTGCCACTGCTCATCAACCCCGCTAACTATTACCTTGTTACGCGAATAATGTTTCTTTGCAGGTTTGTGTAGTGTATATGTGGGTTGCTTTTCCAGCCATGCTTTTACCTTTTCAAATTTTGTAGCTGGACGTAACTTTTTCACTCGAGCAAAAAGTTGATTCGCCCTCGTATACCCAGTTTGAGGGTCATAATATAATTTTGTCAACAATTTATCCATTTTTACATTTGTTTATATTTTTTAATATTTATGCTCTTATTGGCCGATCAAACGGATCGTTTCCGGCTCCCACCGCGTGGAGGTTAAGAGCAACGGGAGCCTGCGTTTTTAGAAAACGCACATTTTACTATCAAATTCACAACAAACGATTTACTTGTTGCAAAATACAGTTATCATACATGTTTTCCCACATGTTCTTTCCATTTTGATCAAAAGCCGCATACAAGCCACACAAAGAATCAATATCTTTGTCTAAAATGGCTGCTTTCAGTTTCAATGCAAAAATCCAAAATGCTTCGCGTTTATCAATTTCGCGCTGTTCCTCCTTGAACGCATCGCTCATGTAACCCCAGAAACAGGAGCCTATACTTTGGACATTTCTGACGCTCAAGTAGCGATTGTTAGCTTTTTCAACAAGCTTTCGGATAAAATGATGGTACGCTAGTTCACCGGGTGAAGACATGCTTTCTTTTAATAAGCTGCATATATAATATACCTAATGCGCACCCTTATTTATAGACTTAGTAAGCTGTTTTGGCCTTTTCCTCCTCAGCCTGCTGATCAGAATAGCGCTTCAGCACTCTTTTGCCCGCTTCCTGCATGGCTCTATTAAACTCGCTGCACCTGGGGCACATTTGGACGTTCAAGTACCACCTGCCAGAATTTGTTTCGAAAAAGTCCCTTTCAGAACTATTTTTCTGACAAAAATAGCAAAGCTGGATCATTAGGGAGTACATGGGCCGATCCAAGTTCCTCCCACATAGCTCTATGGCCGGTTTGATGGACCGGCCATAGGGCTTCTTCTCCTCATCCAGAAAAAGACGCTTTTGGATTTCTCTGATTTCTTCCATTTTCTCCTTATAGTACTAAAAAGAGTAGTTAAACAGTAGACCATTATTAGTATTTATAGATTTTGATTGTATGTCTATAAATATGGGTGAGTATCACTCCATAAAGTTCTTACATTAGAAATGGATCTGAATAAATACTTTGAAGTACATGAGTTCCCAGAGATTTTTGTTCGTAGGTTTAAGACAACTGCAAGAGCATTTTTGCTGCGGTTCAAGAAATGCCCAAATCTGTTTGAGGTCTTTGAGCAGATTTTTGAGGAAGCTATTAAGCAGATGTTGCATGACTGTCCTCCTGACTCTTTGGTAGGTATTGAAATTAGACAGCCGTGCCTTCATGCGCCTGTATTAGTTCCATTTACTCAACGTGAGTATATAAATGCTGACAAGGTTTTGAGCATTATAGAAAATGTAGCCCAGTCTAAGAACGAGTTTTGCTTGAGCGAGGACATAGCTTTCAAAATAGTTATTGTTGATAAAAAACAACAAACCGGAACTGGCCTTGAACCTGATGTGAGGGAGTTTTGTAAAAATGGAGGTGGATATATTGAAATCACCTCAAATGATAATTTATCCCTACCTCGAGCTGTTGTAACAGGAATAGCAAAGCTAGAAAAGAGCCCAAAATGGGATTCTATTAGAAAAGGTGACAAGATGCGGCACACCATACAAAGGCAGCTAGCATTAGAACTACTGCACAAAGCTAATCTTAGCATTAATGAAGATAAATATGGGCTTGAAGCTGTAGAGAAAATTCAAAATGCTTTGGTGCCAGAGTACCAAATAAAAATATATCAGGGCAAATATACATCATATCCTGAAAATTTGAACAAAATCCGGCCATTGGTTCTCGATTTATGCAAAAGTGTAAACTAATGCTGGTATACTGTAGGTGCTCCATCAAAATTTTTGTAATAGTCTGCTAATAAGGTGTTCATCCTACCCCTGAAATTTCAGCCTGATCCGACTGCTGGTTCTTGAGTTATAGTTATTTCAAGTTTTCCCCAGGGAAATTTCCCCCATGGAAATTTCCCCCGAAATTTCCCCCATGGAAGTTTCCCCCAGGAAATTTCCCCTCCCCTGGCCCTGGACCCCTGGCCCTGGGCTGGCGCGCGCCCCTTCCCGAGCAGGTCCAGGCAGGCCCAATTCTTGCGCCCTGAGAAAAGCCAGGGCGCAGATTCTGAGCCCCTCCGCCTATGCTATAACACAGGCTATGTTATAACGTTGCGCCCTAGGGACCCAGGGCTTACTACTCGGGGTTCCCCAATTGAGGCCCTCATTGTCAACATTCCAAACCCCGTTTCCGGCAAAATTTCTCTCACTGAAGGGGTTTACGGGCTCGGAAACGGGTTACCCCATTATTCAAATCAGAAGCTGACCCCGATTCCGTCGGGGTTTCTCCGCCCTGGGGCAGTCCAAAGTGCCGGAACCGAGGTTGGGCGTGTTGACTTTGACAGGCCCTACTTTGTAACCCCGGTTTCGGAACTTTTAATCACCCCCAGGGCGGAGAAACCCCCGACGGAACCGGGGCGAGCTACATATGTGAATAATGGGATACCCAATTTCCGGGCCCTAAATCCCCTCAGTGAGAGAAATTTTGCCAGAAACCGTGTTAGGGTGTTTACTCTGATGGGCCCTACGTGGGGAACCCCGGTTCCGGCACTCTTTGGACTGCCCCCAGGGCAGAGAAACCCCGACGGAACCGGGGTCAGCTACATATATGAATAATGGGGTACCCCGTTTCTGAGTCATTAAACCCCAGTGAGTGAAATTTTGCCGGAAACGGGGTTGGGGTGTTGACCCTGATGGACGCTCCTTAGAGAACACCGGTTCCAGCACTTTGGACTACCCCCACTAGGGCGGAGAAACCCCCGACGGGATTCGGGGTCAGCTACATATATGAATAATGGGGTAACCCGTTTCGGATCCCCTGAATCCTCCGTTACTGGAAGAAAATTAGCCGGCAACGGGGTTTGGGCACCCTGATGGGCCCTACTTGGGGAATCCCGGTTCGGGCACTTTAGACTGCCCCAGGCAGAGAAACCCCCAACGGAACCGGGGTCAGCTACATATATGAATAATGAGGTACCCCGTTTCTGAGCCCTTAAACCCCCTTCAGTGAGCGAAATTTTGCTGGAAACAGGGTTCGGAGTGTTGAACCTGATGGGCCCTACTTAGAGAACCCCGGTTCCGGCACTTTGGACTGCCTCCAGGGCGGAAAACCCCCTATGGAATCGGGGTTAGCTACATATATGAATAATGGGGTATCCCGTTTCTGAGCCCCTAAAACCCATTCAGTGATTGAAATTTTACCGGAAACGGGGTTGGGGTGTTGACCCTGATCTGCCCTACTTGGAGATCCTTGGTTCCGGCACTTTGGACTGCCCCAGGGCGGAGAAACCCCCGACTTAACAGGGGTCAGCTTCTCATACGAATAATCGGGTACCCCTTTCTGAGCCTCTAAACCCCCTTCAGTGAGTGAAATTTTGCTGGAAACGGGGTTGGGGTGTTGATCCTGATGGGTCCTACTTGGAGAACCCCAATTCCAGCACTTTGGACTTCGCTCAGGGCGGAGAAACCCCCGACGGGACCGGGGTCAGCTACATATATGAATAATGGGGTACCCGTTTTCTGAGTCCCTAAACCCCCTTCAGTGAGTGAAATTTTGCTGGAAACGGCGTTGGGGTGTTGACCCTCATGGGTCCTACTTGAGTAACCCCGGTTCCAACACTTCGGACTGCCCCCAAGGCGGGGAAACCCCCGACGAAACCGGGGTCAGCTTCTCACATGAATAAAGGGGTACCCCGTTTCTGAACCCCTAAACCTCCTTCAGTGAGAGAAATTTAGCCGTAAACGGGGTTGGGGTGTTGACCCTTATGGGCCCTTTTTGGGAACCCTGGTTCCGGCGCTTTGGATCGTTTCCGTTTCCGACTTTTACCCATCGTTTCCGTTTCCGGCTTTTCCCCACTGTTTCCGTTTCCGGATTTTACCCATTATTTCCGTTTCCGGATTTTTTTGTAAGACACATGCTTGAGTTTTCTGTTTCTGCATGAAATCCATATTATACAAATGATATAAATCGTCTTGAAAATGTTCAGCGTTAATTTACTGAACGTCTTTTTGGTTTTTCATAGCAAGTTATTCTATCTGTTAGAACGCCTAAAGCTTCTTAATCTACCTTCTTTAGAACTTCGTCGTCTTCATATAAGTAGTCTCATGTATCAAATTATTAACGCTTCATGTTGTATTAACGCTAATGAAGTTTTTAGTTTCCTTTCCAACATCACTTGAGCTTAAAATCGTTAACTTAGTTTACCAGTTTATTCCAAATGCTCACCTCAACGACTTTTCACAAAGATATTTAAAAATTTGGAACACGTTACCTGATCATGTTGTCGCTTCCCCTAACGTTGGTTTGTTCAAACAAGAGCTGCTAAACATTAATTTTACAATTTTATTGTCGGGGCATACCTACGTAGTTATATCACACTCCGTGATTAGTTTGTCCTTTTGTTCAGTCGCTCTTTTACCGTGTATTTCTGTTATATCAAATTTCGTGTATTTTTCTGGACAATAAATATTTTCTTGTCTTTAAATAGACTATAGTCCCTCCCTCCCTACTCCATCGAGCAACGAAGAAATAAGATATTGCAGTCTGACCTAGGGGAAGGGGGGTCAAGAATTGAGATTTTGGGCCAAAATGACCTCGAAAGCTGGTATAAGTTCTAAATAACGTTAAACACAATGTTCGGTCAATTTTGAGCACTATTAAAGAAAATTTTCGATTAGATTTTCATCCGTTTTTTGCCTTCATTTCTCGTGCAAATTTCCCATTTTTCCATTTCGGGGGGTCTAGACCTCCAAACCCCCACATGCATGTCGACTCGGCGACTGGCATTCACAAAGACGCATTATTCGAATTATCAGACGCCCTTTCTTTTCTTCTTTCACTGAGCATGGAGAAAAAGGGCGTAAAAGACCAATCGGAAAAATATTACTTCCTATCTTAATCATAGGTAGCGCGATAGCGCTACCTATAATGCACTTGGCCATCTTTTTTTCTTATATGTTTATCACAGCGAGTGCGAATTTTGTGCCCCCCTCACAGCAACAACAGTACACACCTGGGAGATGCGGTTTTTTTAAAGATAGATAATTGAAAAACTCAATGTACCATTTTTCCTTTTGTTTACATTCAATGCCGAGTTAGCAATGAGTGTGTAAAGTGTAAACCAAAAAATCAAATAATTTGCGGATGGCCAATTTTTTTTAAAATGTTGCCCTGAGCTGTAGATCACGAATCTGACCTTAAAATTTCTTTATACTCAATGGTTATTGCACAAAAATGTATAGTACACGGGTTTTTTACTTCTTGCGTGTTTTCAGCTTTTCTAACTCAATTTTGGTTTCTGTGCAATCCAATTGGTTTTATAATGTAGAGGGTAACAAATTCTCATGGACCAATTTTTTTCTCCTTCAACGCAATATTTCTTGATCTGTGATCGTTTTAGTGTGATGAGTTCGAGACGAAAAATGAAATTTCTTAAGCTACTCCGCTAAGTAGGCGGAACATGCTAATTATGCTCAAAATGTGCCCTGACCTTAGCGTTACAGATCATACATGATCTTGGGGGGTTTCTCCCCCCGCAGAATCATTTTTCACCCCCCCCCAAAGATTTTTCACCCCCCCAGAATTGGCGATTTTTCAAGTTTCCTTAACTTACCTGAAAATTGGTAGAAAAAGTGTCTTTTTAAGGGTTTTTGGCTATCTATTTGCTCAAAATCGTCAAATTTTCGGCGCTTCGCGCCATATATTCATGTTTTAAGCGATATATTGGTCAATTTATTCGACTTTTTTCGAAATTTTTTTCATGATTTTATGCTCTAGAAGGATAGAGTATCGTCAGAAACGACAAAAAACGATGTTTTTTAACGCGTACCGGCCAATTTTTGGGCCCAAAAAGGCACTTTAGGTTTTCACTCCCCCAGAATTCCCATGCTGTGCATGTATGTTACAGATCCTAGTTTATTTTGTTTCTTTACACCCAATATTGCGTTATTAGCACAAGTGTAAAGTTTACACCGAGAAGCACTTTTCCGCCCAGAGCTTTGGGTATCAAACAATTGGCGGAGGCCCAATTTCAGTTTTGAAATTGTTGCCCCCGAGTTGTAGATTACGAATGTGACATTAAAATTTCTTTACACTCAATAGTCGTTGCACAAAAGTGTAAAGTGTACGGGTTTTTTACTCTTAGCGTGTCCTAAAGCATATCTATCTCAATTTTGGTTTCTGTGCAGTCCAATTGGTTTAATAATATAGAGGGTTACAATATCTCAAACTGTGACATTTTTTCTCTTTTAACGCAATTTTTCTTGATCTGTGATCGTTTTAATGTAAAGGGTTCGAGGCGAAAAATGAAATTTCTTAAGCTACTCCGCTAAGTAGGCGGAACATGCTAATTATGCTTAAAATGCGCCCTGACCTTAGCGTTACAGATCCTAGTTTATTTTGTCTCTATACACCCAATATTGCGTTATTAGCACAAGTGTAAAGTTAAGACTGAGAAGCACTTTTCCGCCCAGAGCATTGGGTATCAAACAATTTGCAAAGGGCCATCTTTTTTAAGAAATGTTGCCCCGGAGTTGTAGATTACGAATCTGAACTTAAAATTTCTTTACACCTAACGGTTCTTGCACAAAAGTGTAAAGTATACGGGTTTTTTACTGTTAGCGTGTCCTGAAGCTTATCTAACTCAGTTTTGGTTTCTGTGCAGTCCAATTGGTTTTATAATGTAGAGGGCTACAATATCTCAAAAGGTAAAATTTTTTCTCTTTTAATGCAATATTTCTTGATCTGTGATCATTTTAGTGTAAAGGGTTCGAGACGAAAAAAAATTCTTCAGCTACTTGCACCCCCAGAATTTCGGCGCTGCCCACCTATGGATATATGGTCTAAAATATTAAATAAAAGAAGGTAACTAGCAAAAAAATGCTCCGATGGAAAAAAAGGTAAATATACTTGAATTTTTTCATTGTTAAGGATGTAAAAGGAGGGGTCTAGGGAAAATTTCTCTATATGCGCAAAAGCCATAGGAATGTGCTGAACAGTTAGACTTCCCCTAAACAACGCAAAAATCGAAGTATATACTGCGGCCTATGCGCGTTTCTGCAGATTTTCCGTAGTAATTTCGATTACAATGGCGAGTATTTTGATTACTTTATTTTGGAAGATATAGTTTTTTTGTGGTTTTTCATGCAGACTATTGAGTTGGCCAGGTAGGTGTAATAATTACACTAATATCTTTTACGCCAGAACATTGTGGGAGGTCAAGATTTCATTAAATAAATAATACATTGAGTAATTAATAGTTATGGAAGTGTCTTCAATGCTCTTTTGCGAAACACTTGAGAACGTTTTGTGACTACACCCTCATTTTTCACAGGCCGCAGAATATACTTCGATTTTTGCGTTGTTTAGGGGAAGTCTAACTGCTTAGCACATTCCTATGGCTTCTGCGCATATAGGGAAATTTTCCCTAGTTCCCTCCTTTTACATCCTTAACAATGAAGAAATTCAAGTATATTTACCTTTTTTGTTCCATCTGAGCATTTTTCTTTGCTAGTGAGCTGATATTTGACTAAGAGATAACATCCGTATCTACCAGCAAAAAATTACTACAATGCGCCAATTCTGGAGAGGTGAGCCCGAAAAACTTTTAAAGAATAATCTTTCGGCTAAAAAACGATAGGTTGGTTGATACACGTCAAAGACATTTCGACAATGCCGCTCCTCTCTTGAACATAAAGCAAAAAATTTGATTCGAATTTAATATATAAACTATCAAAAAACGAGTATATGTTGCAAAGCGCAGAAAATGTGATATTCTGAGCCAAAAGTTAGCTTAAATCGCTTAAATAGCACTTTTTATACTATTTGTTCAAAACATCGACAATTCTAGGGGAGAGGGGTCTCGCTCGCTGCGGGGTCAGAGCCATTCTGGGATCCACAACCTCGATCGCAACGCGAAAATGAGCGATAGGATTAAGTGGTAGGCAAGGCATTACGTTGTAGAGAGATTACCTTTACTGAAGTTACACAATGATAAATGTAAAACTCGCATGTAAAACTATGTAATCGTAGCGCAAAAGTATATCTACATGAGCGGCGCTATTTCCGGCCCGACGAACGCACGCACATACGAATTTTTTGCAAATATAAATGGACTAGGAGGATAGGAAGGATGATAAAAATGAATAGGAAATGTGCTACGCGCATACTGCCGGTGAAATCAATGAAACGATTTTATAATACTGATATATATAATAGCAGCGAATTGAAATCACATTAAAATATTACACAGATCGGTTGGCAATAAATATAACTTTGCGAGAGTGCGCGTAAGCAGTTTTAAATAAAAAAGTGTACAAAATGTGTAAAGCGCGGACAATTAATATCACTGTTGTGCTGTGCTTTGCTCCGCTGTACTTCTTCGCCGATCAGCAATGAAGCCAAAGCAATACAATTAAGCTAAAAGTAAGAAAAAATAGATAATATTTGAGGAACACGACAGAAAATGCGGACCTCACATGGGCATGGGGGTGTGGGGGGATACACCCCCGCAAAATTTGAAAAAACCTCTCTGCAGATTACTGTTAGACCCCAGAATTCTATTTTTAGTAACATTTCAGGTGATTCTTGGCAATTTTTGGTGATTTCACCCCCATAATTCTCTTGCTGCCCATGTATGGATCAGACACGGACTTTGTGATATAAAATAGGCAGGCACTTACGTAGCTGGCCTTTTGAATCTGAGGGAACGAAAATGTTGAAATCGGATATCTGGACAACTACTAAGAGATAGTTGAAAATAATCGTATTTGTTTCTTGACGAGCTTTAAACACTGGAGGGAAAAAATTTAAACATTTTCAACTATTGTAATCATGTGCAAAAGAATTGACGTTTAAAATAGCCACACAATTGACTTTCAACACTCCATCCAGGCTAGACTCAAATGAAAACTTTTTTCACTCGTTTTAAACGCAATTCTGATATGTTGCAACAGCAATATAGAACATAAGCAATTCTGCACTAAGCGCTAACAATTTTTGTTACATTAGTCATACCTCACTCAAATCTGGGCTGTTTGAAAGACAAAAATCATACAAAAACATAAATTTAGATATTATTATCTCAAAAAGTGCGCTAAATATATTCTGGACAGTCTTTAATATGTGCCCGAAGAATTTTCAATGATTTCCTATAGTAATTCTTGCAAAAAAATACTCATACACTTATCTAAAATTTGAGGGGCAGACCGCCATATGTGGGCAGCACCAAAATTCTAAGGGGGTGTGGGGGCATACATGGGCAGCACCTAAATTCTGGTGGGGTTAGGATGGAGTAAATTGCCAAAAATGTTACTAAAAATAGTATTCTGGGGGTCTACAGTAATCTGCGGGGGTGGGGGTGCTTCAGCTTCTGGGGATACAAACCTCGCCCCCGACGCCCATGTGTGGTGGGGGATGCAGGATTTTTTAAGGGTCAAAAAATGGTCTTAAATGAAGTGGTATGGCTAAAAACCGCTATTTTTCAATGTTTCTTATCGAGAAAAAACACGAAAAAATTTTCAAAAATTGAATTCTGGGTTATTTTGGTTGGGAGGGGGTATTCGGCCTCCTGGGTGAGGGCTGCATATTTCAAGCCCCTCTCCCACGTGTGCAGCCCACCCAACCCCCTCCCCACAGCTTCCAGCCCGAAAATAGTTAGCGAATCACGTCACAATATTTTACTTTTGTTAGAAACATTCCGTAGAGCCGCTACAAGCAGTTTTGACAATGTCAAAGTATTTCGAATGGCTTTTACGATTAACCCTGATTCTGCTAAAACATCAAGGGTCAAAACAGGTCCAAAAATTATTGGCAGGCGCAAAAACAACATTTTTGGCGCTTTCCATCAAGCCATGACCAAAGGCGTAAAAAATACCGTCTAAAGCCATACAATATGTAATTCCTAGCACTTCGAGGGAAGTTTGGCTTCTAAGGAGCCTTTAAAACTGACACAGATCTGCGACAAATACGAAAAAGCAAGAAGGGGAGATCTAACCTAAAGTCGGCCATGCACGCATCATTTACCGGAACATTTATCCCTAATTACAGACGACGAATTATGTTGTTAAGCCTTTTAGGCATAGATGCATAGCATGACCAGTCTAGGGTAAGCTAGAGTTTTTCAACCAAAATGGTCTCGAAAACTGATGTAAATGCTAAAATAGCGTATAAGCAATGCTATCCAGTTTCTGGTCAGTGGCCGTTTCGCGGAGGATGTTGATTCTCTTCCATTTTGGGCCTTCAATTCGTCTTATTTTCCTCCCGAAAATTCCCTATTTAATTTTAAATTTTAATTTTGGGGGGCAGGTGCATACCCCCAAACCCCCAAGCCCATGTGTGGTCTTGATGACCCCCATATGCGTGTCTGATATTTAGCAGTTGACTAGCCCATAAACTTGAAAGATAAAAATATGCTACGATAGGTGTCTTGAAAAATCATTTTGAAATTTATCTATGCTTGCTATGCTAGAACCTGCTTACGCAACTGGAAAATTTTTTGTGAAAGAGGCCGACTAATCAGGGACGCTTTTTGCCCTGATCATCGAAATTTCCTACAAATCAACATATTTGAAGCAACACGTAACATGTAACAATGGATAAATCATTGAACGCCAGTTTCTTTCCACTAAAACGGAACTAAATTCACATTTCATGCCAAAATTACACATTTTCTAATTTCCGACTAAAATCTACGGTTTGAGCTACGGCCAATAAACAGACGGTAACATATACGTCACTAAGGAGATACAGATGGATGCCCCACCCAAAGTAGGTCGCCTCCATAGGTGGGCGGCACCAAAGTTCTGGGAGTGCGAGCTTTTTTCCAAGGTCAAAAATGGTGGTATGCATACGTGGGCAGCAAGAAAATTCTGGGGGGGGGGGTGTGCAAGATTTTTTTGAAGGTCGAAAAATGGCCTTAAAAATGGTGGTATGGCGATAAAAACACCATTTTTCGACGTTTCTCATCAAGCACTATCCATTGGCATCAAAAAATTGCGAAAAAAACGAGGGGGGGGGTATTTTGATTTCTGGGGGGATATTTTGGTTTCTGGGGGGTGCATACCCCCAAACCCCCCACGCCCAGGTGTGGTGATATGGCGAAGAAACACAATTTTTCAACGTTTCTCATCGAGCACTATCAATTACATCAAAAAATTAAGAAAAAAGTTTCAAAAATTGAATTCTGGGGGTAGTTTGGTTTCTGGGGGGTTGTTTTGGTTTCTGGAGGGTGCATACCCTTCAAACCCCCACGCCTAGGTATGGTCGCCTCCCATCCCCAAAGTAAGAAAATTATTGACCTCCATTTCTGGTCAAAAATTTTAGGTCGTCTAACCTCCTCCCCAATAGCCAGGGACCCCCAGCCGAAATTTTAAGCTGTCACGTGGACGGTGATCTTTATTTATCAGCCATTCAGAGAAAAAACCAGCAAATATTGAATTCAGAAAAAACAAACCATATTTAGCACACGCGCTGGCTCGGCACGATCGATTTCGCATTGGCTTTTGCCGCTCCGATTCGACTCAATAACGGAATCCGACTTTTGGGCGCCGCGTTAGAACGAACCGGTATACTTGACGTTTTTTCTTTCGCGCCATGCGTCAAAAACCGGCCCAGTGCATTGTCTGTGCAATATATGAGTTTAGTAACTAAAAGCGATATTAAAATAACGGCGGAAAAAGTTCATAATTTACAGTAGAATTTTTGGAAAGCGGTCGCAGACGAACATTATTTCAGGATTAGTTCATACACCGACTTTCGACAGCAGATTTAAGAAACGAGATGAAAACGTTCACGTAAAAAATACCTGTAGTACACAGGTACACTAGAGGCGAGGGTATGGGGGTATCCTCTAGGAATGTTCCGGTTCCAGGTTTTTCAAAAAAATCGGTTCCGGTTCTTGGAAAATAAGATTTTCGGTTCCAGTTCGAGTTCTTGCGTGTTGGAACCGTCGGTTCCGGTTCTTCAACTGGAGAACCGTAGGTTCCGGTTCTCGGTTCCTGTCTTAAAGTATATACGCTCTTGATAGCTTGACTTCACCAGAACATGTGACGATGTAATCGAAAGATAAATTATTCAGTAAGTCGTTTCTATCTGGCAACTGCACGTTCAAATGAGTTTTACGTCTAGTTTACAATTTACTTATAAATCACTGAATATTATCTATGTGTTTCTTAATTGGAGGCTTATACGAAATCGAAATGCTTAATTCATGACGAAGATCTGATGCAATAGTGGAAAGAGAAGTCGAAGAATTTGCCGATTCTCGCGTTTATAGCTAAGCAGTATCTTGCAGCCAGTGGCGGATCTAGGATTTTCCTAAGGGGGCAGTATCCTAACTTTTCCGAAAAACAGTCGAAAATAGGTCCAAAAATTTGCCCTTAATGCGCGAATCAGCGTTTTTTGGCGTTTTACAATGTATACTTTTACATTAAATCACTTTTGAAGCAATATTTTTTCTTAAAATTTTAAAATTTTCGACAATTTTGTGCTAAAAATCACTAAAATTCTTTGACTTTATCAGAGTTCTGGCGCGAGGCAGTTTTTTTTGTACAAGGTCCGTTTGACATGTACAAAGATGATCCCTAAAAGTCTTTGTACATTGTGCACACACAAATTTTCGGGTACTATAATATGATACAGTAGCGATTTTAGTGTGGTAAAAACAGAGTTGTTCGACTTTTGGTAGTGTATTTCAGCTTATTTATGGGTCTCTAAGGGCAAAAATCACTAAGAATCGTCTTAAAACGGCGCGAAGCGCCTAAAATTTGACATTTTTCCTTTCGAAATGCAGTTTCTGCCATTATAAATATAAATAGAGCACACAATCAGTCATTTCGACGCGAAGCGTCGTAAATTTCTGCGAATTTTAGACCTTTTTAGTAATTTTTGTCTCTCCAAAAATCTTCGTACTGCCGAATACAAAAAAGCGTGGTGCGAAGCGCCGGAAATTTTGTGAGATTAAGACGGATAGACGTCAAGAAGCATGATTTACAGCTTGATTTACTGTATTTATAGCGTTTGATGCGAAACATCGAAATTTATAATTGAAAATAGAAGAAAACTATGCAAAAATAGCTGTTTCTGCTGCTAAAATTGTTTTGAAACCTAAATGAACAGAAAATGGCTTCCAGGCGGCCAAGAAAGTAAATAAATATCATTAATAGGTATCATCCGGCGCGTAGAGCCGAAAAAATTTGAGAAATTATGGTCACTGAGGGCCAAAAAATAATTGCAAATTGTATATCCATTCTTTATCTCGCCAAATATTTTTGGCAAATGGGAGGCGGCCCCCACCCCCTTAGATTCGCCCCTGCTTGCAGCGCCAGCTACGAGCGTTCCATCGGAACAGCTGTTCAGTTGCACTGGAATCATTTACGACCCTCTCAGAAACAGGCTACATGGCGAAAAAGCAGAACGACTGTTATTTTTAAAATATAATTTACCCGGAACAATACTAAGTTTTAGTCTGTAAACTTCTGGGTAATAATAGGTTGAATTGCTGCTTCATGTCTTCACTAAATTTTATGAAGTTCGATTTTTAAGTCTAATTTTTTAAAAACCGATAACCGACTCCAAAAAAGATCGGTTCCGGTTCTTAGAAAATCAAAAAATCGGTTCCGGTTCTTAGAATATCAAAAAATCGGTTCTCGGTTCCGCTTCCGGTTCCAGCCGGTTCCGGTTCCGGTTAACCGGCACATCCCTAGTATCCTCATACCAGGACTTTTGAGAAACATACCCCCTCAGGCCATTGTGGAGCAAAACCGATTGCTCGAACCATGAAAAAGCGTCAAATGACGTCTAAAAAACTAATTTCAAGTACACTAACATATTTTTCGAGCAGTAGACTGTTTACTTCATTCAACAAGACACTTTTCTTCTATTATTTCTTGTATATTTATTCTTATGGTTTTCATGCAAAATGAAGTGCAAGTATTCATGAAGTATGTAGATATAGCACGAAGAATTAAGTAACAAAACTTGGTATTGAATATGTGAAAAAAAATTCGCATTCACCCCCTCCCAAGAAAACTTGGTTACCCCCTGCCAGAACCTTTGACCATGTGCATGCATGCCTATTAAGAATGTATTTCAGCAGTGAACGTTAGTAAACAGAAAGCCCAAAATGTTGAGATTTGAATAATAAAAATCGTTAGTCTATGCAATTTCAGCAGTCAAAATGGATTCGCATCGCACTCGATTTTCTAGTTATTCGATTAATTTTCAATTTGGACGGTGGGCAATCCCTTTCTCAACAGTCCCCGATATCTCCTAGTCAACGAAACGGTCGTCAACACGAACTAAATTAAGCAGAATTGCAAACAGACACCCGGGTTGGACTTAAAAACGACGCGAACGCGCTAAGCAATTTTTTGACGTGTCTGAGAATGCTTTTACTTTATAGCATTCATGCACATAGAGAGGAGTGAGAGGAGGGGATGACCCCCACGTAAGGGTCCTAAAATTAGGTACTATCGGGTAGTTTGGGCCAAAAATAGTGTACCTCCAAACGATTCCGACGTAAGAATAGCCAAAAAAGCGATTTACTTCAGTAAAAATTCTGAATTTTGCCCCTCACTGACTCCAAAATCTCAATTTTACCCCGCTGGCCGATCTGACCTTGTGCATGTATGCTTTGAAGAGAATAAAAACGAACAATTTAGAAAAATTAAATGCAATCCAACAAAATTTTATCAAAAATGCACACGCATTTCGGAAAATGATACTTTTAAGCCAAAGTACAACTTAAAACGCCTAAAACTGGGCATTTCTTAAATGTACGAGTATATATGGAGGATCGAACATTATGCGGCGTAAGGAGTCAGCATATACTCGTATATGGCAGTGCATAAATTCTGGGAACAAAAAAATTCATAAGTCAAAAAGTGACGAAACATTGTTCGTAGGTGGAAGGAAATACCATTTTTCGACGTTTCTCACCGATCTCTATCGGGTTACAAGAAAAAATTTGTGAAAAAAACGAAAATCTTCAAAAAATTAAATTTCGAAGGGTCTGTCGAATTTTGGAGGTCTTTGGTTTCTGGGAGTGATCCCACGATGCCCATGTGTGGAACTGTAATCTTGGAGAGGAAGTCATGCTCTCAAAAATTCGTTCGTTTCTCACCCTCAACTGGTTTTCTATCCATCGATGGCACACTGACGTCATGCTCTTTCTGAGTGTTGTCTAAAGGCGACATTTTCACTTTTTCTGAACCATTTACTCCATTGCACATTAACTGCTCGCACAATCGTCTGTCTGTGTTTAGAAGATTGTTGGGAATTCGATTACTCATTAAAACATCAGACGTACGGGCGGAATTCTCACAAGCTATATCGGCTGAAGGCGTTGCATTGTTTGCAACATTTGTTGCATACGATGAATTACGATTAATCGCTATTTTCGGAGTACTACTTTCGGTTGGCGATGATTTCGATGTCTTCTTCGGCGAATTTAGACGAAGCAAAATGCTAGAACTATTTTTTGGTATGCGGGAATCATTGGCAAGTTGAGCGGGTGAAAAGCGAAACATTGACGTCTGAAAATTTTAGCACGTATTTATCATTCATGTGCAGCGCACAGAAGCCTGATATGCACGTAGGGGGTAGCTTTAGGGTCAAGACAATACGTGGGCAGCAAGAAAATTCAGGGGGTCTGCTTGGGTGAAATCGCCAAAAACATTACTAAAAATAGAATTTTGGGGGTCTACAGTAATCTGCGGGGATGTAAACCCCCACACCAACGTGTGGTCGAGACATCAGGCCAGTATGCGAAAATGGGAAATCGTCTAGGGAAAATGAGGCTAAATGAAGACCAAACATAGATGAAAATTGAAAATTTTCTTTACAAGTGCTAGAGATTGACCAGCACTAAGAATCGGCTTAAAACGGCGCGAAGCGCCAAAAATTTGACATTTTTCTTTTGAAATGCAGTCTCTGCCATTATAAATATATATTGTGCTAGCCTCTAAAAAACAGTCGATTTGTAACCTGAAAAAACCACCCTTTTTTCCATAACCAAAAGATGACTGATGATATTATACTGGCGAACAAACTATGCCGTGAGAATTACATCTGACCCTTGATCTCTTTCCAGATCATTCAGAAACTTGAGATATAAATTTGTCGAAAAGTTCAAAAAAATTGCCGTTATTTTTGATTTTTTGAAGCATTTTTGAGGGTCATTATTCCTACCCGTATCCATATTTGCTGGAATCTTTTGTTTTCACGTTAAATTCCCTTGCAGACTAATGTCAGAAAAAAATTTAGTTGTCTTATATCATCCACATAGCTACAGTATGCCTTAAGTCAAAGCTAAAAAAACCAGTTGTAACTTTATAAAAAAACCAGCGCCAATTTTTACAAAACTTAGCAGGAATGTGCCTCGTAGCACCTTATGTACATGATGCCCGATATTTATTTTTCACAGAAAAACTGCCAAAAAGTTCGTTTGTATCCTAAAAAAAACCACTGTAACCTAAAAAAGACCAATGCTAAGTATATATATACGTTGCCATGACAACAAAATTACTTTTCAGCAAGTTGCATAGTTTTGCACTGATTTCTAGCAGAGGATGTAGAAGAGGCTTACCTAGATTTGTTTTTATCACTCGAAAACTTTATTTGTGAAATTTATAGAACTTTTAATAAAATTTAGACAAAAATATTGATTTTTATATAAATGTGATAAAATGAACGGAAATGTCGGAAAAAATAAATTTTTTTTCAAAAAATATGATTATGTTAGGTCAACTAACTAATTTACGCTGCAAACCACGCACTTCGCATAACATTATGAGGATAGTTTTTAAGTTCCATGGTTTTTTTATTTCTCAAATGGAATTTGCTGGTTTTTATTTTTTTGACTTTGATCGATTTTTTCTCCATGACTAAATGGATCTATGAAATCAACTGAGTGGCGAAAGATGGAGCATCGACGGGACATAGCTCTGATTATATAAGTTTCTAGACTGGGGTGCTTGCACAACGAATATATGCAAAAAACATGAAACGTGCTTTTTTTAGAGGCAATGACTATATAGAACACTTAATTACTCATTTCGGCGCTAAGCGCGGAAAACTTTTGCGAATTTCAGACCTTTTTTGCAATTTCAGTCTTTGCAAACATCTTTGTACATGTACAAAGACGGTCCCGAAAAGTCTTTGTACATCGGGAAAAATCTTTGCCGAGTACAAAAAACACTGTTGCACAAACGTCTTAGCGAACAATAGTACAAATAGCTACTAGCTATATGAAACAAAGAGAATACACAAATAGCAATCAACGATGTGACAATGGGCGAGAAGAAAAACGGAAATAAATGCTATGTACATGATAAAATATAAAAACACGTAAACTAGCATGATACTAAAAGCGATAAAAAATGTAACATTGTACTACTAATTCGATATTTTTGGCCTGCGAAAGCTAAGTTCAAACTAACAGCAATATTATCACGTAATTGGACATTTTAAGATTCCATTCCTGACGTCAATAGGTACATGAATTGAATTTCAAAAATAAATTTTTGTTGAAAAAATAAATAACTTTATTGTGATTGGATCACAATTGTTTGACAAACATTGGCAATAGGTGTACAAACGAGTAGAGAAAAAGTAATTTAATGCATAAATTAACCATATTAATTAAATTTTGGATAAGTGAGCCGCAAATCAAAATTTTCCCAACAGCAACTAATGCTTCCCTGAAAACGTTCGACAGTAATCTGCTGTTAAAATCTTAGGTAGGATTGATACCATATATATACAGCATGAAAATTCTGGAGGGGTGAGGGAGGGTCACGCCCAAAAAATTTCGAAACGTGCCTTTTTTGAGCTAAAAACGACGGGTACACGACAAAAACACCGTTATTTGACTTTTCAGGCAATGGTCGGTTCTTCCCTGAACAAAAAGACATAAGAATGTTCATTAAAAAAATTTGAAAAAAGTCTAGAAAATTGAACAAATATAGTCGAAAAATGTGTGTATGGCGCGAAGCCGCCGAAAACTCGAGACTTTTGAGCAGAAAAAAGCTTAAAAAGGCACTCATTTAATAATTTTTATAAAAAATTGACGATTCTGGGGAGGGGCTGGTCGAAGCCATTTCGTAGGGAGTCAGTAGTCATTTTAGGGGGGGGGTCAAAAAACCCCCAACCCCCAAGAAAGTATCGTATCCGAGTATCCAAGTATCGCCATACACACCCTCCCTTTCCTATGCCCTTATATAGGGTACATACGTACCTTACTATCCCTTTGTACTACTTCGTCTTTGACTAATGCGCTTCGGCCGCATATTATCGGACGATTGGTTAGGGTGGCCGGAAATTTAAAAATGATCCTCAGCTCATCCTGCACCATGATCAAATTCTGCGCATCGACCGACGATTGTTGTTGATTGAAGCAAGCCGGAGGACTACAGTAAACCCGAGGGGATTTGAGGCGAGATTGCGTAAAATTCGTCGGCGATTGGTCGGTTGGCGTGGCTAAAGAAGGACTTATCGAGCGGATGGACTTTCTTGACTCCGCCTCCTTTATTTTGCCGCAAATTTCGTACGCGTTGGTAGTAGCGACACACTTTTCGACTATTTCCGCTTCAAGATCCATGTCGATCAATTGAAGGCGATGAAATGGAAGACGAGTCAATAGCTTGAGCGCATCGAACACGGATTCGTACAAATTTACGCACGTTTTCGTGGCCAAAAGCCGCAAATAGCCGAATTTAGAATAATGCGTGTAAAGTACGCGCTCGTTCGAGATCAAATTTGATAGCCATAGGCTCAATGACTTAGAGCTTAGCGACAATTATTTGGTATTATTCAAATAAAAATTCGGATCATTTGGGATTGAACAAAATAAAAGAACAAAAAACTGAAAGTTAGCCGAAAAATCAAGATCACATTATGGTCCTCCTAAGCAGACATCGATGTGGGGGTAGGCCGGAATTCGGAGAGTCTAGACCATACGTGAGCAGCAAGAAAATTCGGGGGGTGCAATATTTTTCAAAAGTCAAAAAATAGCCTTAAAAATGGTGGTATGGCGAAAAAAACACCATTTTTCAACGTTTCTTATCGAGCACTATCCATTGGCATCAAACAATTGCGAAAAAAACAAAAAAAGTTCAAAAAATTGAATTATGGGGGCTATTTTGGTTTCTTCGGGGGGAGGGGTGCATACCCCCCATGCACAGGTGTGGTCTAGACCCCCCAGGAGTTTTTGAGGAAATCGACGCACAATCCAGGCCACAAATGGATTAAAATTAATAATTTCATTTAAAGTGCATGGAATTGACCAGAAACCGTGAAATAACATGGTTTCAACGCTATTTCAGCATTTGTACCAGCTTTTATGGTCATTTTGGCCCCAGAAAAGAACTCAATTTTTAACCCCAAGATCGGCTGAACCTTCGGATCGGCCATGCTGAGCATTTATGGTCCGCCTATCTAACCATTAGTATTTATTTTCCAGGTTTTGGTGAGAAGATGAAAATGAGTAAAATACTAAAAAAAGATAAAATTTGTTTACAAGTTATAAGGAAACAACTTTTTTTAGAATACGATCAAGTCGAGTAAGAAAATTCAAAGTTTGCATGAGAATAATCGATTTAGAAGACAACATTAAAACTCACATTAAGCGAATTTTTCTGAACTTTAGTCTGTTCCATTTCAAAACGGCTCATTCGCGCTAAATTCTAATTACTGTAATAGTTTTTTGCTGTAAAAACGACTTCCCAACTTATTCTCTCATAGCAACTCGTTTCTTTGAACTGTGCTTATTTAAATTTATATACTTTTAAGCTTAAAAAAGCGTAAATCATTCTGCTACAGTAATAAGCCGTGAAGCGGAAGTGGGCCGTTCGGAATGAAGAAGGCTCTTACCTTAAAGATTCTGATATTGTTTTTTCAGCTATTGACCAGTCCTAACCAAATTTAAAGTTTAAATATTTATGCTGCGAAAACGTGTAAGTGGAAAATCAAAAAATACTGTTTACCTTAGCAAGCTATCTACAAATATGGCAAACTGAAGCGAACGTTCTCTAGCGCCGCCCGAGACATCTAGCCCATTAATCAACCAACCGCAAATCGACTTCGTAGCGATATCTTGATAATTCAATTAGGAACACAATAATATTCACAAATAGTTAATAAATAGGGCGCAATGAAAAGCCGACTATATAGAGGTACTGTTTGGTGATTTTGGCCCGAATGGTTCAAGCGATTTTGACCCTTTTATCTAAAAGCACAACTTACTGTAGCATAAATTACGGAGTTCACTCACTCAGTGGCCACTGAACAAGTGCACATATGATGAGGGGCAATCGCCTGAAACTGAATCAAAGAACACTTACTTCCTTAAAATTCTTGCAGGCATACGGGTAATAGGGCATAGATGCACAAGGTCAGAGTAAGTAGAGGGGTAGGTAAATCCAAGAAATCCAAAAAATTAAATTTACCATTCACGATTTTTTTGCTGTTTAAAGGACCAAAACGGTCAGAATATCCCATAAAACCTTTTTCCGTAATAAGATCGCATTTTTGAAGCATTCTTTAGTCCATTTTGACTGCATTATGTATATCACTTTTAAGATTAAAAAATACAGAAATTGATCAATCTTGTACGCCTTTCGACTTTCGAGTAAAAGTATATAAAAGTACTGACCCAGCGCTCGGCGCCGGAAAAATTTTGACATTTTTACTGCTCTTGACCTCAGAAATCATGCAAAAAACGTTCCATAGGCTTAACATCGTCGAGCAGTACCTGTCTGGCTAACCCTTTAGCGGCAGTAATAACTACTTCGCTACCCCCTCCCATTCGCATGTATGTAATAGGGGAATGAGAGATACCCCATACACACGCACAAAGTTGGTCGCCTCTCCTCCATCTCCAAGATCAGAAAATTTTGACACTCTGTCGACTTTTGGCAAAAACGCCATTTTTCGGCGCTTTTTGCGATTTTCAGCCAAAAATTGTAGGTCATTAAGCTTCCCCCAAAAAATACAGGGGGATCCCCGCCCGAATTTTGAGCCATAACATCTACGGTTTCAGCAAAAGGCCGTAACAGGAACAATTACAATTGGGAATAGTTCATAACGCTCGGATAAAAGACTGTATAGACCCAGGTATATAATGGGGTAAAATTTTCATAAAAAAGATTATCTATCGTAGTTGTCTTGCTGTCATTATCAATATATATATATTTTCAAACCGCTGTAAAACGACAGCTCAATTTTTATTTCAATCCTATTGAATATAGTTTATTGCGAATAATCTGTAGAAAATTTAAATACACAGTAAATGCTGAAAAAATGCATTAGAAAGAAAATAAAAAACTAACTAAAACACAAAATTTAAAAGCCAAAATCAAAGCCTTCTATAAAATATTGATTAACTTCTCGCCCTATCAATCAGTGAAGTAAATAAGTTTCGAAACTTTCTATTTGTAGGTTACCTATGTAGGTAGGAGTATTTTTGCAGGAAAATAGGAGCAAAACCTGGTGGTAAATGCTCATGACAGCGATGGTGCGCTATCGATTACACCCGCTGATAATAATTCAGCTGATAATCAGGCACGTAGCTGGCCGTCCTATTTTGGGGGGACCAACACCAATTTTTGGGGGGGACTAAGCCCAAAAAGGCCAAACATAGCACAAAATAACGTTTTAATTTTCTCAATTTTGGGGGGTCAGAACCCCCCATTTCCCCAGAGATACGTGCCTGCTGATAATAATTTCGATAGGAGATAAGTGAATTTGAAAAATCAGTAGAACGATTCAGAGAAATTTCATTTAAAATTTGACTCTCAAAGTGATGTGTACCCCCAAAAAATTTGGGTCATGTTTACATTTGCAAGATTCTAACAGCATATGTACCTTCAGCAGGGGATAGCTTCAGTAAGTCGCAAAGAGTCTTTCCAGGCGATAATTCGTCCGTGATTAGGGCTTCGATGGATGGACAAAGAGAATTGAAAATAAGTGATCCTAATTCTATTCTTAAACATTGGCTTGGATCGTCAGCATCCTAAAACACGACGAGAAAAGATTTATGTTCAGTCAGGGCTTCAAATTAAATACGTAAAATGCGCAAAACATAATCAAGGGTAGAAAAGAGGAGACAAGGTACCTAATGAGAATAATAAAAATAAAATAATAATGACTATTAAAGACTAAGAATGGAGCAATAAATTAAAATAGACATTAAGTTTTTTGATGAGTCTTGCCCCTATTTAATTATTCAGCCTGAGGCGGGGTCGCCTTCATTCTGCACAAAGACAAAAGATGTAAAGAATTAAAATTCGCCGGTGCATGTGAAAGACCGCCAATTATCTTTTCACCACACTTTTGAGCAAGTGAACTCAGACATTAGAAAAATTATATACATTAAAAAGAACCGAAATCGAGAAGTTGAAAAATTTTAATCAAAGATTAAAGCAGGAGTGAAGATACTCGTTAAATACTTTTCATCTAATAAACGTAAAATTTAAAAAATCAATTAAAATTAGAAATATTAAAAAACTAAAATATAAAAAAAATTTAACCTAAAATTCTGTCAGAGACTTACTGTTTTTACGTTTATTTTCTAGGAAGACTGTACGCCAGCGTTATCTTTCTTCATTGTCTATTTCACAAATGTCCCAAACGTACAAATAAGAAACGAGAACACGAAATTTTCAAAATTTCAGGATAGGCACAGTGGTTGATATAGGATTTTCCTTAGGGGAAGCGGTATCCCAACTTTTTCAAAAACAGTCAAAAATAGGTCCAAAAATTTGCCCTCAACGCGCGAAATAGCATTTTTTTCAATGTTTTACATTATATACTTTTACATAAAACCACTTTTGACGCAATACTTTTTTCTGAAAATTTTAAAATTTTCGACAATTTTGTGCGACAAAATCATTTAATTTCTTTGACTTTAACAAAAATCTGGCGCGAAGCGCCGGAAAAATTTGTGAAATTAGGGCGGATAGACGACTAGAAGCATGATTTACTGCTTGATTCCCAGTATTTATAGTATTTGATGCGAAAGATCAGAATTTTTAATTGAAAATAGAAGAAAACTATGCACAAATAGCTGTTTCTGCTGTTAAAATTGTTTTGAAACCTACATGAACAGAAAATGGCTTCCAGGTCGCCAAGAAAGCAAATAAACGTCATTAATAGGTATCATCCAGCGCGTAGCGGCGGACAAATTTGAGAAATTATGGTCACTGACGGCCAAAAATCATTACAAATTGCATATCCATTCTTTATCTCGCCAAATATTTTTGGCCAATGGAGGGGGGCGGCCGCCCACCTTAAATCCGCCCCCAGGTAAGCAATATATTTTAAGTAGTGAGTCACTTAATTGTTTGAAGCGACATATATATTCTATATACAAATCAAGGTTTTTAATTGGAAGAGGCCCAGAAAACGTTTTTTCCTGCTTGGTTTCCTTCGAGATATCCGACTTAAAAAATTCGCAGCTGTCAATACGTAATCCTAGATATGGGTCAGTGAAGAACTAAAAATTTGTATGTAGAACAGAAATTAAGCAAATTTCTTAAGACATTCAATTACGTCTCTATACCATACCTAATTGGCTGAAAAGGCTTTTGAAAGTATTCTTTGTTTAGCTCATACATGCAGATAGGGGCGAGGGAGCTATTATCCCCGCTGAGGAGTCAACCAGGCAGGTATTGTCAGGCGATTTCGAGCTAACGGAACGTTTTTTGCATCAGTTTTGAGGTCAAAAGCGGTGAAAATGTCGAAAATATCCCAGCAAAAGGCGCCCTAAATTGATCGATTTCTCTATCTTATTGTGTTAAAAGTGATATAATGCAGTCAAAATAAACCAAAAATGTTTTAAAAATGCGATATTACTACGATAAAACGTCTAATAGGATATTTTGAGCATTTTGGTCGTTTAAACAGCAAAAAATCGTTAAAGTTAGATTTACTGTTTTGGATTTTTGGGATTACAACCCTGCTCTGCCGACCCCGACCTTTCGCACCTATGAAGCTGCTCTACATTATGCAGTTTTTGTAAGAAGGCTTCCAATCAGACATGCACGTAAGGATTTCGAGGTTTAGACTCCAACAGTTAGGTGTGAATTTCATGGCGCAATATATATTTTTTATTTAAAACTGAGGGTAGCGATCATTCCCATCATTCGCTCAAGGGGTTTACATTCGTCGCAGACGATTAACCGTAAAAAATTGGGCACAAGACTAAGAAAGCGCTGTAAAGAATGAGTCAATCGTGATAATTCTCGAATCATACTCATGCGTACATATAATAGGGGAGTTTGGGAGGCACCATCAAATAAGTTCGGCTGCACGAATACGTTACAGTTGTTTTAAACAATTATAGTTGCTTTCTTGAAAAAAATGGAAAAAACGAATCCACTAGCTGGCCGCTACCTTAAAAATATGTATCTGAAAAATTCGCAAGAAAAGTTGAGCATCATCTTACTTTAAAGGCTGACTGCTTAAAAATAACGTCGATTCGACTGCAATACACGGTTATCTTCTGAGTCAAGCCTTAAGAAAACGATGTATAGCACGTTTTCGTTTGAATAGATTCAGGACTAAATTTATAGTACGTATAATTAAAGATAAACAACTTTTGCGTACTTTTTGCTAAAAACAATTATATGTTTACACAAAAGCATGTTCGAAAAAATATTTTCAATGTCGATTTTAAGCTTAAACAATACATATGCGGTGTACACATGTGTACCTATTGAATTCAATGGCATATGCACGTTATCTATTAGGCAAAATTCAATCAACAACTACGGTATGGATAAATTTTTTCGGAAAAGAAATAAAGAGGAAAATATCAGTAGAAAAGTCTGTAATAATCAGTTAACTATGTCATTTGATTTTATTTTTTACGCAGAAATAAGTCTATACAAAAATAAAATGCAATTACGCAAACGCAATATAATGATGATGTTCCTCATGCCAAACAGATTCCATAAGATACAATAACTTTAGGCCATATATATATTCAGAATGGCAAAATGCATAGGCAAATAAGAAAAAATATTAGAATGAAATAATCAATAAAAAATCTTACTTGTTAAGGATTCTACTTTCGATTCGAAGACTTTGCACTCAATTAAGTCTGCGTACAAAAAACACAATTAAAGTATCGGATTCATGCAAAGCAGAATACACCACTGACAAGGCCAATTTCATGTTGTCATTCTAGAATTTCCTGATGAGTTCGAATGCAATCACAGATCGAAATAATCAATACTACACGTCTTTAAAAATGACTGATATTTCGGGTAGATATAAGCGAAACCAAGAAATAAATCTCAAGAGGTCGTTAAATTTTAAAATAGGTTCCTAATGCGTGATAGAAATTCCGGTTTTCAGGTTTAAAAACATTCTTGTAAAAGTCAGATTTTAAAACTTAATTTGAAAACATAAAAAATACAAATAAGGATGCTAAATTACAAATCAAAAATGAAGCTAACCATTTTGTAAGTTAACCGACTTACTACTTAATTCCGAGTACGAAGTAAAATGTTATCGGACACAATACATACTTATTTTTGTATAAGGTGAAAAGCATAATTCTTGTCAAAATTTGAAAATATGTAGACTACAAACGATTTCGATTGAAAATTTAAGAGTATATTTTCTTTCATATTGCTAATCTATTTTAATCGACAAGCTTTTAAAGCATCTAGTTTTCTTAATCAAAAATTGCAAAAAATAGAATAAAAAGAAATTAAAGACATTTCTCACTGAAAACTGTAAAGTCCGCATTTTGTAGAATTATGTTTTTATTACATTTCTATTTATGATGAAAAATTATAAAAATATCATTACACGTTCTCACTTTTTATATTATATGAATTCTTAACCCAACTTTGCGTCTTGCCTGCACACCGAAATTTATCACTCTCAATATATACCACATCCTGACCTGAGGAATCGTCCTTCATCAAACAAATGCAGCTGTTCATTTATCAACCCAAAAAATATGAAAGACTTGGTCGATCTGACCGAAAGAACTTTGGGAAGAAGTTACATCATTACGACTACGAAGCATTGATTAAAATACTAAGGGCTAAGCATCCAGGTAAGAAATGGTCATTTGATTCAGTGTTTTATTCTGTATTCGGCAAAGATTTTTCCCGATGTACAAAGACTTTTTCGGGACCGTCTTTGTACATGTACAAAGATTTTCGGGAAGACAAAAATTGCAAAAAAGGCTTAAAATTCGCAAAATTTTCGGCGCTTCGCACCGAAATGACTAATTGTGTTCTATATATCGTTATAATGGCAGAAATTGCATTTAAAAAGGAAAATGTCAAATTTTTCGGCGCTTCGCGCCATTTTAAGACGATTCTTAGCGATGTTTGCCTTTAGAGACCCAGAAATTAGTTAAAATACACTACCAAAAGTCGAACAACTTTGTTTTTACGACACTAAAATCGCTACTGTACCACATTTGAGTACCCAAAAATTTGCGTGTACGAAATGTACAAAGACTTTTGGGGACCATCTTTGTACATGTACAAACGGACCTTGTACAAAAAGACTTATTTGATTGAGAAGTACTAATAGCAGTTAATCAGAAAAACTGAAAGAAGTTGAATGCGTTACTGAAGCAATTCTAACTGGAAATGATTGACGGACCTATATGTGCGCTATTATTATTATTATTATTATTATTATTATTATTATTATTATTATTATTATTATTATTATTATTATTATTATCATTATTATTATTATTATTATTATTATTATTATTATTATTATTATTATTATTATTATTACTACTACTACTATTATAGGCTAAATTATAAACGAATAGCTTACCAGAAACCTGAATAACGGTAAATCGTCTTTGATCTCTTCGAGCCGATATTTTGTACCTCCTTCTGTCCGCGACATTATTCGGCTCTAAATTTTGTACTCGACAACAGGGGCAGCAATGTTGGGCGGGGTACGACTTGGGAATTCTGCGCAAGCTGCATTGATCGCCGCAAGGTTCCATGCCGCAGCATTGTTTATTTTGAGTAAAAAAATATCCGTCCGATAGCGCCATCGCTTCTTTGCCGGAAAATCGTCGCCGATCCACCGTCGGTGAAACCGTCCCGCAAACGTCGCGGTCGCCGTCGTCGTCCGTTTCGTCGATCCGGTCGAAGCGGCCGCCGTCGTAGTTGCAATGCAAACTGGAACCGAACGCTTTACGTCGATTATTGATTAATTTGGTACGCGACGGTTTGTCGATATTGCGGACGAAGTCGAATTTCGTCGGCGGCGAACAACCATTGGGCGTATTGCGTTGTTCGGCGAAAAATCTGCAACATTTGACGACGTTTTCGGGCAGCAGCGTAGCCAACGAATCCCAGTCTTGCACGTGATCTGGTCCACGCACGCCGTTGTTCGCCGCCGATTTTTCGCAACTCGACGCCGATTGGTCGGCGAACTTGGCGCGATTTTTCGAATCGATCAATCGGGGCCGATTCGGCGCCTTTGTTAAAATTTGATTGGTCGAACGAGGCGAAACGTCGTCGTAATCATCCTCATCATTAAGGGAAGACGTCGTCGAAGCCGCCTGGGCACCTACGCCAACGCCGCTATTATCGTTGATGAAATTGCGCAAGAAAGGCGTTACGCTGATGTTCAACGGGGGTACGGCGAACGGAAATCGCAAGAAGCTCAGGTCGGGCGATTGGTCGATTAAGGATTTGGACGGAATGCTAATGCTGATAGATCCGGTCAAATCCTCGGCGGTCTGAGCCGAACGGTTCAGTACATAGCGAGCGCTTTTATCCGGCGAATTAGCCGTTTCCAACGAAAAAGCTCGAAAAGTCCGCGGCGGTTTGGCTGGCGGTAACGGTCGGTCGGTTATGAGGACTTCCGGATGAGTAACCGCCCGAGGCGCGCAATTTTTAATCAGCGACGTGTCACTGTGACGTTTTTGATCCGTTTTCCAATAAATTCTATTTTCGTACGCAGAAAGGTTATCGATTTCGTTGTGATTCGAATCGATTCCTTTGCCGTTGGGGTAATAATCCGACAAATATTGGTCCGATACGCCCTTGCGGCCAAAATCCATTCTGAGCAACTGCTGGCATTGATCCAACGTCGTATAAGTATCGATCGTATCGTTTTTATTCGTGAGATCCGGGTCGAATTGATTGGCTGGGAAATAATTTCCGACGTTAGACGATCCGTTGCCCGTTTGATAGCCCGATTCGCTCTGATTCGATATCCTTCTGTGCAATAACAAGAACGGATTTTGCTCCTTCAGCTGCCGTTGCTGCTGAAACGCCTTCAACAAACAATCGCCGCCGCCGCCGCTCGGCAACGAGTTGTTTTCTGCGACTTTGGGCGTTTGTTCTTCCGAAGCGTTTTCGCCGATATTCGGTTTGGCGTACGGTTTTAGATTGGGCAAACTGACACATTTTGAATTTGAAGAAAAATTGGGCGCCTCGGCTGCCTGATCGTAGCTGCGTTTGATACGCTGCCAAGTTACGGTGTTATCTTCCGTAGTGCTGCTATTATTATCATTATGCGTATTATTTAGCAAGGTTTGCTCGCTATAGCACGTTGGCTTTTCGCCAAAAAGATTGTCGAGTTTGATCGGTTCGACGCTCGCCTCATTTTCCCCGACGTTGTTTTCCGATTCGTTCCTGATTCGAGGCAGATTTTCATCAGTAGGTTCCTCGATAAAACGTTTGTCGTTAAAATTCTCGTCTAAGGCGTGCGCCCGCTTTTCTGCTTTATCGATTGCAGCGATAAAGTTAATGTTTTCGTTATGATTGTCATCCGCCTCATTTTGCCTACGGCTACGTTTCGCTCTCATTTTGTTATTTTCCGCTCTTATTTTCATATTATCTTCAATTCCGTTACCCAAATATTGATTCGTCTCCGCGATTATCGAATTGTCGCACTTTACACTACGAAACTTTACATCGTCGCGAAAATCGAGTTTTTTATCGCCAATATGTAAATTTATCTTCGAAGCGACGTCGGCGTTTTCGAATTGGTCGGCGCTTAAATGAATGTCATTAAGATCGACGTATTGCGTATCCGAATAAGAATTTTTCCCGCCAAAATTTTCCTCGCCGTAGCTACAGTAAGAATCGAGGATGGTAGAAAAGGCGGCTAAGCCACTCTCGAACGCTTGCTTATCGAAAGTGAGTACATATTCGCGTTTATTAGGGGCGCAAAAGTTTTGCCAGTGCTCTTCGGTCAACGACATGCAACAGCTGGTGTTCAAACTGTCCGTAGAGATGAAAGCAGCCGGAGCGGGCGGGGCTTTGACCGGAAATGGCTTTGGACTAGTCTCTAATGCGATGACGTCATCGGATGATTTGTTGTTGGGTCTCGCGAAATCTGAACGCAAGGAATTGTTGACTACAATAGGTTTAAACCATGAATGATGTAGGGGGTTTAGGGTTTCATCCCCCAAGAAATTTTTTCACCTCGCCAGAATTACCGATTTTTCAAAGTTTCCGAAATAGTAAGAAGTCATCAATACGAGAAAGAAGCAAAAAGAAATAAACAAAAAGAAATAATGAGGAGAAAAAGAAAAATTAAAAAAATAAAATAAAAAATAAATAAGTAACCATGCAAATATTAAAAAAGAACAGTTTAAAATTCGTAGAAAAGGTGCTCTTTTAAGCGTTTTTAGCTATCTGCTAGCTCAAAAGCAGTGTTTTTGTACTCAGTAAAGATTTTTCCCGATGTACAAAGACATTTCGGGACCGTCTTTGTACATGTACAAAGATTTTTGGGAAGAGAAAAATTGCAAAAAAAGGTCTGAAATTCGCAAAAGTTGCGCCGAAACGAGTAATTGTGTGTTCTATATATCTTTATAATGGCAGAATATGCATTTAAAAAGGAAAAATGTCAAACTTTTCCGGCGCTTCGCGCCGTTTTAAGATGATTCTTAGTGATTTTTTCCCTTAGAGACCCAGAAATTAGCTAAAATACACTACCAAAAGTCGAACAACTCGGTTTTTACCACACTAAAATCGCAACTGTATCATGTTATAGTACCCAAAAATTTGTGTGTCAAATTTTTTATTGAGAACCTTCTTAGTAATTTATGGCGTCAGAAACACAGAAATTAGCTCAAATACACTACCAAAGATCGAAAAACCTGTTTACTACACTAAAATCACCCTGTACTATATTATAGTACTCAAAAATTTGCATATACAAAATGTACAAAGACTTTTGGGGACCATCTTTGTACATGTACAAACGGACCTGTACAAAAAACACTGCTCAAAAGCAACAAATTTTTGGCGCTTTGCGCCATACACTCATTTTTTTGACTATTTTTTTCAATTTTTCGGATTTTTTTCGCATTTTTTAATTCTTTTATGCTCTAGAAGGATTAGCATCGCCAGAAAGGCCGACAAACGATGTTATTGACGCCTACCCAATCCACCCATTTTAGAGCCAAAAAACTTTAAAATTTCATCCTCCTAAAATCCACATGCTGTGCATGTGAGGAAAACTGCTTTCCCAGCACATAAAAAGGGATTATTCTTGGGGAAAACTAGGCACGATAAAACCAAAAAATGGATGAAAATCGAAAATTTTCTTGAAAAGGGGCTTGAAATTGACCATAAATTGCGAACTAACATACTTTTCAGACTATTTTAGCATTAATATCAGTTTATGAGGTTATTTCGGCCCAATAAAGCTCTTTAATTAACCCACCAAACGGGTGATCTCCCAGATCGAACATGCTATACACCTGTGATCTGAAAAAGGCGCAAAAGTACGATCATCTCATATACGCCTGAAAAAAACCGTAGTGCAGAGTCGGGTGGTTTTCTTCAACTGTCGATATTTTTCAAATAATTATTATAATTCGCAGTAAGCCTTTCTCGAACATCAACTAAGAAAACGATACTAACAAGAAAATGCTAAATTTAGCTAGATAGATTCAAATACATATGCATTATAGACGTCGATAAAAGCCCTAAAATACTAGCAAAATAAATTTATGATGATCATTAAGGAACGAATGAAAAATCGGGGTTTCTATTAGCCATAAGCCCTCAAAATAAAAAATTTTCTAAAAAAGAAATTTTAAATCATATAATATATATAGTATCTGTGTAAGCTTAAATCACTGATGCGATTCACAAAAAATTAGTGTCTTAGCTGCACTAAAAGCAAGAACGAATCGCAATGCTGAAAGAGGATAGGTGCATGCGTATTCTTCTTGAGGGAGCTTTGGTGGGTTTTGTTTAGCTACAGAATTATCGATTTTCCAAAAAATCGTAGAAAATGGTATTTTTAAAGCGTCTTTAGCGATCTTTTAGCGTAAAGTATCGATTAATTTATTTTCTAACTACGTATATATTTCGTTCACTTTATTCAAATTTCATAGAGATTTTTTTAAAAAGTTTTTTTGTTTTCAAAAAAATAAGCTTAGGTAGGTAAACATCGGTATAATAAAAGTTTTTTGAGCCCAATCTACCAATATTTGCATGCTGCACATTGCACATGTATGAATAGTTACATAAATAAAATTGAAGCGTATGAGCGAATTCTATTTTAGCTTATTCATTTTAGCCGAAAATAGCGTTTTGAACCTATTCGTTCAAAAATAGGCATATGACGTCTAGTCTCATAAAAACTGTGAATTACAGAAATTTTAAATGTCGAATGTCAACGACTTTACACGTCCTTTTTTAATCTTTGCAGCACACTCAATGCTATAAGAGCTTTCACATCGCTTGAAGCAAAAGCTTGTTTGTTCATAGTTTGTCACAAAAACGAGCTGCCTTTAAGACACGCAATTGTAGCATAGTTTAAGATGAAACTGGATTACACATAACAGCCGTAAGAGCGTGCATATTATATACATGCAAACTATGGAAATTCTGGGGATCAGCTCCGAAAAATTAAAAAAGCCTTCTTTGGGCTAAAAACTATGGGCACACGTCAAAAACAGTTTTTTGACGTTTTGGACAATGCTCATTCTTTCTAGAAATAAAAACAGAAAAATTTGAGAATATTTTAAAATTGTAAAATATTCGAGTAATTGAACAAAATATAGTCGAAAAATGAGTATATGGCGCGAAGCGCTGAAAATGTAATACTATTAAGCAAAAATTTAACTAAAAACGCTTAAAAAACACACTTTGTACGATTTTTTTGAAAATAGAAAAAGGAGGGGAGGGGGTCGCAGCCATTTTGGGTGAGTTAAAAGTATCAATTATTTACAAAAAAAATTTGATTTTGCCGCTAACCGTTTATCACCGCCCTTTTTTCATTCTTTCTTTAATTTTCGATCACGTTATTTACTAAATTTTTACAAAATTCACTGTAATTTAATTCAATTTAATTTAACTAAATCCCAGAACTATTTATATACATACATAAATACCGGGAATTTTCTGCTAGTTTTAAATACATTTCAAACTAGTCAAAACTCTTAATATTTTTTATTCCAAATTCTTTTAACCTAAATCTCCGGCCAATACACTGCCGCTAAATAAATCATCGCCCGTGCTACCGAAAACACTGTCATCAACGCGGCACCGATTGACGTCGTACAAAGGCGCCATGTCGCGCGACGCCGAAAAATCGTCGAAGTCCAAATGGGCGACGATATCGGCGTCAAAGAGACGAGCGGCGCGACGCTCAACTCGCCGACGACGGAGTCGCGACGACGTGAACAAAGACGATGACGTCATCGATGTCGCCGCGGCAGCAGCCGATGAAAGCGTCGCAGCTTTCGCTGTCGTTACAGCGGCAGCGGTGGCGACGGCGGAAGACTTGCCGTCGACGAGTAAACCACCAAATTCAAGAATTAGACGCATATCGTCGTCCTAAAACAGGTGTGCTAATTTATATAACATAAGCGCGCATGATCAAGAAAATAAAATTGAATTCAGAATTAGTTGAAGAAAAAATTACCTAAGAAGACATGTAGAAATTCATAATGATGACGTATGGCTACACTTAAAAGAGAAGTAAAAAAACTGAATGTTCACAAACTGTTAGAAATTGTCTGGCCGTTTCATGGTGTTTTTGTTAAAACTGGCCTGAGGGAATATGCTTTTCAGATGTCCTGGTAGTGGAATCCCATACCCCATTACGCATGTATCATCTATATCATGCATGCACGTAAGGGGTGAGGGGGTATTACCCCCTGAAGAGTCAGCCGAACAGGTACTGTCCGACGATTTTGAGCTGATGGGACGTTTTTTGTATCATTTTTGTGTTCAAAAGCAGTAAAAACGTCAAAAATTTTTCCGGCGCTTCGCGCCAGATTAGTACTTTTAAGTACTTTTTATTCAAAAAAGCGCCCGAAATTGATCAAATTTGTGCATTTCTTAGTGTTAAAAGTGATATACTGCAGTCAAAATGGACTAAAAATGCTTTTAAAATTCGAGATTACCACGAAAAAACGTTTTATACGCTACTTACGCTACTCGTATTTTGACCATTTTGATCGTTAAAACAGTAAAAAAATCGTACACATTAAATTAACTAATTTGGATTTTTTAGATTTCACCCCTTCTACCGAACCTGACCTTGTGCACCTATGATCTACATATCAGCATCACCAAATGAAATCAAGCTAGTTAAACATTATTTTCGATTTTCAAATAGCCTATTTATTTCGCCATTATGTAAAAAAAGAAAAATTAATAATACATTATAGTCGTATTACCACCACGGCATGTACATAGTTAAATATTTATTGCATAATCCCCGGTCCGGCAAAGCTGATATCTGACAAAATTAGTGTTTATATGATTATGTAGCCTACCTACCGTAGTATAAATATGTGACTTTTGCATTCTTTATCTTTTTGTACGGGACAAAGATTTTGAGGCTCGTACACACATGCACACTGAGAGGGATACGAGGGAGGTATCCCCCACTAAGACTTTTAATCCCCCCTCAGGCAATCTTAGACCAAAACCTATTGCTTCAACCACGAAAAAAGCGTAGCTCAAAATATACTTTCAAATACATACTCATTTTTCGAGCAGTAGCCTTTTCAATTGATTCATCCAGACACTTTCCTTCCATTATGTCGTATATATTTGATGTACAGTCCAGGCCCGTATCCAGGATTTTATTTCGGGGGGGGGGGGCGAAAATTTTTGAGGTCAGATATCTCGAGAACCATTAGGAGATGGGCGAAAATAAAGACAGTTTTGAGCGTATCTCGGCGAGCTCTATACGACGGTGAAGAAAAATTCCAACAAAAAAAATTAGAAAATTTTTACTCTATTTCATATTGATGTACAGCAAATTTATCATTTAAGCTGATTTATCATCACTTAATCGACGAATTATTTCTTATCTCTTGCCTTTATACTTAATCATTGTGCTTTACAGAGAAAAACAATACGGATAACGAATAATTCGGCGCCAAACGCCGAAAAAAATTGACATATTCTGCATGTCAAGTTCGAATTTGAGCGGTTTTGAGCGGGTTAGAAGACAAAAAACCTATATAAACAATAAATACGGCGCTAAGCGCCGGAAAAATCTCATGTTTTCAATGTCATAACTCAAATTTGAGCTGTTTTGAGTGAGCTAGAAGGCAAAAACTATAGCTAAACAATGGATCCGGCGCAAAGCGTTAGAAAAAATTGACATACTCTCTATGTCTAACTCAAATTTGAGCGATTTTCAGTGGTTTAGAAGACAAAACCTTACATGAACAATAAATCCGGCGCGAAGCGCCGGAAAATTTTGAGATTACTAGCTCAAAAGTACGCTAAAAACCTATTTTGGCGGTGTTTCAGACCCACTTCGCCAATTCCTCATTTTTCCCTTTGGGGGACCCTTGGGAAAAACAAAATTTTTCCCATTTCGGGGGGGGCAGGCCCCCCTCCGCCCCCCTGGATACGGGCCTGTTACAGTCCATTCCTGCGACTTTATTTTTATGTGTTTTCATGCACATTGGTAAGGTATGTGTACGCCTGCATTAGCCATGCATACATAAAAATGCGCACAACGTTTGAAATTGAAAAAGTTCCGCGGCTTCCTAATCTATTTTACAGTCATGATTTCTTACAAATACATTCACTGAATTTAGCAAGTGATTTTCTGGATATATACAACATGGTATCCTAGAGCAGAATGATTGTTCTTTGCACCAGAATCGTAACGTTTTTTCAATCAGAGCGCCTTTGCAATTAAAATTTCTAAATCGCATGAGTTCCTTATTAGATTAGGTTGTGTAAGCGTCTGGGCATCAAGAATGAGACCATGAGATCTAACAAAATTTTCAGATGTTATTTAACCTTCCGTCATATTATAAAATTGCCGAATATTTCAATCACGATTAGCCATGAGCTCACCGGACAACAATGCAATGGCAATCAAGGATTGAGGAAACAAATAATTTGATGTGTCGTCGTATCAGTATCAATGTGGTACCTAACAAATGTATTTTGTCCTCTCTCAGATTACCTAGACCACCGTTAAGAGCTGTGCTCTCTGTACGTGCACACTTATCAACACAATTGTATATTTTCAGTCCCGTACGGCTGCGTTAATTACACGTACACACGATTAATGCAGGTGTACACATATGTACCTTACCAGTACCGCGATAAGATATTAAGTTCGATTTGTAAAGGTTTAAAAGTTTCAGCTATAAATCACTTCTTTTAGGAAAAATTTGACTGCGAGGGAGAATTTTTCTCAAAAAAGCTTTAATTTAATTGAAAAATGTCTTAGTAGGAGCTAACGTTATCAAGTTTTACTAATATAAATCAAAATACAGGTCAGATTGTTGTGGTACCAGAAGTTTTATTTATGCACTTAAACGGGCGTACCTATCCAAGAGGCTAAGGATGATAATCGATTTTTTCGACATCTAACTGCATTTAAGGCATTAACAATGATACAAAACTAGACATCTTCCACATATTTTACGGACATAACTTTCGATCCCAAATAACAGCGATTCAAGGTCAACGAGTTTCTTCATTTCCACTCAAAAAATGAAATATCAGCATTTTAAATGCGAACACGATAAACGCCACTACATGACGTGTAATGAGTACAAAAATAAGACGCAAAATAACCGCTATAACTGCATGCTGCTACAAAGCATGAAATGCTAGAGGCCTGCGGGATCTCTGTGCTAAAAGCTAGCCTTTTCACTGAGGATAAATTTATCAACCGTTTCTTTATTACGAATAGCATTTTACCAGTGAGCTATTTCATCAATATTAAAGTATCCTCATTCTACTCTCTAACCCTATTGTCGATTAGCGAAAGCGTCGTAGGCGAATAACGCTGAAGGCTATTTACGCGCAAAACCGAAAATGCACTAGCGAAAAAGATTTCGGATTAAGCGTAGGTAGCGTGGAAATGAGCTTGAAAAAGTTCCGAAGCGGCTTCTCTATTTTACAGTCATGATTTCATAAAAATACATTCACTGAATTTAGCAAGTGATTTTCTGAATATACATAACATGGTATCCTAGAGCAGAATGATTGTACATTGCACCAGAATCGTAACGTCTTTTCAATCATAAAACCTACCTTGGAGGTAGGGCCAACCTGCAGGTAGCATCAGGCCAAAGTTGAGGTAGTTATCTATCCACTGATAAATTTTACCTGGGTTTGAATGCTTTGCCTAAAGGTTGATTCCAGATCACCTACATCTACCAACAAGTAAACAACCTGCATTTATGGCCTTCAAGGGGTACCTTTCATACATGCACATAAGGGGTGTGAGCGGGGATTTACCCCATCCCTGAAGGGTCAGCCGTACAGGTACTGTTCGGCGATTTTGAGCTGACGGAATATTTCTTGCATTAATTTTTATGTTTTGAAATTTTCCGGCGCTTTGCGCCAGATAAGTACTTTTAAATAATGTTTACTCAAAAAGCCCAAAATTGATCAAATTTGTGCAATTTTTAGTGTTAAAAGTGTTATAATGCAGTCAAAATGGACTAAAAATGCCTTCAAAATGCGATATTACCACGAAAAAACGTTTTATAGGCTATTTTGACCATTTTGATCATTTTAACAGCAAAAAAATCGTGACCGCTAAATTTACTGCTTTCGATTTTTTAGATTTGACACAAACCCCCCTGCCGACCCTGACCTTGTGCACCTATGGTACTTTTCCGTCTGCTAACTATAGCTGATATCCCTAAAACTAATATCCAGCTTCATTAATCGCATCTTGAAGAAATCTTATATGCCCCTCGGTTAAATATTTCAAACTAAAGCATACACTGCTCGCCACATGAGAACTTATTCAAAGTATTGATTTTTTCCAGCCTCTGCGAATCCGGTTTAAGTCTTATTACGACAACTGATTAGATGTTAGAAAATCACGCAAAAAGGATGACATTTTTCATATTTTCGAAAAAATCGTCAGCCAGAAAGAATAATGAATACGGGTCGATAATGCTAAAATTAACTTTCTGCCTGAACTGCCAACCACATAAGCGTTAGTGAAGCAAACGTGAGCTATGAGAATATGCGACGGAAAATTCTCCCCGAGAAACCAAAATACCCCCAGAAATCAATTTTTGAAATTTTTTTCTCCTTTTGCCCACGTATGAGCAAGACCTTGTAGGTGGTTCACCAAAGAGCTTTATTGCACTAAAATGACTGTAAAAAACTGTATGTCAAAGTAGCGCAAAACTTACTTAATTCAGTTTATGATCAATTCCAAGCAGTCTTGCAGAACATCTTTACTTTTATCCATTTTCTTGACATTGCCATGTTTAAGCTTTTTATCTTAAATGAGTTTTAACCAAAAACCCAGCCTCCGTAGGCATGTCAAGTAAAACCGTAGGCACCTGATTTTAGAAAGAAAACTTAAATGTTGACGAAAGACGTAGAGATAGGTAGAAGTGTACTGAAGCTGTCATGCTTAATATCATAGACTCTGTTTTAATAATCTCAAGACCAATGCAATTGAGGGCAGTTTCCAAAGGTCGAAAGTTCGGTGTAGTCCCAAGATTGCCACCGTCCCAACACTGCCACCAGTCCCAACATTGCCACTGTGAGTCCCAACATTGCCACCGTGAGTGCCAAAACTACCACCGTCCTAGCATTGCCACCAGCTCCAACACTACCAACACTACCACCACGAGTCCCAATATTGCCGTCACGAGTCCCAACATTTCCACCGTCCCAACACTGCCACCGTCCCAACATTACGATCACGAGCCTCAACATTGCCACAATGAGTCTTAGTATACAACCACAAATGGGCGTTGGATGGGGACAAGGTAAAACCAGTGTTTTTTTGTACAAGGTCCGTTTGTACATGTACAAAGATGGTCCCTAAAAGTCTTTGTACATTTTGTACACACAAATTTTTGGGTACTATAATATGGTACAGTATCGATTTTAGTATGGCAAAAACAGGTTGTTCGACCTTTGGTAATCTATTTTAGCTAATTTCTGGAATTCTGAAGGCAAAAATCAATGATAAAAAAACGGCGTGAAGCGCCAAAAAATTTCACATTTTTCCCTTCAAAATGACATTTCTGACATTATAAAGATATATAGAACACACAATTACTATATTCGGCACGAAGCGCCGAAAATTCTAGCGAATCTCAAAACTTCTTTGCAGTTTTTGTCTTCCAAAAAATCTTTGTACATGTGCAAAGACGGTCCCCAAAAGTCTTTGTACATCGGTAAAAATCTTTGCCGAATACAAAATACACTGGGTTAAACTAATTTAAAATTCAGACTCCCTAGAATCTGACAGACCCTCTCAGAACTGTATTTTTGACGTTTTTTCCCGCGATTTTAGCTACATCAGATCCTCTCCCAGTATTTAACTACTGCCCATGAAAAAGCATTAGCATATAATTTGAAAGCATTATTTATCTAATTTTAGACAATGACGCACATGGTTGGGGTCGTCATGAATAGATTAAATCAAAAATCTGTGGTCAATGAGAAGCAAAATATTCAATTTTTCTAGAGCGATGTTATATTGCAGTACGTTATTCTGAGATGATTGGGTGAAAATCGCAAAAATCACCAAAGTGCAATGCTTAGAGATCTGCCGGATTCTAGCACTTTGAATTAAAAGGTACTTTTACCCCCTCCCTCGTCCGACGCCCATTGGAGCTTGTATGATAAAACTTATTGTGGCAATGTTGAAACTCGCGGTGGCAATGTTCGAACGGTGGCGATGTTGGGACTCGTGGTTGCAATCTTGAGACTCGTAGTGGCAGTGTTGGGACTGGTGGCAATGTTGGAACGGTGGCTGGGACTCGATGTGGCAATGCTTGGACTGGTGGCAATACAGGGACGGTGGCAATGTTGGGTCACGACCGAAAGTTCAGGGGGTGAGTAAATCCCGAAATTTGTGACCAGTAAATTCAGAGTTCAAGCCTTTTTATGCAGCGCAAATATAAAAATGATTAAAACATCGTATATGACATGTTTTAATGTGGCAAACTAAATTTTTTCAGTACTTTTTATCCAATTCTGACTCGGTTAGTCACTTTTATTAGTAGAATATAAGAAATCATCGAAAATTTTGACCTTATCATTTTTTCATATTGAGTATTTTATGGGTAAACAAAACAGAATCTTTGCTAGTTTCGTGCCAATAAGTCATGTGAAGAATGTTTGACAGTTCAAAATCGTTCGACAACGACTCAAGTCTTGGACGACCTTAATTCAGAGTTTCTAGACGATCAAACAATTAAAAAAAATAATTAAATTTCATCTTGTGCAATTTAAGCCTTCAATTTGATTTATTTTCTATATAAAATTTCCAGTCGTTTTTCCTCCAAGAACATAAAGAAAAATACGGCGAAATTGTAGTTTAAACCAGATAAGAACACGACTCGACTTTTCCGCAAAAGCGCATTAAATTAATCCTAATAATGGATTATGGTCGTTTTCAGTACCTACTATCCTCATGTTTGAGCATATTTTTCCGGCTACTCTAACCTAAAAACTGTTTCAAATCACTCTTCACTGACTGATCAAAGACCCGCAAGGGCCGATATTTGACTTTTCGTGATAAACAATACAATATTCCACAATACTCTCTTATGCATAAGTACGTTGTTTAGGTACTAAATCGCTAAGAGGGAATGACAGTATCCTTTTCTGGAACTCGCTTGAGACAAGACTCGGACCTTTATATGAGGCATAATATTAATGGCCGAATGACAGAACGCTGGTTAACGTTAACAGATGGTTAAAGTCCAGAAAAAGTCGACTAAAATCTCTGGTTAAATTTTTTAGTACGACAGAAAGCCGGTTAACTTTAACCATCGGTTAAAATCAGGTTAAACGCTGGTTAAATATCGGTATGACAGAAGGCCGGTTAAACTAACCGGAGGTCAAGAACGACTGATTTAAGCGGAGATTTTTAACCTTGCTCCTAGTAGGTTAAATATCTGGTTAAGTATTATTTATGTTGTTGAGCCCGAAACATACTTCACGCGATTCGCGTCGCAAAGAAGGTTTGCGGCCACAGTATACCCAAAAATGTGATGTCATGGCGCGGAAGTGGCCCGGCGAAATTCGTCTGCCGCTTCGCACCACCTGAGCATACTTCACGCGGCGCGGTCGCCGCGCGGCGAGAAAAAATGGTGCCAACTGGGCGACCCTTTGCCGCTTCGCTCGATGTTAACATACTCCGCGCGAATTGCCGCAATGATCGGCGCACCTCATTAGCATTCGCGAAGAAAGTTCAAACGTTTGGACTTCTGCGGCGCGGCGAAAACGCTAAAAATAGATATTATCTGCTTCTCGCTGCACGGTAAAGTATGCCATGAAAAGCGTCAAAAAATTGGACTTTAGCGAATTTGGTTGCGGCGCGGCGGCCGCTTGAAGTATGCCCTGAGCCTTTTGAAGTATGCCTTGAAATGCAGCGCGGCAAACTTCGCGCCTCACCGCGCTGCGCCAGGAAGTATGCCATGGGTCAGCACTAATTCGGCGCGGCGACCGCTGCTGCAAATTCGCGCCGTTCGCCGCGCCGCGTGAAGTATGTTTCGGGCTTTAGCCATTGATGGATCACTTTTTTCAAGCTTCGCCATTTTTCTTCAAGCTGGACTTTGCTTAGCGATCGACAGTCGGGGTTATCTTCAAACGCATCGACGATTGATTTCAAAATTTTCTCTTCGTTTGTGTAGTAACGTCGTCCGTTTTCTTATTTTCGATAATGTGTTTATGTTTTGGTACGCATTCGATCAAATAGTAAATTTATAGACTAGAAAAATTTAAATTTCGCTCCTTTTTCTTTTCAGAAGACATTTTAATTGACTGGAGAGGGAGAATGAAGTAATGTAACAAACAATGCAGGAACAGTATTAATGCGTGGGACAACCAGCGTCTAACCAGCGTCTAACCAGCGTCCTGTCATACCATTTAAATTTAACCGCTGGTTAAACATAACCTATGGTTAGCTAACCTTAATTTTATTTTAAAATTTAAATTTGAAATCCTGGAAATTTAAGATTAAAATCTAAATTCTAGCCTTAAAGCTTAACCGTCGGTTAAAATAACCTGCCTTTTGTCATTCGGCCCTAAATAGATAGTAATTAAGAAGCGTACAGAAGACATTTAAAACTTTAAATATTCTGTCAATGATATTCGCAGAGTATTACATGAATTTAGATATGAATACCCACTGACTATAATTAATGCATGGCCAAAGCAAACCGGAAAGTCAGAAAGCACGAGTATACGAGTATATATCCTTTTCAGATTTCTAGCAGAGATACAGAAATTGATCAAAAGCAGCAGTCGATCGAAATTCAAATGCTACTCACTTCCTTTTTCATCTCAATTCAAAAACGACCACATAAAAATACTATTCTAATAATAAAAATTTCCCACAACTTCTCGTAACCGAATAAAATAACTATAAAAACGAATTTTCCGAAACGAAACTAACATAACATTCGAAACAAATTTTGTAGGCGCATAGCAATTATACAATGTCGCGCCTATTTAGAAATTGATGTCAAATTGGCACTTAACATGCATACAAAAATAAGTCGAATCAAATAGGTATCCTAAATGTAATAGGCATCACAAATTACGGTACGTCATAAACATTCAAGCGCTCAAAAAGATATCTGCTATCCAGGCAAAAGTCACATAAATGGAAAATTCTCATTAGATCAATAAAAATTCTACAAACCGGTTTTAATAGGTATACATTTTCAAAACAAAAAAATGCATGTACGTTAGACGCTGGAATCGAATAACGAAAAAAAGCTCTTTAATGTTAAAAACAAAAGTGAAAAAAGTGAAGAAATATTAGATTTTGAGTGACGGGCGACCGGCTTAGGATTAAAGTCCTGAAAATTTCAGTAAGTACTCACCGCCAGAAGCAATAAGTTGGCTAAGTATCTATTCAGTGCCTAGCTGAGCAGCTGATAATCAGACATGCACATGAGGGGTTTGAAGTCTAGACCCCCAGAATGAAAAAATGGAAGATTTTGCGGGGGAAAAAGGAGCAAAATGAAGGCCTAAAACGGATGAAAATTGAGAATTATCCTCAAAGTTCTTAAAATTGACCAGAAAGCGCGTAGTAACGTAGTTTTAATGCTATTTTCACGTTTATGCCAGTTTTCGAGGCCATTTTGGCCGAAGGAAGCTCAATTTTCGACCATCCCCTAGATCGGCCAAGCTGTGCATCTATGGTGATAACCGTCCTGGAATACATTCAGTAAATACGATTATTTCGCTAATCTCGAAGAGAGAAAATAAGATCAATTGGAAAATATTTCGAGTCTGCATTTAACAAGAAATGCAGTTTTACCTCATTAACTGATAGTTCCTAATTTCGACTCTCCCTAACCATAATTCCTGGTTGTGCCCAATGTGTTATCAAAAAACTATTTGTATTTCATACTAAGGTCGAGCCACCCCCAACATAAAGTGTAGTAGCTCAAATTTTTGTCGGGAGCAGTCAGCCAAGTTTGAGGAGGGAAACGACTTTCTAACGTTGGTCGAGAACGACCAAAAGCATCAGAGAAATACGTTAAGTCGTTCCAACCCCGCATATGCACTTATATACCACAATGTCCAAAATTTCATTCCATACTTACATAATCATTTTAGCGAAGTATCACATAAGTACAGATATACCCACTCACCATAGATGCACATGTCTTGTACTCAATCGCATTTTTGTAACTTTGTCACATCGGGCGTTTTTGCAAATTTTCATTTATAAATCATCACATCCATTCCGTGAATATTTACTCAACATTTGTATCAGTTTCTTCGATTCCGGAGTTACATGAAATAAAAAAGCGCTTCTCTCGCCCGCAATTCGAGCTGTTGTGGTGACACAATGCTTTTCAAACGAGCTTATATAATTTTACGAAACGGAGGAAGCCAAAAAACTAAAAAAATCAAAACATCATTGTACCAAACAGGGTAATATTTTGCGTTTTGACTTGTGAGAGCTCTGAAATTCATGTCGAGGTAAAATTTGTTAGCTTAACGACGAAGGCGACCTTGTATCTCGTAAACAATTCTAAAGTTTGGCGATACGAAAAATAAGGATAGAAACAGCACGTGGACAGGACACACATTTTATGTAGTTCAGATAATTGATTTGAATGAGGCAAAACTAGAACGACCGCTCCATCTCACGGCTACCGCTGATACCTACCTAATCAATCATTGCTTACACACTTTTCCTCAGCTTTTCTACGTCGGCTATAGGTATTCCCTTAGAAAAAACACATTCGCAAGCAATATTGTCGTAGAGCTATATTCGACAGTAAATTCTTAAAATGGAGATCATCGATAGAATCTGTTTTACGAGCAATTATGAGCCAATTTTGTCAATTCTGTATAAAAAATTATCTTCATGATTTGTAGCAAAATAAATTAATTACACTTAACTATTTTATTACCTTTAACAAGCTAGATATTAGGAACATAGGCAGACATGCACAGCATGAGAATTCTGGGAGGTGTGAAATGTCAAGTACCCTTTTGGACCCAAAAAGGTGAACGCACCTTAAAAAATAGTTTTTTCGACGTTTCTGACGATGCTCTACCTTTCTGGAGCATAGAAAAACATTGTTTTAACGTGTAGTCATCGTTATGATTAAAAAAGACACTTTATAAAAATTTTTGTAATCAGCCCCTTAATTAACATGCTGTGATAAAAGTTTTTATGTTAATCCCCTAAAACCATACATGCATAGCTAGCTACAAGCCAAATAGCCATGATAATAACCTGAATTTAAAAATTCTTAAAGATCAAGTATATAAGTCTTAGTGATAGACGAAATAAATGCGAAAAACGTTTTGGATCCAGACGGTGTCAAAATAATGGAAAAGTAAAAAGACCACTTTTCTTCAAACAAAATGACTAGATTACAGACCTAATGAAAAATTCAATAAGCATTGATGAAAATTCAAAACACGAAAAAATGCTTTAAATATGGAGTATGAAAGCAATAATTAAAGTAATACATTTTAGATAATAAGACATGAGAGATATTAGTAAATAAGCAGAACTGCACAATTTAGTGGTACAACTTACACTTTATAATCGTTATATTTATCTAGGTAGATTAACCATCTTGAAAAATGAACAGTACACTAAACAGGTTTAAAAATTAAAATGTACCCGAATAAAAAACGAAAGGTTATTAGAGCAGGGTATATCGATGTATATATTTACCAGCGATCGCAAACAAGCAAAAATCTTAAAAATCGCTTTTTAGGCATATTGCACGAAGTTCGAATCAACATTGTGAGTGCGGCTTAATCAGTACCTACACTAGATAGTACTACCCTGAATTTGTTATAACTCAAGCTTAAACAACGTGCAAATGACGAATTAAAGACAATTTTACATATTATATACGAGCAAGAAAGAGAAAAAATAGCTGGGATGGCCCTATACAAATTTAAAATACATGACGCGCATTTTGGCTGTCCTTTTAGTAGACTTCGCGAATTTTAATTTCTTTCCTACCCTTGTGAAGGATAAAAATATTTTTTTCATTTTACGGAGGGTGGTTCCCTCCCCGCCTGGTTATAGACCCAGCGAGTATCCATAATTTTTGGGTCCGTAAAAAAGGCACTTAAAAATTTCACCTCCCCCAGAATTCCCATGCTGTGCAAGTCAGGTAATTACTTAAACGATTTCGTTACCTGAATAAAAGAGCCGTCTTGAGACGAACAATGCCCGGGACTGCTAATATTATCGTTATTCAAATTAACGTCAAACGCAGATTTGACGTCAAACTCCGGCGACGCGGGCGAAAATTCCTTCTTACGACGCAAAAAGCGTTTACAAAAGTCGCGATTGAACGTTGAGCCAATCTCCAGCATCATTTGGTCGCACAAAAGAGAGAAATGTTAATCGATTCGCGATAAATTCAATTGTAAAAATATTCGTCGATTATTTACGAAATTAAAACGTTGTAAAGGATAAGAACGTCGCATGAAAATATCGAATATATCTCTTCGATGACGAATTAAAATTTGGACAATCTAAAATTCTAAATTTCGTCGTTCATTGAATTGCGGCTACGATATCGGATTTCTCGTCTACGAGACGACGATATTTGAAATAAAAATGTATTAGTATATAACGTGTGAAAAAGTAAAGTTAAGCAGGCTGACGGAACGCGGCTATTTAGCTAGCGTAGCCCGAAAGCGCCCGGGCCACGATTAAGTTTCAGTTAGCCATAGCGTAACATGCTTATGCGTTAAGCAATAGTCAAAGGGCTAAGCAACAGCATTATAAAACCAGTCATAAGGCCGCTGTTAGGAACTAAATTTGCCTGCGAAACAACAACAACACTAAAATTTCAATGTGTGAATTCTTTAAGCGCGTAATATAGACTAAGAACGAAGCAACTGTAAATGAATTTCAACGTAAAACAGACGTAGTAATTTTACTGTATTAGTATGACACGTAAAACAAATAAAAAAGCGTTATCAAACATAATAATAATAATAATAATAATAATAATAATAATAATAATAATAACAATAATAATACGATACCAATCAAATATTATGTTAAAAATGAGACACGGTTCTGGCAAACTGAACAAAAGAGAAGAAGATTGAGATTCCGAATTCACTATCGTCGCTATCATGCGTATCTTGGGGGGACTTTGGGGGGTTTTCACCTTACCCGCAAAAATTTTTTCACCCCACAGAATTTACGTTTTTTGAAGTTCCCAAAAATTATCTGAAAATTTGTAGACAGGATGCTTTTTTAAGCGTTTTTAGCTATCTATTTGCTCAAAAGTGCCAAATTTTCGGCGCTTCGCGCCACAATACTAATGTTTTGACTATATTTTGTTGTTTTCAAAATAATTTTATTTTTAACACTGCGCATACCCATCATTTTTAGGCCCAAAAAAGGCACTTTTTAATTTCACGCCCCTCTCCCTCCACAGAATTCCCATGCTGCACATGTATGGTAGGGACTAGCATACAATTGCAAAGAATAAGAATTCTGCTTGGTGACCAGAAGTCTTTCAGAAGTGCCTTTCTGCGTACGCATTACCGCCCTAAAAACTCGCTACTTTAGACTCCCCTTAAGGACTCCTCACGAGCGTTACCTGTCTGGACGTGACCATGGATGCACAGCAGAGCCGGTCTAGAAGTCAGTTAGCCAAGAAAATAAGCCAGTTTTTTTTTGAGACGAAATGACCTATCAAATCGGTATAAATACTTAAATAGAGCGAAAACGATGCTGGTTCACAATTTCTGGGTCATTTTCAACCATTTTTCGCAGAACATTGATAATTTTTATCATTTTTGGCGTTTATTTCGCCTCATTTTCCGCAGAAAATTTCCAATTTTTCTATAATCCTTTCTAAAGGGGTGTAGTCCTCCGAAACCCTCTAAAGTCAAATATATTTTGAGATCATTAATTCTTTTTTTCCCAGGATATATAAAAAATGACACGACACGAAACACTATATAAAAAGCATGTTAAACGCAGCAAACTAAATAGAAGCGAAATGCGAACTAAGAGAATAAGCAAGTGGTCACGTCACGCTTTTCTGCGACATCAAATGGACAAATGTTTCATTTTATCATAAAAAGAGGCGAGATAGCTGGAAATCTAATTAGAAAAGCTACTGGAGAAGAGAGCGAACTGTGCGCTTAGCTTCACATTCTACGAGACGATCTGTATATGTAAGTAGGCCGATTTGCATATACTGCTCATAGTAGAATATAGTCCTACCGCTAGACTCACTGAATATACACACAGTCACAAGCGTAATCTAACACGTAATGAGATAAGAGCAGGAGAAAATCGAAAAAATCGATGCAAAAGTCCTACAAGAGATGTAATTCGTAATGTCATTTAAGACAGAAGGCTCGATAAGCACTTTCCTGAATAAAATATAAAGCATTCTGCATTACTAAATGAGGCATGAACACAGTAGTTGTAATCAGTTTATGATGACTCTGCACCATATATACATGATCTAGGGAGGGGTTGCGGGGAGCGGGAGTTTGAGGGAGACCCCCGCAAAAATTCCCCCTCAGAATTGGCGATTTTTCGAAAGTTCCCGAAGATTTTCTGAAAATTTGTAAAAAAGGTGCTTTTTTAAACGGTATTTAGCTATCTATTTGCTCAAAAGTACCAAATTTTCGGCGCTTCGCGCCATTATACTCATGTTTTGACTATATGCTGTTCAATTTGTTCGACTTTTTTTGATTTTTTTCGAAATATTTTTACGCGTTTATGCTACTAGAAAGATAGAGCCTCGTCAGAAACGCTGAAAAACGACGTTATTGAGGTGTACCTACCAGTGTTTTTTTGTATTCGGCAAAGATTTTTCCCGATGTACAAAGACTTTTGGGAACCGTCTTTGTACATGTACAAAGATTTTTGGGAAGATAAAAACTGCAAAATAGGTTCGAAATTCGCAAAAATAGCGCCGAAATGAGTACTTGTGTGTTTTATATATCTTTGTAATGTCAGTAATTGCATTTTTGAAAGAGCCTCAGAAACCCAGAAATTATTTAAAATACACTACCAAAGGTCGAACAACTGTTTTTGCCACACTACAATCGCTACTGTACCATATTATAGTACACGAAAATTTGTGTATACAAAATGTACAAAGACTTTTAGGAACCATCTTTGTAGATGTACAAACGGATCTTGTACAAAAAACACTGGTACCTACCATTTTCGGGCCCAAAAAAGGCACATCATAATTTCACCCCCCCAGAATTCCCATGCTGTGCATGTATGCTCTGCACTATGCACGTTATGCAACCGTGTGCAAAATAACGAATTATAAATGTTTACATTAAATGAAATAAGACCGAATGAATAGAGTTCAGCTCGCTATAAAATAGACCACAATATTTTCTAGGACTCCCGCCCGCTAATTTCATAAAAACACGTAATTCATTGTTGAAACATACAATACTGTTTTAGTCATTGATATATAGAGCTGCACGCGGGTACCCGAACGGGTACCCGAGTATACCCGGGTAGAAAATAATTTTACTACCCGGGTACCCGAATCCCCTAATATAAAATGGAAGATTAGCACTGCAGAAGAATTGAATTAGAAAGCTAGAAACATATTGCTTCTAATGTGCGACTGAATCACAATGTAAATGTGATTTGATATAATCAACCGTAAAATGTTAAGTAAGCGAGTCTGTTAATATTTCCTATTATCACAATATATCGCGCATACGGTCTAGGCATATTCCATTATTCAGCTCTTTAGTTACATTATTTTATTTGTGCCGAATTCTTCTTATTCTTCATTGTAAACAAATTTAAACAAGAAATGATCTGTTAGCGACGCTTTTTTTATAATTCATTAACTTCTGTGACCATTATATAAATTTAAACTGCAACTTTTATTCACATCGTGCGCGCAACTGTTTTAGTTAGACCTGGTTCAAAGCCCATCAGTTTTCCAAATGCAGTCAGCCATAGGCGTAGCCAGGGGGCATTGGGGGTACCTGCCCCCCGAAATTTTTCAGAAATATTGTTGATTCTTTTGTTAAAATGATGTATGTCCAGAAAACTAAGTTCAAAAAGGTAAAAACTTCAAAATTTTCCGCGCCGAGTCATTATTATTTATTGCTATATAGATCCAACAAATTTAAAAGCTTGAATCAGCTAAAATAATCCAGCACTCCACATCACTTTAGTAATTTAATGCACTATTTGTTCGTTGAATGAAACTGCGCATGCTTGTTGAGCATGATAGTAAAAGTGCGAAAATGATTGCGAAGCAGTTTGTCTATTCTCTGCTTTGTTTGTCTTTTGTGTACCAGTTTGTCTATTCTTTGTTTCCTTTATCTTTCGTTACAAGGACACATAATCCTATTTTAATTGGAAGGAATGGCCAAATTTTCTTATGTTTTTGCGCATTTCTTGTTCTATGAACTGCATTTTGTTAATTAGAAGGCCACAAATGGGCCTGAAAACGGTAAGAACAAAATTTTCATGCATACATCTTTCTATATCTTATTGGCAGCGACCCGTTGCTGCGCTATGTACCCAGCAGAGGTCGAAAAGCGCATTTCAGAGATCAGTTTGTGCAATGTAGGAGTTCATCAATTTTAAGTGTTTTTGAGCTTGCTTCCGAACCGAGATTTGGCCGATTTTGCGAAAATTTTAATGTTACTATTTAACATAAAAGTGTTTTTTTACAAAATTTTCCGGGACTCTGCCCCGGATCCCGCTCGCCACCTCAGACGTCCCGCAGCCATAAAATCTCGTTGTACATGTGCAACGAGATTTTAGGGAGAACAAGCCAGGTTAAAGGGTTAGGAATTTCTAAAAATTTCCGGTGTTTCGCGCCGGCATTAATTTGTCTCTTTTATATGATTTAAGCGGTATAAATTGACTTTAATGTGCAAAAACGTCAAAATTTTCCGGCGCATAGCGCCGCCAGTTACTGTTCTTTCTTTTTGTAAAGCTCCAGCATTGCGTTTAAAAGCCTGAATCACTCAAAATATCTTCAGTCAAAGCTCGTAATTCGCAGTTTTCTTGTTAAAGCTTGAATTGTCAAAACTCTTTTGTACAAATTTGATAATTTTCTGCTCTATCAGATTATTAGTATTCACAGAGCTACAAACTCTTGAGGGTGGAAAAAATGACTAAATTTTTTTGGCACTTTGCGCCACTTATGAATTCCGAACTGTTTGTCAATAAAAAGGCCGTAAATTCTACATGAAAACGTTTATGCCCCCCGAACTAAAATTCTGACTACGTCTCTGCAGTCAGCTCCAGATAGACTTAGACTTGTTTTTGAATAAATTTTCATTTCCGGTTGATTTCAAAATTGCTTTTCTACAATGTGTTTTCCTGCTTCAAATATTTTAATGACGCTATGAAGATACAAAACCTGCTTCACAATTTTTTGCTTTGAATTATGAAAATGACTTGAATTTCATTAAATGCATACGAATTCTTCAGATTAAAGCCTTGATTCTATTTAATCTTGCATTAATTTTTCAATAATTTTACTGCTTATATATCACTTTGCCCTAGACCTCACTGTCAACCGTAAATAAACGGTGTTCGCTGCATTCTCTCCTATCTAAGGTCCTATCCGGGTACCCGAATTACCCGGGCAATGAAATAGCCGGGTACCCGGGTAGTAAAATTTGCAAAGTGTGCAGCTCTATTGATATATAATGCAAATAAAACGAGATTTGGCGAAATTATACAACATGTTTCCATCAGTCACTAAAGTCCCTTCTTGCCATTTAATTTTAGTTCACTATAAATAATATATTGAATATTGCAAAAGAAATGTTATCAAAATAAAAACTATAGAATACGAAAAATACGAAAATCATAGTCGTAGTCACACTCATTAGTAAGTGATAGTAGACTTGTATGAACAATTTGGCTAAAAGGCATTACTCTAAAGTTCAGGGACTATATCGGGATAGCTATCTGCCTTTTTCACGTTTTCCAGTAAGTTCTACATCCAACCACACTAAGATTATGAAATTTAACCTTTTTCAAAAACTTAATATGCAATTTGCAATTTTACTCTGTCACTAACTATGGAGTATCATGATCTGAATAATAAGAAAGGCATACATGAAAGTTAACCATACGTACCACTAGTGGACTATTTTAAAATGAAGATAGTGATCCTGTCATTTTACACGATGCGCCCATAAAAAATTACGTACCACAGCAATCAAGTATTTATTCGATAAACAAGCTTATCATACTCTAGCGCGCATTAGCACATATCGATGAATATAAAAATTTCATTGGATATCTTTTCATTTAAAAGTAATCTATCAAACGTGCATATTTTCGTAATAAAAAGCGTTCAGCTAAACTTATGAAAAATCAAATTGTTTCAATGTTGACTCAAAACTTACTTGATTACCTGAAACTAAACGCAAGAGCCAAAAAACTCGATTTAAAAGCAATTAAACTTAATTTTATTATTACGTTACGTCGTATAATTCGATACAAAAGATCGATTTTAACTCAAATAACAATCATCCAATTACATCAGTTGCTTCAAGGTTATCAGTCGAGCATACAACTCTTTTGATATTTTAATCAAGGAGTCATTATACTCGTACATAGCACGTGATCGTCCCATTCTCAACAATAATGTTTCATCATATCCTTTAGATTTGTTTTAATTTACCAACATCCCACCTTTTTCATTTTCTTTAGCTTTAAAATCTTTTATAATTCTCTTCATAATGTAATGGTTAGTTTGAACTTTAAGTTTCTCTTGGTTTACAACTCTCGCTTAGCAACACGGTTTTTTTGTATTCGGCAAAGATTTTTCTCGATGTGCAAAGACTTTTGAGGACCGTCTTTGTACATGTACAAAGATTTTTTGGAAGACAAAAAGTGCAAAAAAGGTTCGAAATTTGCAAAAATTCTCGGCGCTCCGCGCGGAAATGAGCAATTGTGTGTTCTATATATCTTTATAATTTGAGAAATTGCATTTTGAAAGGAAAAATGCCAAATTTTTTGGCGCTTCGCGCCGTTTTGAGACGATTATTACTGATTTTTGCCCTCAGAAACCTAGAAATTGCTAAAGTACGTAAGCAAAGGTCGAACAACTCTGTTTTTGCCCCACTAAAATCGCTACTGTACCATATTATAGTACCCAAAAATTTGTGTGTATGAAATGTACAAAGACTTTTAGGGACCATCTTTGTACATGTACAAACGGACCTTGTACATGAATAAACACTGCTTAGCAAGCTCATTTTTCAAAACTATTTCATGACAAACAGTCGTGTTTACGATTTTAACTTATCTTCACACTTTTCTATCGTTTTTCACGGGCCTAAGGACCGAAGCCGGGCAGACCCTGGCAAATCTCTAGAGTCCGAAGAACTTTGGCTAACGTGCTAAATTGGGTAACATTCAGAAATGGATAAAAATAGGCTTAGATATTCGCTATTTTTGCAAAAGGTGGAGATAATGCAAAAAAGGCGCGGTAGATTAACGGAGGCAGGGGTCAAAATTCAACGACTTCACAATCATTAAGAACAAGTAGTCTTGACAATTATCCCTGAAGTCGCCTATTTCCCCATAAGGTCTACGACAAAACGTTCCCGACAAAACGTCCCCGAGCAAAACGTCCCCAACAAAACATCCCCACGACAAAATGACCCCACGACAAAACGAGCCCACAACTAAACGCCCCGGATAAAACGTCCGCAACAAAACGTCCCCAGCAAAACGTTACTACGACAAAAAATCCAACGTCACAAGTAAAATATACCCGATCTCTTAAAAGTTATTAAAATAAGATGAATCACGAATATTTTGTAATGTGCTGTTTATTTTACTTGCTACGAGCAATGCAGCTATTGCTGCAAAAAATGCGAAAAATCTTTCAGAATATAGATATTTGTCTTAATACATGCTGAATATCGATTATCAGGTTAAGAGCTACAAACAAGATCGCGTTCGACTTGTGAACTGAAAAATTAAAACTACATACTGAATCAAAGATCAAAAACAAAAATTAAGGAAAAAAGCGAAAACACAAATGAAAGAGGGATAAATAAAATGCATAAGATGTACGAATAGTAATAAAATAATTAAAAAGTAAAAATCGTAATAAATCAAATTGAAAGAAACATGAAGTAATCAAAACAAGAAAATTAGTCAAAAGGATTTCCACTCAATTCATCAGTTATGAGTTATGACCGTAGATGCATAGCATGGCCGATCTGGGGGGTCGACTGGTATGGGGGGAGTCAAAAAAGAATTTTTGGGTCAAAATGACCTCAAAACTGATATAAACGCTAAAATGGCGTTAAAACTATGTTATTACAGTTTCTGGTCAATTTGAAACACTTTTGAAAAAATTTATTCATTTTTGGCCTTCATGTTGCCTCATTTTCCCGAAAAAATTTCCCATGTTTCCACTCTGGGGGTCTAACCCCCAAAACTCTCTTTCCATGTGCACGCCTGGTTATACCTGCGATGCCTGCCAGCTGTCAGTTCTAAGAAAGAGCGAAGTGACGGAAATCAAGGCACTGATTACATCAAAAGTGTTAATGAACAATGAAAAACTTAAAAATCCCATCGTGCGTTGACTAGGCAATTAAATTGAATTAATTGAAGAATTAACCACGCCACATGTTCGCGGTGCTTATGCACTCCTTAGCATAAATTGGAGAGCAAAAATAGCTAAAAAACATTTCCATTATTGCTGGAAAAAAGATGATTAAAATATTAATAGAATAAATTTTTTAATGTAAAAACTTACCTCTCGATTATCGAAGTTACATGCTAGGCGTCTAACATTTGGAAAATTTTGATAAATAAATTTTTCGCTTCTTACAAGGATCAGCTGAGCTTAATTGAGTAAACTTCTAAGTTTAAGAAATCTAAGATATCTGCGATCTTTGCTGATTAGTTTAAAACAGTGAAAGTGATTCATCTGCTCAGTCGTGCCTAAATTATTAGATATTTGAATAGTGTCTATAGAAACTTCTTGTTAAATCAATCTTATCTAAAACCATTCATTCATGCTATTTATTTAAAAGTAGAGTTAAACCCTCCGTATCAGAAGCAAAGAGACACCATTTTTTTGTATTTTTGAATAATCGAAGTTAGACACCTAAAGCGTCTTCGAATCATATAGAAAATTATAAAAAATATCCCTTTCTCCTTAAAAGAAACGATAGAGTACGACTGACTTATTCTCACTTTAAGAGCGCTTTTCAATTAAGTTTAAAAATATTGTGTTAAAAATGTATTATTTTTTGCTTTCCTATCGCTGGTCCTTTGTTTAATCATCAGCAAACTCCTGCTTAGCTTTGATGTTAGCACTGTAATTTGGAATTCTTGTACACTTTATCGTTCTTTCTCATAAGCTCTACCAAAAACTGAACATCGATTTTGTTTTAGACTTTTTATTTTCGTTTAGCGCTTACTGCCTGATAATTTGGTATTAATAGCAGCATGAAGGCTTCACATCAAATTTGAGCTTCAAGAAAAAATTACCCCGAAATGAAATTTATTATCATTTTCCACATGTGTTCCCCAGAGGAAAAGTTTAAAATTCAAATGGCGCTTAATAGACCGTGAAAACAGATTTTAACAGTACTTAAACTAGAATGAGGATTCCAGAATTTTCCGATGCTTTCCGTCAAATTAATTGTCCTTAAGTTGTCTTTCTTCTAAACAGCCATATAGCTGAAAAGATGAATTCAAAATTCTTGCACAAAGATAGATTGAGCAATTGATCACAGTCAAGCTGAACGAACCGGATAAAGAGAATCAGTCGCGTATACAGCTTGTACAACGAATTTTTCGTACGAGTAAAAAACGTAATACAATGTTTTTTTGGAAAATTTCTATCACCCTGGTGTAGAGCTTGCCGAGAAAAGCTCAAAAATACCATTATTTTAGCCTTCCGCCTATTATCTACATATTTTTTGAAGCTGATTTTATTGGTGGTCTCTTGCGCAAATGCTTTTTACTGGCAATTAGCAGTCGCGCAAAAGGGGGTGGCGCTAAAAACAAATCCCTGGTGTGAGCCTTTAATTTTCGTCATTGTGTAAGTATATAATCAAGCGGAAAATCTACCTCGATAATCTCTAATCGAAGTTATCAACCCTATCAAAGTAAGTCCATTTGTCCTATTTAATAATAATAATAAGAATAATAATAATATTATTATTATTATTACTATTATTAGTATTATTATTATTAGTATTATTATTATTAGCATTATTATTATTAGTATCATTATTATTATCGTTATTAGTATTATTAGTATTATTATTGTTAGAATTATTATTGTTTAGTTAATAATAATAATAATAATAAATATAAAACTTTTGCGCTTTTTGGAGAATTATGTTCGATTTTTAGGTTTTTTAATTTTATACTTAAAAATGAAAAATATGAACGAAAGGTTTGTAATGTGGAACAATAACTTGAACTGGGTGTAGGTAAGTAGTTCACATATGAACCAAACCGTCAGGAAAATAAATAATGAGCTCCTCTTACGAAGGAAAGCGACGCTATTGGACACAGAAAATGTATCATATCTCTACCCCTATTCTGTCATATAAGTACAAAATACATAGGTATATAGCCACAACCAACTCCAGAGACCCTTCGGCCCGCTGCCAATTGAGAGCGTATGGAACACTGCCCGCATACATATAACAGATGGATGAGAGATATCCCCATCCAGAATGGCTATCCCCATCCCCCATAGTCAGCAATTTTTGACAACCCCCTCGATTTCTGGGCAAAAACTTGCATTTTTTGGCCGTATAATGCGCTTATTTCTAATTTTTAGCGAAAAAATTTAAGATCATCTTCCCCTCAAAATTAGCAACCTACCTCTATCAAAAATTTTGAACTGTTATATACACGTCTGATTCGTCTGTGTCTACTGTTGCACACAGGGCCGTATTTAGGAGGAGGGCGAGGCGGCCGTCCCCTCTTGGCTAAAAAAAATTTTAAAGGTAAGATAATGCACGGAAAGATGGAAAAATTGCCTCTCTTTGACGTAAAATCTTCAAATTTTCGGCGCTTCGCGCCAGATATGAAGTATTTTCCATAATGTTAGCTCGAGCGCGACCAAAAACTATTTTTCACAGCATTGTGAGTAAGAAGAATTTTTCCGAAAAGTTTGAATTTTATGATATTAATGAATAGTGCATGTCGAGAAAGTCAAAAAATGCGGTTTTTCAAGTTATCCCGACGAATTTCCCGAGATATAGACCAATTTATGTTGGGTCCGCCCCTACCTTGGCCGGATCGTGAGTACGGGCCTGGTTGCACATTACGCTTCACGAGCATAGGCGTGGCCAGGATTTTTCCGGGGAAATCCAGAAATTTTTTCATTTCAAAAGTCAATAAAAAATGTATAAAAATGCGTCGCGATCGTAAAATAATGTTATTTTATGGACTTCTCATCGTCCTGCGACCATTCAGATGCAATTCTAGTGATCGAGCGAAGGTCCATTTCTCACCTTCGGCCGAAGCGAAGAGCGCTATAATGTACATTGGTAGATAGAAAGAATAAATAGAACATCACGAGGTTTGCATACATTTAAATAGTAAGCAGATCGCATCAAAGTTTATTCTTGTCAAATATAGCGCAATGGAATTTATATCGTGTGACTAAATATCTTGATCAAGTTCGATTTCACTGTCATCACCATCAGAATCGGTCGTGTAAGCTTCACTGACATTCTCAGTGCCATCTAACTCCACAGCTTCATCACTATCCTTTAGGTTAACGCTGTTGTAACCGATTGCCTTTAGATTGTGCTTCAAGAAAAGTAGCTTTTGCACATTTGCTGGCAACAATCGGATTCGTGAACCATTTGCCAAATCTTTTGCCACTTTGAATTCTCGCTCGCTCGCAACAGAACTTATTGGAGCAGATAAAAACTTTAATGCCAACTATAAAATAAAATATTTCTCCGCTATAACAGAAGGTTTGGGAATTTTTGGAAAGAAATCATTTATATGTATGCACGAGGTGGGACTCTAAGTCAAGTGAAAGTCTGAAACTTGGACATATTCTGTAAAAAGAGTTTTATAGCGCTATTGTATACATAGCTAATGTTCCAGCTTTTAAAAAGGCTATATGTATAGTCAGTCACTTTCTACATCCAAGATGGCTATATACATACTTTTAGTTTGCTAAAAAATGTAAAGCAAATTAATCGAACACAACCTGTTGAAATCACAAAATTATAGTATTAAGGTTCAAAAATGCAACATTCATATAAATAGATAGGTAATCAATAATACATGTATGTACATAAATGGAGCAAAGAAGAGCTGACAAAGTCGATTGGAAGGTTTATTGCAGCAAATAACACAAATCGATGCAATTCAAAAACGATGTACAATGACAAATAAGCTGAATAATTCACAATGCTCCCATTGATTCTCTTGACCTCAAAACAAAGATTTACAAGAACCTTCGGCCTTCGGCCATTTTTTGCGCCAACCTTCGGCCGTCCAAAAATGGCCAAAGGTGGCCGAAGCCGAAGCTTCGCTCGATCACTATGCAATTCGACAAATTTTTTTTCACAAGTATTGCTGCACGCTTTGCAAATTTTACTACTAGAGTAGTACATCAGAAATAGGGGAATGCAAGGAAAACTCTTCTTTGGGGCTGAGGGTCTTGGGTTGCGCGCTCGAGCGCCCCCAGCAGTTGTTACTGAGTCAAAATAATTGCCAAAACTAGAAGAGATCGGAGCGAGTGCCGACTTTTGAGTTTATTCTCAAAAAACTCGTCGCAGAACAGCGTTAGGCAACCGCATAGCACCACTTCTGAAGGTTCAAAATCTTCCCAAGAGAACATTGTCCCTCCCCTGGCTACGCCGGTGCTAACGATACGAGTATACTATTGCAAACTCGATATATAATCAGAGTAGTTAAGCGTAGCACCCTGGTCCCAATGGTTAAGGATAGGCAATGGTTAAGGATAGGCAATGGTAAAGAATAGGCAATGGTTAAGGATAGGAGGCCGATTCCAGTCCTAGTCTGGTCCCAATGGTTAAGGATAGGCAATGGTTAAGGATAGGCAATGGTAAAGAATAGGCAATGGTTAAGGATAGGAGGCCGATTCCAGTCATAGTCAGGTCCCAATGGTTAAGGATAGGCAATGGTTAAGGATAGGAGGCCGGTTCCAGTCCTAGTCTGGTCCCAATGTTTAAGGATAGGCAATGGTTAAGGATAGGCAATGGTAAAGAATAGGCAGTGGTTAAGGATAGGAGGCCGATTCCAGCCATAGTCAGGCCCCAGTGTTATAGCATATACAGTGTTATGGTATAGGGGTCGGCTTATGAGTCTGGCCCCAGTGTTATAAGATAGGCAGTGGTTAAGGATAGGAGGCCGGTTCCGGCCTTAGGCTGCTCCAATGTTATAAGATAGGCAATGGTTAAGGATGGCAATGGTAAAGAATAGGCAGTGGTTAAGGATAAGAGGCCGGTTCCAGCCATAGTCTGGTCCCAATGGTTAAGGATAGGCAATGGTTAAGGATAGGGGTCGGCTTATGAGTCTGGCCCCAGTGTTACAGCATATACAATGATGAAAGATAGGCAGATCTGCTCCTTGGCCCGAAATCGAGGTGGTGATAGGGAGCAAATGGCTGGGTAGGGCCTGCCCGAGCCTGCCCAGAGTTGTGGTCGAGGTTGGGGGCCTGCCCGAGGAGGGGCGCGGCCAGTTCAGGGTCAGGGGCCCAGGGCCAGGGGAAGGGTAAATTTCCTGGGGGAAAAATTCAAAGAGCTGTAACTCAAGAGCCAACAGTCGGATTGAACTCAAATTTTAGGGTAGGATGAACGTATGCCAGGCATGTTATGTATACAATATGTACGATCAACCTACAGTATACCAGCATAACTTTACACTTTTGCGTAACTCAAGAACCACCAGGCAGATTTTGTTCAAATTTTCAGGATATGGCGTAAATAGGCAAGGCATGCTGTTTACAGAATTTTAGCGCGCAGTCTACAGTAAACCAATTTACTTTACACTTTCTTAAATAACACTATATTTCAAGAACTATAGGGCGTATTTAGCTCAAATTTTCAGAGTAGGGTGAACATATATTGCATGTGTTGTTATTGATATGAACATGTAATATACAGTATACCAATTTACTTTACACTTTCTTATATAACACTATATTTCAAGAACTATAGGGTGGATTTAGCTCAAATTTTCAGGATAGGGTGAGCATATGTTGCATGTCTTATCCTATTGATATGAGCATGTATTATACAGTATACCAATTTACTTTACACTTTCTTATATAACACTATATTTCAAGAACTATAGAGTGGATTTAGCTCAAATTTTCAGGATATGGCGTATATAAGCAAGGCATGCTATGTACAGAATTTCAGGGCGCAGTCTACCGTATACCAATTTACTTTACACTTTCTCATATAGCACTATATTTCAAGAACTATAGGGTGGATTTAGCTCAAATTTTCAGAGTAGGGTAAGACATATGTTGCATGTGTTATGTTATTCATATGAACATGTAATCTACAGTATACCAATTGTACTTTACACTTTCTCATGCAACATTAATATTTCAAGAACTATAGGGCGCATTTAGCTCAAATTTTCAGGATAGGGTGAGCCTATGTTGCATGTGTTATCCTATTGATATGAGCATGTAATGTACAGTATGCCAATTTTGGTTAACACTCTTTCAGATATAGTTATAACTCAAGAACCAATGATCAGATCGGGCTCAAATTTTCAGGGTAAGATATATAAATTGTAGCTGAGCTATGTACAAAATTTTAGCGCTGCAACCTACAGTATGCCAATTACACTGGTTTTTCAGATGATGGTGACAGAGGGATTGATGTAAAGTACCCTATGAAGATTTTATTTTTCATAACTAATAATCAATTATAATAAACATGCCCAAACCTGTCAGTAAGCCTAGCAGGGAAGGGGTAACAACAATTTGGCAGTGTGTGTGTATGCGTGCGTTTGTGTGTTGGGGGTAGCAGTCCCTGTGGGAGTCCACAAGCGCCACCAAGGTCCACAAGCACCACCAAGGTCTACAAGCGCCACCAGGGCTCCTTTACATTTTACGTCGCTTTACACTTTACACTTGCTACCCCTGCCATCCAGTCTTAAATATATCTAAAATGTGCCAAAGTAAGACAAAGCTAAGCCGAGGACTGGATGTGAGTGTAAACTAAGCTTAGGTAAGCCAAGGTATAAAACAAGCCTAAGCATTATATAAATTTATCAAGCAGTGTATGGCTTGCTGTCCCTTTATGTTCACATGGCAGATTATGCAATTAAGTCTTGAGTGTAGAGTAAGTGAATGTTGTAAAGCAAATTCGAGTAAGCCTAGCTAAGCTAGGGAGTAAATTGGGCCTAAGCACAAAAGGAGTGTGTTTATATGTTTTTTATAGGTTTTTTTGTGTATATAGGTTTGACTTCCCGGTCCTTTGACTTCCTGGTCCTTCGACACAAACTGATCTTTCTGACTTCCTGGTCCTTGCTTAAATGTCTTGAAACAGCGGTCCACTCTTGCAAGACATCAACACGCTTATGCATGTTGTGTGTACCCTCTGCCATTGCAAATGATGGACCGAGTGAGCCAAAATCTAGGATTTAGATTGAAACAAGCATGTGTTGTAAAAGATGCACCTCACATGCTGTAAGTTCGTGAACTAATTTAGCTGAAAATTTGTTGATTGTGGGTCATAGTCGAGAAAATCTAGTAATTTTACTGTTTTTAGCTATTTTTACGTCAAAATACACTGTTTTTGGCTCAAATAGCTCAATGGTAGGTTCAATGGTAGGTTCTGCATGTGTCTTGCAAAGGAGATCAGCATTAACTTATATACTGTAAAAGTGAATACATGAGGAAGAATAGCTCAAATTGATTTAGAATTCAACATACAGGTCATACACCTTTAACAAAGTGTGTACTATTTGTAGAGCTGAGCACAAAGCAACTGACACTATTATGATTAGTTAGGTCTCAGAGGCTATTCTTCTCTGCTGAGGAGTTTAACAAAACCTTTCATTTCAATACAATTAATGCCTCAGAAACATAATTAACATGTATTATCAACTTTAGTTGGTTCAATCACTTCTTATTTATTTGTATAACTTAAAGTAAAAAGTGCTTTTAATTCAATTACATGTGAGCATTGAAAATGGCTCATAGATTGTAGAACAATTAGAAGGAAAGTGTAGGCAAATTGAGCAGTTTAGAAAAAAAGTGTGCAGAGGTTGGTAAAAAGTGGGCAGCGTTTGGAAAAAAGTGTGCAGAGTTTGGAAAAAAGTGTGCAGAGTTTGGAAAAAAGTGTGCAGAGTTCGGAAAAAAGTGTGCAGAGTTCGGAAAAAAGTGTGCAGAGTTTAGAAAAAAGTGTGTAGAGTTTGGAAAAAAGTTTGCAGAGTTTAGAAGAAAGTGTGCAGAGTTTGGAACATTTTTCACACGCTATAACATAGGAAGTGTGCAGAGTTTCGAAAAAGTGTGCAGAGTTTGGAAAAAAGTGTGCAGAGTTTCGAAAAAAGTGTGCAGAGTTTCGAAAAAAGTGTGCAGAGTTTGGAAAAAGTGTGCAGAGTTTAGAAAAAAGTGTGCAGAGTTTGGAAAAAAGCGTGCAGGGTTAGGAAAAAGTGTGCAGAGTTTGGAAAAAAGTGTGCAGAGTTTGGAAAAATACCTAAAAATTATTAAAACATATTTTGGGGGTAATTCAAATGTCATTATCATTCAGCCAACTATAATATGATAGAGACATGTAGTGTAAGTGGGTGGGCCTGAGTTCAGCACTTTTTAGGGCTAATAGCGACAGACGAGAATGATATGGTCAAAAACTCTTTTTGCTTTGACATAGTTTATTAAATAAATTATACAGGTATATTAGACTTAACAATTTGATGACATAGGCATGTGCCTGAAATAGAAACACAAGAATAAGCATTTAGGGAGGCTTACTTGGGTAGTGTGGCTGTGAAATAATTTAATAGTCAGCTAATTTTCATATAATAGGTATTATTTGCACACACATTTGCTACATAACTGTCCAGGCTGTTTGTTGGCTATAACATTCATTATTGCAATCCCTCTTACATATAGGGAGACATTCCATTTTCAAGGACCAGAGACATAAAGATTACAATACTGTTAGGTAGTCTTAAAGAATATACTGCATACAGTAGACAAAGTCTGTTGAATTTATAAGAGTGCTTGTAAAGTTTGGAACATTTTTTGTAAAGTTTAGAACATTTTTGTAAAGTTTGGAACATTTTTGTAAAGTTTGGAACATTTTTTGTAAAGTTTGGAACACATTTTACACGTTATAACATAAGAAGTTTGTAAAGTTTGGAACATTTTTTGTAAAGTTTCGAACATTTTTGTAAAGTTTGGAACATTTTTTGTAAAGTTTGGAACATTTTTGTAAAGTTTGGAACATTTCTTGTAAAGTTTGGAACACTTTTTGTAAAGTTTGGAATTTTTTTGTAAAGTTTGGAACATTTTTGTAAAGTTTGGGAAATTCGGAACAAAGCTTGTAAAATTTGGAACAAAGCTCTTAAAAGTCAAAAGAAAGTTATATAAATGTTTGAATATCCAAATTCAGCCACAATTAAAGAGGTATATTGCATCCAAAAATCCTTGTTTCTATTGCCTAAGTTAATAACACTGTTAGGCATCTGTACAGAAATTTATATTTGTGAGGCTGCGTTATCTGTCTTATTGGTTAGGTGTAAGCATGATAATATTGCACTGTGCGCTTAAAATTTTGCTTGTTTATTGATAATGAGATAGTAGCCTAAGCACACACAAATGTGTCAGAAATACTCATATTGTATACACAATACTATTTAAATTCCACACTTTATTGGGAAATGTGTGTGTTAAACTTACTTCTATTGCTACATTAATTGAGCAATTTAGCAGCGAGCATAAGGCTGCATGCTTTTGTCTTTATTGCAAAACTACCATCTCAGTACAGATTTAACTGCAAATCCTAATACTTCAGACCATTAATTTAGAGTTTTTGCTATACAAAATCTAATTTGTGCATAAAACTGTAATTCTATTAATCCAGTTTGGCATCTTGTAAAGCTTATTTTAACTTCATTCCATAGGTAAAAGCAGAAATGTACTACTTAGTGTCGCTGAAATCATCTAAGAGTGTTGGACCCCGAGGAAGGGGGATCCCCCACCCCTATAGAAAGCTGTGCTTCTCCAGCTGCTAAATGTGATGTTTAAAAGGAAGAGACAAGCAAAAAATGACTATTTTCTATAATATTGTCTGCCGAAGCTATTGTCATCCAGCCAGGTCGGCCAACGACCATGTTGATGTCGAGCATATGCAGTCAGTATCTACATGCAGTCAGTATCTCTACCGGCCGACCTGGCTGGATGACAATAGCTTCGGCAGACAATATTATAGTAAATAGTCATTTTTTGCTTGTCTCTTCCTTTTAAACATCACATTTAGCAGCTGGAGAAGCACAGCTTTCTATAGGGGTGGGGGGATCCCCCTTCCTCGGGGTCCAACACTCTTAGATGATTTCAGCGACACTAAGTAGTACATTTCTGCTTTTACCTATGGAATGAAGTTAAAATAAGCTTTAAAAGATGCCAAACTGGATTAATAGAATTACAGTTTTCTGCACAAATTAGATTTTGTATAGCAAAAACTCTAAATTAATGGTCTGAAGTATTAGGATTTGCAGTTAAATCTGTACTGAGATGGTAGTTTTGCAATAAAGACAAAAGCATGCAGCCTTATGCTCGCTGCTAAATTGCTCAATTAATGTAGCAATACAAGTAAGTTTAACACACACTTTCCCAATAAAGTGTGGAATTTAAATAGTATTGTGTATACAATATGAGTATTTCTGACACATTTGTGTGTGCTTAGGCTACTATCTCATTATCAATAAACAAGCAAAATTTTAAGCGCACAGTGCAATATTATCATGCTTACACCTAACCAATAAGACAGATAACGCAGCCTCACAAATATAAATTTCTGTACAGATGCCTAACAGTGTTATTAACTTAGGCAATAGAAACAAGGATTTTTGGATGCAATATACCTCTTTAATTGTGGCTGAATTTGGATATTCAAACATTTATATAACTTTCTTTTGACTTTTAAGAGCTTTGTTCCAAATTTTACAAGCTTTGTTCCGAATTTCCCAAACTTTACAAAAATGTTCCAAACTTTACAAAAAAATTCCAAACTTTACAAAAAGTGTTCCAAACTTTACAAGAAATGTTCCAAACTTTACAAAAATGTTCCAAACTTTACAAAAAATGTTCCAAACTTTACAAAAATGTTCGAAACTTTACAAAAAATGTTCCAAACTTTACAAACTTCTTATGTTATAACGTGTAAAATGTGTTCCAAACTTTACAAAAAATGTTCCAAACTTTACAAAAATGTTCCAAACTTTACAAAAATGTTCTAAACTTTACAAAAAATGTTCCAAACTTTACAAGCACTCTTATAAATTCAACAGACTTTGTCTACTGTATGCAGTATATTCTTTAAGACTACCTAACAGTATTGTAATCTTTATGTCTCTGGTCCTTGAAAATGGAATGTCTCCCTATATGTAAGAGGGATTGCAATAATGAATGTTATAGCCAACAAACAGCCTGGACAGTTATGTAGCAAATGTGTGTGCAAATAATACCTATTATATGAAAATTAGCTGACTATTAAATTATTTCACAGCCACACTACCCAAGTAAGCCTCCCTAAATGCTTATTCTTGTGTTTCTATTTCAGGCACATGCCTATGTCATCAAATTGTTAAGTCTAATATACCTGTATAATTTATTTAATAAACTATGTCAAAGCAAAAAGAGTTTTTGACCATATCATTCTCGTCTGTCGCTATTAGCCCTAAAAAGTGCTGAACTCAGGCCCACCCACTTACACTACATGTCTCTATCATATTATAGTTGGCTGAATGATAATGACATTTGAATTACCCCCAAAATATGTTTTAATAATTTTTAGGTATTTTTCCAAACTCTGCACACTTTTTTCCAAACTCTGCACACTTTTTCCTAACCCTGCACGCTTTTTCCAAACTCTGCACACTTTTTTCTAAACTCTGCACACTTTTTCCAAACTCTGCACACTTTTTTCGAAACTCTGCACACTTTTTTCGAAACTCTGCACACTTTTTTCCAAACTCTGCACACTTTTTCGAAACTCTGCACACTTCCTATGTTATAGCGTGTGAAAAATGTTCCAAACTCTGCACACTTTCTTCTAAACTCTGCAAACTTTTTTCCAAACTCTACACACTTTTTTCTAAACTCTGCACACTTTTTTCCGAACTCTGCACACTTTTTTCCGAACTCTGCACACTTTTTTCCAAACTCTGCACCCTTTTTCCAAACTCTGCACACTTTTTTCCAAACGCTGCCCACTTTTTACCAACCTCTGCACACTTTTTTTCTAAACTGCTCAATTTGCCTACACTTTCCTTCTAATTGTTCTACAATCTATGAGCCATTTTCAATGCTCACATGTAATTGAATTAAAAGCACTTTTTACTTTAAGTTATACAAATAAATAAGAAGTGATTGAACCAACTAAAGTTGATAATACATGTTAATTATGTTTCTGAGGCATTAATTGTATTGAAATGAAAGGTTTTGTTAAACTCCTCAGCAGAGAAGAATAGCCTCGGAGACCTAACTAATCATAATAGTGTCAGTTGCTTTGTGCTCAGCTCTACAAATAGTACACACTTTGTTAAAGGTGTATGACCTGTATGTTGAATTCTAAATCAATTTGAGCTATTCTTCCTCATGTATTCACTTTTACAGTATATAAGTTAATGCTGATCTCCTTTGCAAGACACATGCAGAACCTACCATTGAACCTACCATTGAGCTATTTGAGCCAAAAACAGTGTATTTTGACGTAAAAATAGCTAAAAACAGTAAAATTACTAGATTTTCTCGACCATGACCCACAATCAACAAATTTTCAGCTAAATTAGTTCACGAACTTACAGCATGTGAGGTGCATCTTTTACAACACATGCTTGTTTCAATCTAAATCCTAGATTTTGGCTCACTCGGTCCATCATTTGCAATGGCAGAGGGTACACACAACATGCATAAGCGTGTTGATGTGTTGCAAGAGTGGACCGCTGTTTCAAGACATTTAAGCAAGGACCAGGAAGTCAGAAAGATCAGTTTGTGTCGAAGGACCAGGAAGTCAAAGGACCGGGAAGTCAAACCTATATACACAAAAAAACCTATAAAAAACATATAAACACACTCCTTTTGTGCTTAGGCCCAATTTACTCCCTAGCTTAGCTAGGCTTACTCGAATTTGCTTTACAACATTCACTTACTCTACACTCAAGACTTAATTGCATAATCTGCCATGTGAACATGAAGGGACAGCAAGCCATACACTGCTTGATAAATTTCTATAATGCTTAGGCTTGTTTTATACCTTGGCTTACCTAAGCTTAGTTTACACTCACATCCAGTCCTTGGCTTAGCTTTGTCTTACTTTGGCACATTTTAGATATATTTAAGACTGGAGTGGCAGGGGTAGCAAGTGTAAAGTGTAAAGCGGCGTAAAATGTAAAGGAGCCCTGGTGGCGCTTGTAGACCTTGGTGGTGCTTGTGGACCTTGGTGGCGCTTGTGGACTCCCACAGGGACTGCTACCCCCAACACACAAACGCACGCATACACACACACTGCCAAATTGTTGTTACCCCTTCCCTGCTAGGCTTACTGACAGGTTTGGGCATGTTTATTATAATTGATTATTAGTTATGAAAAATAAAATCTCCATAGGGTACTTTACATCAATCCCTTTGTCATCATCATCTGAAAAACCAGTGTAATTGGCATACTGTAGGTTGCGCGCTAAAATTTTGTACATAGCTCAGCTACAATTTATATATCTTACCCTGAAAATTTGAGCCCAATCTGATCATTGGTTCTTGAGTTATAACTATATCTGAAAGAGTGTAAACCAAAATTGGCATACTGTACATTACATGCTCATATCAATAGGATAACACATGCAACATATGCTCACCCTATCCTGAAAATTTGAGCTAAATGCGCCCTATAGTTCTTGAAATATAATGCTGCATGAGAAAGTGTAAAGTAAATTGGTATACTGTAGATTACATGTTCATATTAATAACATAACACATGCAACATATGTTCACCCTATCCTGAAAATTTGAGCTAAATCCACCCTATAGTTCTTGAAATATAGTGCTATATGAGAAAGTGTAAAGTAAATTGGTATACGGTAGACTGCGCCCTGAAATTCTGTACATAGCATGCCTTGCTTATATACGCCATATCCTGAAAATTTGAGCTAAATCCACCCTATAGTTCTTGAGATATAGTGTTATATAAGAAAGTGTAAAGTAAATTGGTATACTGTATATTACATGCTCATATCAATAGGATAACACATGCAACATATGCTCACCCTATCCTGAAAATTTGAGCTAAATCAACCCTATAGTTCTTGAAATATAGTGTTATATAAGAAAGTGTAAAGTAAATTGGTATACTGTACATTACATGCTCATATCAATAGCATAACACATGCAACATATGCTCACCCTATCCTGAAAATTTGAGCTAAATGCACCCTATATTTCTTGAAATATAGTGTTATATAAGAAAGTGTAAAGTAAATTGGTATACTGTAGACTGCGCGCTGAAATTCTGTAAATAGCATGCCTTGCCTATTTACGTCATATCCTGAAAATTTGAACAAAATCTGGCTAGTCGTTATTGAGTTACGCAAAAGTGTAAACTTATGCTGGTATACTGTAGGTTGATCGTACATATTGTGTACATAACATGCCTGGCATACGTTCATCCTACCCTAAAAATTTGAGTTCAATCCGACTGTGGGCTCTTGAGTTAGAGCTCTTTGAATTTTTCCCCCAGGGAAATTTACCCTCCCCTGGCCCTGGGCCCCTGGCCCTGGACTGGACGCGCCCCCTCCCCAGGCAGGCCCCTAACCTCGACCACATACCCAGCCATTTGCTCCCTAGCACTACCTCAATTTCGGTTCAGGGAGCAGATCTGCCTATCTTTCAACATTGTATATGCTGTAACACTGGGGCCAGACTCAAAACCGGCCTCCTATCCTTAACCATTGCCTATCCTTAACCATTGGGACCAGACTATGGCTGGAACCGGCCTCTTATCCTTAACCACTGCCTATTCTTTACCATTGCCATCCTTAACCATTGCCTATCTTATAACATTGGGGCCAGACTCATAAGCCGACCCCTATACCATAACACTGTATATGCTATAACACTGGGGCCTGACTATGGCTGGAATCGGCCTCCTATCCTTAACCACTGCCTATTCTTTACCATTGCCTATCCTTAACCATTGCCTATCCTTAAACATTGGGACCAGACTATGGCTGGAACCGGCCTCCTATCCTTAACCATTGCCTATCCTTAACCATTGGGACCAGACTATGGCTGGAACCGGCCTCCTATCCTTAACCACTGCCTATTCTTTACCATTGCCTATCCTTAACCATTGCCTATCCTTAACCATTGGGACCAGACTATGACTGGAATCGGCCTCTTATCCTTAACCACTGCCTATTCTTTACCATTGCCTATCCTTAACCATTGCCTATCCTTAACCATTGGACCAGACTAGGACTGGAATCGGCCTCCTATCCTTAACCATTGCCTATTCTTTACCATTGCCTATCCTTAACCATTGCCTATCCTTAACCATTGGGACCAGGGTGCTACGCTTAACTACTAATCAGATTTGCCAAGCCAAGTATCCGTCGCAAAAAACATCAATTTTTAGCTAAAAAAACCCCAAAAAACCCAATACGCAGCAACTGAACCGCAAGAAACATGTAGCATACTGTCAAGCATATCTACCTTTACTTGGTTTCGAAAATCAGATTTAACATTATTCACTACAGAAACGAGGTTCCACAGAGGCGATTGAAAATGGCAAATGATAATATGGGTAAAGCAAAATTAACAACAAGTTCATAACGAGATGCATCAGCAGCTTTGTTCATGTCTAGAGCTGCTAACTAACGGAACGTCAGAATCAAAAAACGACGTGACTTAAGGCTTGCAATTTAACCGCTCTAAAAGCAATTGGCATTAAATAACTTGTCCTAATCCGTACAGATTTTTGCATTTTTTAATGTTAAAAGTGATATAATGTTGTCAAAATGGACTTGAAATGCTTTTAAAATGTATCACAAAAAATTTTTCATAGGCTATTTTGACCATTTTGATCGTTAAAACAGCAAAAAAATCGTGAACATTAAATGTACTGTTTTATATGTTTAGGATTTTTTGGGATAGCCAGACTTATTCTGACGCTCGCCACTCCTTTCCATCCATATGTCCTAATTGCAAGCCCAATTTTGACGAATTAGCTATTTTACCGAAGAAATTCGTGGAACCTAACGACAGTGTTGTTCTTCTAGAAAATCAATTCTCTAGAGTGCCTACTGATTTTGCGCCTGCCCAAACCGATTAATCTACTTTGATCAAAGATACCATAGAACACGAATCGAAAAACACGATGCAGTCCTTTTCAACCTACCCAAATCGACCAATGATCTTGATCAAGTTAAATCATTGATTGAAAATTACTAAAAAACTCCGGACCTGAAACCAGACAACGTTCAACGCGTTTTCAGAGATGGGTCTAAGCACCCGAATAAGGAGCAGTTCGTTGAAGTCTGCTTATCGTCTATTCAGGCTCAGCATCAGTTCATTGCTCTGATTAACAAAACCGTCCATCTCACTACTAAAAGGTCCTTTGTCTCGACTTCGTAGCTGTCCTGATTTGTCTTTTCTGCAGCGTCTCAGCAACAACGCGCTCTATTGGCCGAGTTGTATGAGCATCAGGCATCTGGCGAATCTGATCTCTACATCAACTTCAGAGCTGACTGCATAAAAGAAGAAAGCCTATGTTGGCGCTAGGGATTTTCGCCCCAAAAAATTGACTCGTTTCAATGTTAAGTCAATAATTCTCGTAGTCTGGTAAACAAATTAGGTGATCTTCACATTTTGTTAATTGAAGAAAAATTTAAAATCCTATTTTTTGTGAAACTTGGCTCCACAAAGGTATAACTAATGGTCTTTTATGCCCTCTAAATAATTATCAAATTTTTCTCTCTGATCGTGTTAATTCCAGAGGTGGTAGTGTTGCTTTATTCATCAAAAATGCATATAATGCTATATCTATAAAGCCCCCTGATGCTCTATTTGTCCCTGAACTGGTTCTGATTGATATTATTGATGGTTTTAACAAAATTCGTTTCGTTCTTGTATATCATTCTCCTAAATATGACCTTGCCTATGCTGAAAAACTTTGTGAATGCTTGGAATGGGCAATAATGGTTCCTTATTCTGTTGTTATTTTAGGTGATTTCAACCTACCTAAAATTCACTGGATAAACAACACGTTCCCTGCTGATCCCCTTAATACCTTGTTTTTCAATAGTCTATCTTAAACAGGACTAAACCAATTAGTAAGCCAAAGTACACACGAGAATAATATAATCAACCTTGTTTTTGGAACAAATCTTGTACACAATGTTACTGTTTTACCATCATTTTCTAACAGCGATCATAACTGTATAACTTTTCATTGTTCTCTCAAGCTCAAAGAAAAACACAATTTGGCTCAAATTAACTTTAGAAAAGCAAATTATACTGAAATCGCTAATAGACTTAATTATATATCTTGGCCAGATGTCTATTCTCAATGCATAAATGTCAAAGAAATGTATGAATTATTTTTAACGATATTAAACTCATTGATCGACTCTTTCGTTCCTATGACATATCGAAAATCAAAAAACCGTAATTATCCCAAAAATTTGAGGAAATTATTTCCAAAAAAACTAAAATTGTGGAAAAGATATAAGAATTTTCGCTCTGCAACTAATAAAGTCCTATACAAAAACCACTGTAATGCTTTAAAATCCGAAATTTCAAACTTTTTGTGCTACCCAAGGAAAAGAATATTTTGAAAGACAAACGCTTGAAATCGTTTTACAATTTTGTCAACTAAAGACTAGATAATCGTAATCCTATACCCCCAATTAACCATAATTTACAAATCATACATGATCCTAAATTAAAAACTGATCTCTTTAATCAGTATTTTGTTTCAAATTTTTCAAAAGATGAAAACTCTTCACCCTTCTTCCAGGAGCGTTCCGATCGCGTGTTGCACAACATTAATTTAGACCCATTTGTTATTATGGACGTAATACGAAAAGTGAAAGGATCGCTTTCAACCTGCCCAGATCGCATTCCAATCATACGTGAGCAGCAAGAAAATTCTGGGGGGGGGGGGTGCAAGACTTTTCAAAGGTCAAAAAATGGCCTTAAAGGTGGTGGTATGGCGAAAAACACCATTTTTCGACGTTTCTCATTGAGCACTATCTATTGGCATCAAAAAATTGCGAAAAAAAACAAAAAAAATTCGAAAAATTGAATTCTGGGGGGCATTATGATTTCTGGGAGGGGTATTTTGGTTTCTCGAGGAAGAGGGGTGCATACCCCCAACCCCCCACGCCCAGGTGTGATTCCAATGCTATTTTTCAAAAAATTAATGACTCAAGTAGCTGAACCTTTAAGTACTATGTATCTTTAATGTTTCCTTAGCTTCTGGACAGGTCCCAAATCTACGGAAATTACTTAACGTTATTCCCATTTATAAAAAGAACAATTTGGAACTAATTTCTAACTACGGGGGCCAATTGTACCAAACTGGGAGTGTAGGAGTTAGGAGTTAGGAGCAAATTTACTCCTGGCTCAGGAGTCTCCTAAATCGGGTTGCACCACTTACTCCTAACCTAGGAGTAATTTCTTCATGGTTTCTAGGAGTAAACTCTCTTCAATCTTAGACTCCTAACTAGGAGTAATTTTAGGAGTAACTTTAGGAGTGTTTCTAGGAGTTTCTTAGACCGGATTTTTGCAATGTCCATGAATTTTCGAGCATTTTCAGTCAACTCAGCCAAGCTATTTGGAGAATCTGCGACTGTATGCCAAATATGTTCATTAATAAGCTGAACAACGGATCGAATTTTCCGACAAACAGTAGACTTATGCTAACCAAGAGCATCACCAACAATATCCTAAAATTTTCCGGTAGCTAAGAATCTTAGAGCTGATAAAATTGGTTGCTTTGGAGAAAGTGCCCTGTGTAACTCTTTAGCTGTAAAAACCGTCCAATTATCAACCAAACACGTTCCGTCTTGCCGCGACAGTCAAGCATTCTTCGAAATTATCAACATCAAAATTAATACGCTGCTTGCTTGCAGACTCTTTTTCGGCGTATTTGTTCATTAATTTCATCATTGCTATCACTGCTAGTACTATTCATCGCAGTCAAAAAAAGACTAATTCAATACAACCGACAGCTTTAGGAGAGAACGGACACTCCTAACATTCTGTGCAAAGATAAGGAGTAAATTTACTCCTAAAAAACACTCCTAATCGTGGTGCAACCCACCTGAAAAATTACGCCTAAACTTGCTCCTAAAACGCCCTCTTTGCTCCTAATATTACTCCTACACTCCTGATTTAGGAGACTCCTAGCTCCTAGATGGTGCAACCGAAATTTACACCTTTACTCCTAACTGTTACACTCCTAGTTTGGTGCAACTGGGCCCAGATCTATCTCCATTCGTTGTTCTGCTACTAAAATTATTAGAAAAAAATATTATCAATTCTAAAATCTCTAAATTTTTGACTAAAAATAGTCTATTACACCCAAATCAATTCGGTTATCAAAAATTTAAATCTTGTGAATTGCAACCTCTGAAATGTTAATCAGATTGGGTTGATTCTTTGAGCAATAAAATTCCATCAGACATTATTTATATTGATTTTTCTAAAGCTTTTGATCAGGTATCCCGTACCAAACTTTTACATGAACTTTGAAGTAAAAGGTAATCTTCTTGTATGGTTGAATGTTTTCCTCCGCTGATCGATTTCAATGCGTTTGTATCGAAAATTTGTTTCCTGATTATTTACCCCTTACTAGTGGTGTGCCGCATGGTAGCCAGTGATCGGACCGAGGGTACTTTTTGTACCCTCGGCCTCGGCCGAGGCTGAGGCGACTTAAAATCCTTGCCCTCGGCCTCGGCCGAGGCCGAGGGTAATGCCGAGGGTCAGGCTTGTATACCTATACCCATTAATAGTACTCTTAGAATATTTTGTATGCACATGAGCTAGAGAATAATCGTATTATTAAGCACTTTATCGAATGTCAAACAATTCATTCTTATTTTCAATAATCGTAGATTAAATGTGTGAATGATTTATTGAATAAAGTCAGCAGCATGAAAGCATACTTAATTTAACAAGTTGCCGTTGAACACTTGGAAAAGTTAATTGAAAATATGGCTGAACAAGCACTTAAAAACTTTTATTACTATAAATAAGAAAACAGTGTCGAAGAAATAAACGAACAAACGAAATAAGCTAAGTAAAGACAGTACTGTAGCCATTGTTGTGCTCGCTTTTGCAGTAATGCATGTTTAAACACGCTTTTTCAGTCATTCAATTCTGGTGTGCAGGTAATGACAGAAACTGCACTGTACTTTCCGATCATAGTTTCAAGGTCCAGAGTTGAGGGAAGGTGAAATCCCAACATGGGGGACCAGTAAATTAGGTAAAGTCTTTGTATGAGCGAACAAATTTTTGTGATATTTGATATTAATATATTTTTAAAGATAGCATTTTTACATACTGCCAGTGTGTGACCTGCAACCGCATGCAGTCCTAAACAGTGTTTTTTCTGTGCAAGATACCTTTTTACATGTACAAAGATGGTATCCAAAAGTCTGAACATTTTGTACATGCAAATTTTTGCGTACTATTATAGTATGGTACAGTAGCGATTTAGTGTGGTAAAAGAGGGTTTTTCGACCTTTGGTAAGCGTATCTTAGCTAATTCTCGGGTTTCTGAATATTTGACATTTTTCCATTCTAAATGCAAATTCTACTATTTAAAGATATATATATATATATATATATATATATATATATATATATATATATATATATATATATATATATATATATATATATATATATAGGACAGACAATTACTGATGCGCCGAAAATTTTCGGGAATTTTACACCTTTTTACAGTTTTTGTCTCTCCAAAATCTTTTGTGCATGTACAAAGACGGTCCTGAAAAGTCTCTGTACATTATGAAAATCTTTGCCGAATACAATAATCGTGGCCCTAAATGTAATAATTCGGCCTGAATTTAGTTGATAATATTAGTTCATGAGCTTTTGATGTAATTTACACATAAAACTCGACTGAGAAAGCTATAACAACTTGTACTGTAAAATCAGAAATATTACAGATATTGTAATATGCCAATTAGATCTTGTAATAAGCGCTACTATGCTTAGAAATTCAATGCAACATCAGGATAAATTAGTCAATTTTATCTTTGAACGGCAAAAAAGTGCAAAGTTATTAGTACTTATTTTGCATAAAATTTTTAAAAACAGTATGAATAGATACAAAAGATATTTAAATCTGCATACAGATGCCTAGATTATACAGAAATTGATTTTTAAGTGTTTAATGCCTTGCTTCAATCTAAATACATTATATTAGCGATATTTTCGCGCGAAGCGCCGAAAATTTTTTGAAATTTCCTAAAAAATACTGAAAAACGATATAATTAATATCACTTTGTCCAAGAAAGTATTTTAACATTGTATAAAAATGGCTCCAAAAAAATGCACGAGTTAAAATTCGATTTTTGGCAAAACCTGCATTTATTAGCCCATTTTTAAATGCGCTTTTGCGATTTTCGGCCGAAAATTCGTGATCATTCACCCTTTTCCCATAAAAATGGCCGAAAACCATACGTGTAACAGAGGGGCTTTGGGGAATTCCCCACCCACCCAGGGCTGGACGTCCTCCCAAACACCCTTCCGCCAACATCAGAAAAGTTTGACCCACCCTCCCCATTTTAGGCGAAAATTTGCGCTTTGTTGGCTATTTTTAGGTGCTTTTGCCATTTTTGACATGGAATCAGAGTCGCTAATCCTCCTTCTTAAAATGGTCAGGGACCCCTACCCGAATTATATAGCCGTTACATGTATGCCGACGGAGCCCCTCCCGAAAATTTTGAGCTATTACAATGTGTCGCCATGACAGATACGCCATCACCCCTCAGAATTATAATGGATGGTGCGCGCAGCCTAGCGCTATCCATCATGCGCCATCATCTCTTTTTTTCTAGCGCCATTAACCCTCCATCATCCCATTAATCTGGCGATGAGGACGGCGCACTTTAGCTATAAATAGCACCAACAGAAGGAAGCAGCGCAGCATTCACGTGTTCTCGCCTCTGTTGGCGCCATTAATATCTAAATTGTGCTGTCCGCATCACCAGATTAACGGGATGATGGAGGTTAATGGCGCTGAATAGAAAAAAAGAGATGATGGCGCATGATGGACGCATTTGGCGCTCGCGGCGACCATCCATTATAATTCTGAGGGTGATGGCGCGTCATCTTTCATGGCGACCACTGTATACGCATGTTTAATAGTGATAGTTTGTCTATTTACTCTTGCTTACATTTGAAAATACTGTACCACTTCGTGAAATTCTAATACTTAGCTGCACTTTAGCCATAGTAAAATTAACTTCAAAAATATTTAAAAGGTTTTCACCAAAAATCGTCTGACAGTGACATGAGTCTTGTACCCTGAGAGGGTGGTAATAACCTCCCTCACCCCCTCCCTATGGAAATGTGTTTCGATCCATGTAGCGAGCATGAGAATTAACTCAGTCATCACATGAATAATACGTTGGCACTTTGCTGTATGTAACTTGGTGTAACTGGGCACGCGACTAAAACCATAAGAAAAGTCTATGGGTAAAAAATATCCTGTGTACTGCAGATGCATTCTAAACAGTTAATATTCAACGGATATGTTAAACTTATTCAAATTTGATTTAACCCTCGGCGCCTCGGCACTTTTCAGCTTCTGCCCTCGGCGCTGAGGCCGAGGCTCCTAAAAAACGCCGAGGCTTGCCGAGGCCAAGGCCTCGGTCCGATCACTGATGGTAGCCCATTGAGTCTGACTTTATTTTTGATGTTTATTAACGATATATGTGATTTTGCCATGAATATCAATTTACATTTGTTTGCAGACGATGTTAAGGTTTTGGTCCTTCATCAGACCACGTTTCTCTTCAATTTTGCTTAGATAATATTTCAAGCTGGACTAAATTATGGCAACTTCCGATTTCTTCTGAAAAAGCTGTATTCTTCATCTGAAAAACAACCTGAAAATAAATTATTGCCTCTGCAACCTGAATATCCCTGATAATTTCGAATATATTCGCGATCTTGGTGTTCTAGTTTCTAAAATCTTAGTTCTAAGGACCACTATAATCACATCATTAAAAAGCTTATTCTCGGTCTTTTCTTATTTATAAATCTTTTTCTCTCGTGACAGAAAATTTAATTCGTGCTTTTGTTACCTATATACGTCCAATTTTGGAATATGCATGCTGTCTGGAACCCCTACTATATCACTGATATTGACCACATTGAGATTGTAAAACACGGTCTACTAAACGCATATTTGGTTATCGCAGTGCTTTATCTTATGACGATTGTTTGAAAGAATTGAATCTCTGTTATCTTGAGCTGCAGCCGTTTACATCTATGTTTATGTAAAATGTTTTCAATCGTTCGAGGTTTTTCTTGTTTTAAATCGATGACTTTTTTATCGCTAATACCAATATACACGTGCTTTCAATTTGTATAAACTAGTTATACCTTCTGCCCGTTCAAATTTGCATAAAATTAATTTTTCTCATAGATACATTAGCATTGGAAATAGTTTACCGACACTGTCGTTTCATCTCCTAATATTGAAGTTTTCAAAACGAGATTAGCTAACATTGATTTAAATACATGTTTGAAGGGCATACTAAATTCGTCATGATTATCGTGACCATATGCCCTTTTGTCATTCCTCTTAATTCGTCGCATTTACTTGTACTCATTATTTCGTATTTACTTGACACAAATCTTCATTCATTCAACTAAAATCGGGCAATTTTCCAGCTTAACTGAACTGAAATGAAATTAATACTTTTTGGAGGGTGTACATGTGTTCCAGGAATACCATGTTTTTCAGCCCCAGAAGAGATGGTTTCCTCTGACATAGCCAGCGGGAAAGAAGGGAGGAGGGGGCTGGGATTCCTCTATAAGGAAATTTTTTCCGAATAAACTATCAGTATATTATATTAGTATTAATAATTGAGCAATATGGCTGCATGATGCTGTTCTGCGATGCAAAATCTAAAAATACGGCGCTTTGCGCCGATTTCTTTCTATCTTTTAGCAGTTTCTATTGTTTTATTGCAGGAAAAGTCAAAAAATCAGCGCTTCGTACGCATTATTAGCATTTTTTACGCCAAAAATGTAGGAAAATTAAAAAAAAATATTTTCTTGCTCAAAGAGTGCAGGACCAGGAGCGGATTTAGGGGGCGGGGGGGGCGGCCGCCCACCCATTGGCCCAAAATATGTTCGCAAAATTAAGCATTTTTGAGCGATTTTTAACGATTTTCGAGTTAAAACGGCTAATTTTTCCGCCCAAGTCAGGGTTCCGCCCCCCCCCCCTCAGGGGTACCGCCCCCTTAGAAAAATCTCAGATCCGCCCCTGTGCAAAACGATGCTAAACGCCCAAAAACACATTATTTAAGAGTACTCGCCCATTTTTATGGTTTTCTTGGATAACAAATTTTTTCTTGGGATTTCCCCCTAGCGAATATTCTGGATATGCCTATGATGGTGTCCATTGGATTCTCACCGTATTGAAGGTATCAGGGTAGCAAAATTTGCAAAGCCAAAATATCCTTCAATCCTGCCTGTATTTCACAAAAAAATTGGTCACGATCACCCCCCAAACAAAATCCTGCATACAGATTATAGGCCTGCGCACGCATCTCATTTTCTGCATTAAACCTGCAAAAGCAGAATACATAGATGCATAATAAGCTTTAGGCTGTAAAATGATTGAAAATGGAGTGTTTTAGCAGTGTGTTTGGGACTATAACAATTAATATACATAATAATACTAATACTTTATTCGGAAAAAAACACAAGGGTAAAACAAAAGTCGCAAGGAAAATAAAATAAAATGTGAAATGTCCTGGACACACAGGCAAATAGATTGCGCTCACGTGTGATATAGATATAATTGTTGAATTCGGCGCGGAGCACCGAAAAGTTTTGCGAAAAAAAGCAAAGGGGGAGTCAAGTAATATCATTTGAAAAACCACAAGACCTCAATTCTCTCCAGAGAAAACCCCCACAATTAAAAAACCCAGAAAAAACTTCAGCAGCCTCAAAAGCTCTCCATAATTGGGGAAAAACCCCTAACTTAGCAGTTGGCAACACCGTTTTTTCCCAGCGATTTGGCTGACATTATAGACCAGACCCAAAATTTTTTTCATCTTTTTCCACCCTTTTTCCACATTTTTTGGGAGGTCTAAAAACGTTAAAATAGAGCGCCTGTGTATGAAAAGTCAGTGTTTGTTAAATAGAAAATCCAATGTACACATGTAATAGCGGTCTTTGATGCACTTTTTGTATAAGGATTTCGCGCTCTATGAAAAATATCACTATCAGTATACGTAATTTCTGTTTAAACTTGAATGTGAAGCATTTTAGCCAATTCTGAAGTCGCTTCTGACAATAAAAACGGAGTTTTTGAAGAATATGGTGTGAACCGATTTTGCGCCATCCCGGCAGAACTGCCATACAATTGCGCAAAAACGATACTTTGTGTCACTAAAAGACGCGGGAAAAATAATAAACCAAATCCATACAAAACTCACAGAGTTACGATACTCCAAACATCATACTTCGACATTCACAATTTTGAGCCACTTTAAGGAATTTCAGCAAATTATCAAAAGTTTCCAATTTCTACTAATTAATATTTGGCTAAAGTTTCTAATATGGTTTTGTCTCCGATTCTCCTAAAATAATTTTTTCTGATAGATTCGAGGACGCTGAGTCCATGAAAAAACGTTTAGGCTGACGAATATTTGTGGAGATAAAGCCCTTCAAACTTGCAGAAAACGTGATTATTCCAATGTTCTAAAGGCTCTATATCCACAAATATTCGTCAGCCGTCTAAACGCTTTGTTTTTCTGAACTCGAGCGTCCTCGAATCTATCAGAAAAATTATTTTCAGGAGTATCCGTGACATGAAAATTTTTTGAAAAAAATTATGCAAAAGCCCCATTTTTAACATATCTACATTGAAGTTCTGAGGTTAAAAAAGCGTAAAAACACTGTTTTTGGGAAAATTGAGAAAAAACCATATTAGATAAAATTTAGGCGATTAGATCGATGCGAGCTAAATTTTTGGCAAATAGATACTTGCCTACAACTCGCCAGCTTGCTTATACGAACATCTTAGGCTTAGGCTTAGAAAGTGTATTCACATTGGTGCCAGCTAATTCTAAACCTGAGATAATTGGGGCAAAAATTGCGGAGCGAAGCTCAAGCAAGCGGAGCAATTTTTCCCCAATTGTGCCTTAGGCTTAGACCATCTGCTGGCACCAATTTGATATGCACGGCAAGTCTAAAATAATAACCGTGATGAATCGATTACACCCTGCATCGGCTTTGTTAACGTCAGAACTGTAATGTAGAAATGTTAAAAATGGGGTTTAGCATAATTTTTTTTGCATAATTTTTTTCAAAAATTTTTTTGTCACCGATTCTCCTAAAAATGATTTTTCTCCGATAGATTCGAGGATGCTCGAGTCCAGAAAAACAAAGCGTTTAGGCGGCTGACTAATATGTGTGGAGATAGAGCCCTTAAAACATTGAAATAATCAAGTTTTTTTGCAAGTTTGAAGCGGCTCGATCTCCACAAATATTCGTCAGCCCCCTAAACGCTTTCTTTCTGGACTCAGCGTCGTTGAATCTATCAGAAAAAAGTATTTTTAGGAGAATCGGAGACAAAGCCATATTAGAAAAAAATTCCTCAATATTTTCCTGCCATTTTCAAGGTCGCAGGTTACAAAAAATTAAGTTATACTGCTAAGGAAATCTCAAGATTAAAGAAAAAATTTTTGTAATTTATTGCCCAAATTTTCAAGAAATTTTTTCTAATTTCACTATTTTTAGCATTGTTCACATCCAGTTAAAGATTTCTACTTAAATACGATTCAAACAGCATTTTTGGATTATCTTAAAGTTCCAACCATTTGAAGATTCGAACAGTGGAATGCAGAATAACATGTACCCAACTTAGGTCGACCTAAGCATCTATACATCGACCTGAGCATCTATACATCGACCTAAGCATCTATACGTTGACCTAAGCATCTATACCCTCGACCTAAGCGGGAGCGAATCTCGACCTAAGCAGCCGAGAAACACCTTCTCGGATAAACTAAGCCTAAGCCTAAGCGTCATTTAAGCAGAAACTTCATTTTCACATATCTAGACCAGGGTTGGGGAAAACCAAAGTTTGAAAATTTCCGATATTTTGGTTTTTTTGTTTTTTTATGGTTTTTTTAATGGTTTTTTTATGGTTTTTTAAAATTTTGGTTTTTATATCTTAGTCGTGAGTACAAGTGTTTAAATGCTTGATTATGATTAAAAACCACTAAATTAAAGAACAGGCATGAGTTGCCTAACCAATTATTCAGGAAAAATAAAAAAAGTGAACAATTTCAAATTTATTCAGTAGAATAAGCGGCAACATTAAGAATCATTTTCTTCTTGTTCATTTTCATCGCTAGAAATATCTAGGTCGTTCCTTCGAGTTAGTTGATATTGCTTTTCACAAATACCAGCTTTTTGACAGTGTCGAAGTGCCAGCTGATTACGCAGCTTTGGTATCAGAGAAAAACTGGAAAAATTTTAATTTTTAAATGCTATTTTTGGCCGCTTTTGGCCTTTTTGGCATTCGTCCCCCTAAAAAATAAGTTGTTCCCCCCAAAATTGGAGAGTCAGCTACGTGCCTGGATCATCATTACATTATACGATTATAATTACGTCTCTCTTACAAGAAAAAGTTCAACCAAAATAAAAATAACTAATTCATGCCTTTTATTCCCTAAATAATTAGTCTACTCTATGCTAGAGTAAAGAGTACTATTTGCGCACATGTTTACAAATGATGACATATGAATCTTGCGACACTTTTTAACATCGACTTAAAAAAGCCAAAAAAACCAAAAAAACGAAAACCAGGCCGATTTTCAAACCATAAAAAACCAAAAACCAAAAAAACCATGCCCGGCCAACCCTGATCTAGACAGAAAGAACATGCAAAAAATTGTTTATTCAAATTTACAAAATTTTCAAACAAAATATTTTCCCGTGCAATAAAAGTTATTTTTCGTAATCAGCAACCTTGAAAATGTCAGATACATATGTTTTTAGCCCAAATCTGAACATTTTTGGTAAAGTGTAAAATACCTCAATTTAATGTAGTTTGTTGGAGTGCTTCACTCTTTAATTTATGCATTTGTTCCATTAACTCACCGAGCCCATAAAACGTAAATATCCCAACACTAATTAAAAGAATGTTAACTAAAAAGCGTATGCTTTGGAAGAAACATAAACTTTATCACTCCACCAATACAAAAATCAAATATAAATCTTTTGTAGAAAATTGGATTTTGAAATGAAAAATTTCTCTGCTTCTGAAGAAATTAATCTTCTTTCTGACAAAAGTTTAAAATCATTTTATAAATTTGTCAATAATCGGTTGAATAATCATCGGCTCTTTTTCCACCTCTTTTTCACAGACCACAAAATCGTTTCTGATCCTTGTAGAAAGGTAAATTTGTTTAATAACTACTTTTCTTCTGTTTTTTCTGTCGATAATAATCATCTTCCTATTTTAGATTCGATGACTGGTTTTGCTTTGCAAACCATTCATTTTGACGCTTGGAACGTGCAACTGCTTTTAAATCAAATAAAAGGTTCCTTTTCTATTGGTCCCGATGGACTCTGTTATTTTTCCTTGAAAAAACTTTCAAATTATCTTGCTGAGCCTTTGAAGCTAGTATCTTTAATGTTTCTTTTTTGACTAGCACTATCCCCAATTTATGAAATTGGCAAATGTAACCCCAGTCTTTAAAAAAGGTGACGCGGCTTTAGTGAGTAATTACAGGCCAATTTCTATTTGTTGCGTCATCAGGTAAAATCATGGAAAATTTGACTAATTCAAAAATTGTCGATTTTTCTACTACAAACAGACTCTTATCTTCTTCTCAGTTTGGTTTTCAAAATCAAAGTCTTGTGAATTACAACTACTTGAATGTGACACAGTTGGACGGTATCTTTGAGTAATAGGATTCCTGTCGATGCAGCTTACATCGACTTTTCTAAAGCTTTCGATAAAATCCCGTTATCTAAGCTTTTATATAAGCTCTCAAAATATGGAATAAAAGGTCTACTTTTTAACTGGCTTGATTCCTTTTTACATGGTCGGTCTCAGCGTGTTTGTATTGACGGAGTTTTTTCTGATTTCATGCCTGTGCGTGGTGGTGTCCCTGCATGTAGTTGTATTAGTCCTACTTTATTCTTAATTTATGTTAATGACCTACGAAATTTGATTGAATATAGTAAAATTTACCTCTTGCCGATGATGTCAAAATCTTTAGTGAATCTTCTGATTATCATTTAATACAAGAAGATCTGGACAATATTTATATTTGGTCTATAAATTGGCAACTTCCTGTTGCTTCGGAAAAATGTGCAGTTTTACATCTTGGTAAAATAATCCAAAAAGCTTTATTCTTTGAATAATATAAATATTCCAAATGATATTTGTTCCGTTCGTGATCTGGGTGTTTATTTTTCCACAATCTCAATTGTAAGGAACATTTCAAATCACATAATTAAAAAAGCTGTTTCTTCGTTGTTTTCTAATACAACAAAGCTTTTCTTTCGTGTATTAAAAGAAATTTTAGTTGGGGCTATACTGCTTATGTAAGACCTATGCTTGAGAATGCTGTTTCTGTATGAAATCCATATTGAAAAATGATATAAACCGTCTCTAAAAATGTCTAGCGAAATTTACTAAACGTCTTTTTTGGTTTAATAAGTAATTTATCCTATCTTGAACGTCTAAAGCTTCTTAACCTGCCTTCTTTAGAACTTCGTCGTCTTCACATATGTCTATGTCTCATGTATCAAATTATTAATGGTTTATCTTGTATTGATGCTAATGAATTCTTCATTTTAGTCAAGGCACTACCCGATCAGTTAACAGTCGTAAAGTTACACTACCAGTTGTCCGTTCCAATGCTCACCTCTCAACGATTTTTCGCAAAGATACCGAAAATCCAAACTCTACCTGATCAAATGTTCTCTTCCAAAATTTGATTTGTTCAAAAAGAGCTCCTAAACATTGATTTTATAAATTTATTGTTAGGGGCATACCTAGTTGTATCACTTTTCTGATCTGTATGTCCTTTTGTTCAGTCATTTTATCATGTATTTAAAGTTTTATCAATTTTTGTGTATTTTTCTGATAATAAACGGGCGGAATAGAGAATACTGGAAAGTGTCAAATTTTCAAAAACGACATTTTCTGACTGACTTTGGGATGGAGAGTTCAAATTCTGAAAGAATTATGGCGGTCGGCATTATTGGCCGAGTTGCAGCTGAAGTTCACAAGCAAGGATATGTGAAAAAGGAAAAATGTTTGGGGTATTTTTTCAGTTTTCAAATTTATACATGTGCCAATTGCTTGTGATTCAGATTGGTGCCAGACATGGGCTAAGCCTAAGGCATAAATGGAGCAAAAAACATTGACCTAAGCATCTATACATCGACCTAAGCATCTATACATTGACCTAAGCGGGAGCGACCTCGACCTAAGCAGCTTAAAACACCTTTCAGATATACTAAGCCTAAGCCTAAGTATATTGGACAGCAAAAACATATAAGGTCCTATCATAATGGCCGAGTAAATTTTTGCAAAAGCTGGGATCACTCAAATGAAGAAAAAGAACTGAAAGCAAAAACTGAAGGATTATATCATTAATACTGCATACAACATTCACGCTGAATACAACCCCAATGTTAAAAGTTGGAAAATTAATTGATAGGGGTTAAAGGGAATAGGTGCCCTTTTTCTGCCTATCCTCGAACACATGAATTTCAGCAGAGCCTGTAACTCGGTCAATACTGCTGACCGTCGCAGCATTCTTTCAAGTTTATGAACTCCCCAGCCCAAACTCAATTAGAAAAATGTCCTTATCAATTGGAACTTTCCAATCTCCTCTACTTTAGCCTAATAAACACTTTCTTTCTTCTTTATCCTGTAATCCCTATCTTCACCAATATTGGTCCGTTTATCAAAAAATTTTTCCACTTTCTTTTTGCATGTCCTCATTTCAATCAATATCGTCTTCCACGTACATCTGCAAGTTTTCCGTTCACACCATAAAGTAAAGTTTAGCCATAAAAACTCTCGCCAGAAAAATTCCTGAAATTTCAGCTCTCTAAACGCATTTTTGCATTACGAACACTAACCAAATCCAAAAGAAGATGGAGACTTTTCAATCGTTATGAAGTTTCAGACCAGATTGTTGATAAATGTTGCAATCGAGCTGCGCGACTTAAAGATTAATAACAAGTCTTTGGTATCCTTGCGCAGGTTATTGATATTATATTTCATTGCATTGACGAAATTTTAGTGTATGTACTCTGATTCTTTCTTTTTTAATTTGACCATATTTGTATAGTTTTAATCTGCCTCGTCACAATAAACTATTTCATTAACCACCGCGCGCAGCGCCGAAAAACTGTTGAAGTTCCCGCCTCTCTAAAACGCATTCTAATACTACGAATTTTTCTTGCCAGAAATGCCAAATCCGAAGCTCGAAAATTTTTTCCATTTACCAAAGTTGGTTGACAAAAAGCACTCAAAAAAGTGGAAAAAAACGGGCGGTTGACAAGCAGTGTTGCCAGGTCCCAAAATTCAGATTCTCCTGCACAGAGGTAAAATTGGGGAAAAATTCTCCTGCAATTCTCCTGAAAATATTATGATTCTCCTGAAAATTCTCCTGGCTCATATTTTGCAGGAAAGGTTGTACAGCAGATCTACAATTGTATGTACACATGCATATCAAGCATGCTCAGGCCAATTTACCTTGGTTCACCCAACTATTTTATTCTGATCTCTTGCCTCTTAATCCTAAGGACACTCAAGGCTAAATAATGAACATTAATTCTCTCACAAAAAGCTCATAGAGCATATCTGCACTTATACAGGCAGATGCAAAAAATAATGGAAGACTAATGCTGCACCACAAAGTATAACATTTTATTCAACATCAACAGCTGACAAACATTCAATAACAGATTCCTGATCTTCATCAGGATATACTGATCAAGGGCCTAAGCTAACGAGGTTGCATTATTTACAATACACATTATTCGAGAAAACAGTTTCTGTGCTTAAAACAGTGACCGCCAATTTTCAGTTGCACTTACATCATCAAAAATTTCTGAAAAGAGCCCTGTTTGCAATGTCTTTTGAAAAAATAAATAATACTTTATTACTAATTGTATGTACTTCAGTAGCAAGCAAATCCTTACCTTTGAAATATATTAAAAAAATGTTTATAGGCGCTTTGCAAACACCGTTTTTTTTCCAGCGATTTGGTTGACATTATAGACCAAACCCAAAATTTTTTTCCACTTTTTCCGACTTTTTTTCCACATTTTTTGGGAGGTCTAAAACGTTCAAAATAGAGCGCCTGTGCTGAAAAATCAGTGTTTTTAAGTGAAAAATTTTATGTACACATGCAATAGCGGTGTTTGATGCACTTTTTGTATAAAAATTTCGCGCTCTACAAGAATATCACGATCAGTAACGTTATTTATGTTGAAACTTGAATTTCCTTCCTCTAGTAAAGCATTTTAGCCAATTCTGAAGTCGTTTTTGACAATTAAAACTATAATTTATCAAATGGCGCGAAGCGCTAGAAAATTTTGAAATTTTAGCTCTCTAAATCATTTTTGCATTTCAAAAACTGTGCAGAAGGTAGGATTTTCAATCGTAGTGGAGCTCTAGGACCAGATTATCGAAAAAAATGCTGGAATTGGTGCCGCGCGGCGTAAACATTAATAACAAGTAAGAATTAAATCAATTCGGCGCGAAGCGCTGGAAAATTTTTGTAGTTTCACCTCTCTGAAACGCATTTTTGCATTACAAAAACTAACCGAATCCGTGCAGAAGATAAGGATTTTCAATCGTAGTAAAGTTCTAGATCAAATTTTCGATAAAAATGCTGCAGCTGACGCGGCGCGGCTCAAATGTTAATAACAAAAAAATTAAACCAAATGTCGGCGCGAAGCGCCGAAAATATTTTTGTAGTTTCACTTCTCTAGAACGCATTTTTGCATTAAAAAACTAACTGAAGCCGTGCAGAAAATAAGGATTTTCAATCGTAGTAAAGTTCTGGATCAGATTGTCGATAAAAAATGCTGCAGTTGGCGCGGCGCGGCTCAAATATTAATAACAAAAAAAGAAATGAACTCAATTCCGGCGCGAAGCGCCGAAAAATTTTTGTAGTTTCACTTCTCTAAAACGCATTTTTGCATTACAAAAACTAACTGAATCCGTGCAGAAGATATGATTTTCAATCGTAGTGAAGTTCTAGACCAGATTGTCGATAAAAATGCTGCAATTGGCGCGGCGCGGCTTAAGGATTACTAATAAGTAAGGCACTTCGACCACTCCGGCGCGAAGCGCCGAAAAATTTTTGAAGTTTTAACTCCTAAAACGCATTTTTAACATTACAAAAAGTTTCCACAAATGCCAACCAAGCCCAAAATTTTTTCCATTTCCCAAAATTTTGGTTGACAAATAGACCAAAAAGTGGAAAAACGGTGTTTGCAAACGTCTATGAAACTGATAAAAACAATTAGACGGTGTGTAAAGCTATTATTTCTGCACTTCGAGATATTAAGTGAATAAATAAATGAATGAATGAATGATTTACTACGGAAGCACGAGACTTATTTTGATATAGTTATAACTTAACACTTAGGTCTTAACCATGAACGAAATAAATTCTTAATGTGAGATCTTGAGTATAAAATTATATACAACTAACTAACTACAGTAAGTACAGTAAGAAGCTTAATGTATGATAATCATTATAACTTGCTGTTTAAGTTTTGAAAATTCTCCTGAATTCTCCTAGATTTTCAGGATTCCACTCGAATTCTCCTGACATTTTAAAATTTCCTGCATTCTCCTGCATGTTTCCAACTTCTCCTGAAATTTCTCCTGAAAAGCCCATTCTCCTGCTCCTGCTCCTGAGAAATTTTAGATTCTCCTGAATTCAGGAGAATTCTCCTGCACCTGGCAACCCTGTTGACAAGGCAATTGTGATATTGCTTGTTGATAGCCAAGGCAATGATTATTTTTTTCTATTCCGTGAAAATATAGACTTATCTTTAGATGAACATGTGCTGCTTGTCAGAAAACAAACCCTAAACCTTATCAGATTGTATCATTAGATAATAATAATAATAATAATAATAATAATAATAATAATAATAATAATAATAATAATAATAATAATAATAATTATAATAATAGTAATATTAATAAAAATATTATTTATTTGCCAATTACTACTGTAGCAAATGCAATAAAAATTAATGAAAAAAGGATTTTCTTGCTTTTTTATTTTTAAAACTTTTGAATTCATTTATGAAGGTTTAATAATTTTTTTTACTATGCCTAAGCTTTACAGAAATATATCATGAAGCCAATCGGACATCGAGATGAAATGATTTGATCAGTTGCATTTAGTTATGCATGTTAGCGCATCTGTGCAAAAAAGGCACTCTCCGACGTCATTTTTCAATGTTTGTGAGAAGTAGCACGATTTAGAAGTAATAGAAACACCATTTTTCAATGTTTCGTCAAGCACTAGTGTATGTAAGTGAAGCGGCATTTAGACGCTCATCGAGCTCCGATCTATTTTTAGCTCTTCTTTTTTTGCTCATACCCGTAGGTTTTATGCTTTATCTAAAGATGAAGTGGCGTAATTGTTTTAGAGCACTGGTTCGCTCGCGCAAGCAAGAAATTGCGAAAAAAACAAAAAATATTTTCAAAAATTGAATTCTGGGGGTATTAGGCCTGCTTGGGGTGCTTATATGAAACAGACTAAAAATGCTGGCAGCATCACTAAGTTTTGTCTGCTATTTCAGCGATTTCCTACCGCCGACAAAAAAGGTGGCGATATCACTAACGTCGTCCGGAGAAGCGGCAGCCAAAGCGTACCAGCGTCAGCAACATATCTCCATTCTGCCGTACAGCCAGCGTTGCCTGCAGCAGCCACTAGTTGGGGTGCAGTCAAACCAGCATCAGTCATTAGGGAACCTTCTAAGAAGAGCCTACTGCTGCTCTTAGTAGCCTGCCAGCCAAATCCTCAGTCTAGTTAGCCAGTTTTCAGCAACCTCTCCTGAGCCATGCCATGAAGGGGAGAAATACTTCTGCCTTCAGCAACCTTTTATGGTCTGAAGAAAGGTGCATGCCATTTCATGGTGCCCAGCTAGTGGAGAACAAAACGCACAGCCATGAGTGCCCAGTGATAGCCCACTGAGGAAGCAGAAAGAGAACGTAGGGGCTGGGCTTGGGGCCAGCAGCAAACCAGCCTGGTGCTTCTGGAGAAACTGGAGCTTCCGATAGAAGTGTAGTTTGCCTGGGAAACCGGGAAGAAATAGTTTTTCACACCTATGGCTTTCACTGCTTTCAAACCATCCTGAACAAGGCGTGTCTGAAACGGTGCCTGAGCAAGCTAAGAAAGCTGAACAGCAGTTAGCAAAGGCAGGTTGAAAGCGCCATGAAAGGATTCAGCCTGTGGCAGTGTACAAATGCAGGAAATGTGTGCCTGTGCCAGTGTAAAATTTCAGCCAGTGCCAAAATTTAGCTTGTAAATTGTGGGAATCTTTTGTGGGCCCCTGCAAATATAAAACCAAAACCGGGCATGGCCGGGTGTGGTAGGCCTCTCATTCCTGTAAAATTCAGTTAAAAGCAATGGCCAAGTTCAGCTGGAATCCAAATTAAAACAGCCTCCCAGCTAGAAAACTGGGCAAGCTTTGCTGTGGCCATTTACCTGCTTAATTCCAAAGTGGTTGAATGGCTCTGAGTCAGTGGGGCCCAAGCCTCATGCCAGCCCGAGTCAGCAGTTCTCAAATTTCCGAGGTGCCGAAGTTAGAATTGCGACAGTGTGTTTCAAATGCAGAGGGCAGCCTTGTCAAACCGATGCACAGCCTGGAGAAAACTTTGGAAATTTAGTAAAGCTGGTGCGAGATAACGGTGGTTGCTTAAGCCCAGCCGAAATTCGTAGGGGGCAGCCCGGTGTCAGGTTAGTGAGCAATTAGGGGGATGCCGGTACTTAGCATCCCGTTAGTACTTCCCGTTCATAGTAGTGTTCAAGGCCAAATTTGCCGGCGATAATTTCAAAAAGAAACGAAGTCCCAGCGGCCAGCGTTGAATTCCCAGCACCGCCGGCTCAGCAGTCCGGTTTTATAAGTCAAATGAGCGCCGCCTAGTAATGCCAAATTGAAACGGGGTTCTTCTTTAGTTATCTTAAAATCAGTACAGTCGATGTCGTGCCAAGGTGTCCGTAGTGACGCCAAAGAATCTTAGTCTTTTAAAAGGTTTTTCTTCAGCCTCTTCTTGTATTAAAGTCAATACCACTTTAGTTTCGGGGTATCCGGCCGGCAAAGGCTCCGCCCGGTCAGAAGGAAGGCGAGCGCCCAGGCTAAAAGAGCCGAGGTGATGAGCGCCGTTTGGGAATTTTAAGCCGGTAGTGGCCGGGATTGCTTTTGTTGTTTTCGTGCTTGCATCAGCAAAGTAGTTCTTCTGCAGCGTTGTAGGTATGCTCGGACTTTGCAGTTCTGGGGCTTGCCAGCTTCAAAGAAATCAGTGTTGTGTGCAGGGAGCTGCAGTTTGTAGAGCGGGGTCTGGTGGTGCAAGTGTGAGCGCTCCTTAGTTCCCTCTGCTGTTTGCCTTCAGTTTTCTCTCTCACCCAGTCTGGGAATGCAGAGCAAGTCTTATAAGCTGATTATTCAGAGCCCAGAAGCAGCTGCAGTTCAGAAACGGAACAGCAGTGGTGCTTCCAGCAGCCCTAAAGGACCATGTTCAAAATCTAGCAATCGAGAGCCTCCAGCTGAAGTGTGCCCATGCCAGTTTGATCAGCTCTCGCTTAGCGCCCAAGCCCTGAAGGTTAGATTCACGTGGAGCCAAGCTGCGGGTTCGATGCAGCAACATATAAGCTGCCCAAGTTGGGGTAAAGAAAGTCCAGAAGAATTGCAGCAAGCTGGTGGTTCAGTACTTGTGCCTTGCTCTGCTCATGCAGCCGCAGTTCTTCTTTCAGCTCAGCTGTGAAATGCTTTCAGTCAAATTGATTTTTTTTTAGCTTCAGTGTTTAGCAAAAATAAGGAAACAAACGCGCCAATTATACTGCAGTATATAGCAAAGTTTATCGAGCTATAAAAGACGGTCAGCATTTCGAAAAAATCGGCAAAATTATCGCGAAGTGTATTCATCTCTTCTTCGTAGCCTAGGCCGCATATCAAATATACTGTACCCTAAAATACGTGCAGAAATATAAATGTATGAGTTATCATAGCGTAAAACGAAAGTTTTACGCTTAAAAAATAATTCAGAAAAATCTCATGAAATTAAAAATAAATTATTTCCATAGATGAGCATCATCCAAATTCAGGGGGTCCGATGGGGCACAATATATCAACAGTAACACGTCGAACGACTATATGGATCAGCTATAAGATCTTACAAACTAATTTTACGATGTGTTGGCCAGCTGAGACTTTTTATGCGCCGGAATGAACAACTCATCGGAGACAAACTATGAGCACACAGTACATGTATGGTCACACGCACACCCGTAGGTGGGCAGCACCGAAATTCTGGGGTGGGTGAAAAAATTTTCAAAGGTCAAAAAATGGTCTTAAAAGTGGTCGTATGGCGAAAAAAACACCATTTTCCGGCGTTTCTCATTGAGCACTATCCAATGGCATCAAAAAATCGCTAAAAAAGCAAAAAAAATTCAAAATTTGAATTCTGGGGGGTATTTTGATTTCTGAGGGGAGGGTATTTCAATTTCTGGGGGTAGGTGCATATCCCCCCTACGCCCACGTGTAGTCACACCACACGTGCACATAGGAATGGATGATGTGCATTGATGTAAGAGCCCAATTTTGGATCGGATCGATCGGTCACTTTGGAGGAAGCTAAATAGCTTTATATTTTCGGTAAAACACAGCAAAAATACCTTAAAAACGCATGTTTTTGCCCAAAAGTTCGATGAGAGCCGAGGGAAAAATCTCAATTTCAAGGATGGGGACGGAATGGCTGATCTAAGGTGGCGGGGAGTTTTCCAAATCTCCAAATAAATGTATGGGGAAAAGGGTATTGCCATCCTCCTCTTCCCAGTGAGAGGCTGCAAAGTTCAGGTACTGTCAGAGTCTTTCTTAGCCCAAATCAATAATACAAGTTTTGAGAGACGCAAGAATCTCAATGAAACGCCATGAAATACGGTAGGAAGAAATTCAGAAAACAAGAATAATTAAAAAATAATAGTAAAAGTACATTGACAAAGTAGAAAAATTTTGCAAACAATGTCGTCAGAAAGGAACTAGGTTGCTACAAGTACACAACATGCTTGTATATAGTGTGACGTTTTGTCCAAAGTTTACTCGCCTTTTTTTATCACTTTACGACGTTAATCAGCAGGGCGTAGCTGGCCTTCTGAATTTGAGGAAACCAAGCTCATATAAAGAATTTCATTTTGGGGCGGGGCGCGAGAATTTCGCAGTCCAGTAATATATTGTATCTCGAACAACCATGAAATTGTATAATGATTTTTTTCTATTTCTTAGCGAGCTGTTCATTTAGGAATATTCGAGAAAAATTCAGAACTTCACTTCATTTCAATCATATACAAAAAGACAAAGGTATCGGTTGAAGTGGCTAGACCAACGATTTATCAACATTTAATTCGAGTTGTTGCTTTCTGCTCATTTATGTCGCATTGCAAAGATTCCCAAACATTTTTGTAATATTCTCCATGACTCGCTCAAACTTCGATTGTCTTTGAATTAAGAGCTCAAATTATATATTTATTCAAAATTAAAATTAATTCAAATTTTTTTCAGAATTTAATTTTGTATTCCGACAAAAACAAATTTATCAACAATACGACTAGACATGTACAGCATAGGGAACTCTGGGGGAGGAGGAAGGAGAGGGGGTGAAATTTTGCACAAAAATGATGGATAGGCGTTAAAAACCGTTTTTCGGCGTTTCTGACGATGCTCTGTCATTCTAGAGCAATAAAACATGAAAATACGAGAAAAATTCAAAAAATTCAGATAAATTGGACAAAATATAGTCAAAAAGTCAGTATATGGCGCTAAGCAATGAAAAATTGACACTTTTAATCAAATTAACTGAAAAAACTTAGAACAGCACCTTTTCCACGAATTTTTCGGAAACGTTTGGAAACTTGAAAAGTCGCTAGTTCTGAAGAGGGGTTGAAAAAATTTCTGGAGGGGGGGTGGGTTGAAAACTCTACTGGGGGGTAAAACCCACCCCTTAGATCATGTATGAATAGACACGAAGCGACCAACCTGAGGTGCTTCAACTAAAACAAACAATGATACCACAATGATAAGCATAATTGTGAGGCGCGAATGAGCCATGCCTCTGACATCGCTCGACCCGTCGCTATTCGTCCGCCCTCTGTGCAACTTATTTCGCCTTTTTTGTATTTTGTCCAACTCGTATAACAAGAGCACGTTTAAGACCATCAATAAAATACAAGGGACGAGTTTACAAGCGATGCTCAGCAGCCAGAAGTTAAATTTAAGCAGAAATTTATTATTGTCGCTGTCGTTGTAGCCCAACTCGTAACGTGTAGCGCTCACTGTGCTGTCCATCCTTGACAGGTTAGCTGAAACGATCAGTTAGAAATAGACAGACAATTGAAGACGTAAAGCTTGCATACGCAGCAAAATGTAGAAAGAATAAGATAAATACTGGATCTCGCCTAATATAGCAGAAAATGCATGAGTTTTTGATTAGAAATTTCAAAAGTGCGATTTTATATGAAAAATTTATTATAAAAACTCTGAAAACCGTAAAAGGAGGTACAATGTAACTTTTCTAATAAAAATTCAAGTAGCAATCAATCCCCGTTTCCCGTTTACGTACATATTTGCCATCGTGCGAAAGCTGCAATCAGACTCCGCCTTTATCAGTTTGAACATAGAATAGGCAGATATACCATGTTTCGATTAAGCCAATGCACTACAAGAAAAGAAGGAAGAACAGAGTCCAGTTGCAGATTGTTCTTAGGACTTCTAGGAGCTAGGAGCAAATCGGGTTACAGATGTCAGAAGTAATTTACTCCTAAGCTAGGAGTTAGGAGTAGATTTAGGAGCAAGGCTAGGATTGAAAAAAACCGTTTATCTATGCGTAAACATAAAATTGGGCTGCAGTTGTCATGGAGCCAAAGGAGTAAGTTTACTCCTAAGTGTTGCACAGTTTTCTAGAATGCTTTCGGCTCTACTAAAAGTCATTTGTTTTGTAAATTGATCGCAATGTATAGTATAAGCGATGATGCTAATGACTTCATTGCATGCTGGAAGTCCTAATTTGAGCCCAAATTAATTTCGAGACATCAGACTAAGTTGAAAAACCGATTGACTAATATGTGCCCTTCGTCCTAGACTACTCCTAGCTCCTAGGTCTTTATTATTATCCTAAACTACTCCTAGCTTCTAAACTCCTAGACATCTGCAACAGGGCCCACAGGAACTTATACGTGGATAAATCAGAGGACGGTAATAATCGTAACCTGTTTCAAGCAAAAAACGTATTGTGAGTTTTGGATTCAAATTAATGAAGTAGGAAAATGTGCATAAACAAAGATTTATAGAGTGACAGAAGCAATTTATCTTTCCGAACATCGCAAAAATTTTTCAATTGTGAGAATCGATTTAAAATTTGCTCTTTATGTTTTTAGATTCCCTTGGCCAGGATGACAGCAGACATGCACAGGCACGACCGGTTCAGACGTGGAAATTCGAAAATTGGGTAGATATTATTAAAAACTAGTCAAATTTACTACCAATTTTTCAAAATTTGACTATTGTACGGGAGAGGACGGAAGATATTGTCAATTCTTTTGCGAGCGGCGACGTTTTTTTGCTAAAGAAATATTTTAGTGATTTTTGAATAAAATTACAGAATTTCTGCTATATTAACAAGATGCTTTTTTACTCAAAGACAAAAAGTGGGACAATAATGCCAGATTTGAATATAAAAAGGAATTAGATAGGTTCGGTTTGGCTTATTATTAGGTTTGGTTTGGTTTGGCTTATTAAATTAGATATTAAATAAATTTGGCTTATTAAATTTTAAATTAGGTTTGGCCATTACTTGACCGTTCGATAGTAGTTAACACATTCCTCATTCACCTCTCGCTTTGTGCATATGTAGTGCTTCGAATGTTTTCAGATGATCCATGCAGAAATATTTATAACGAATTAAGCAAAATGATAAAAATACAGAAAGGAAAATAAATTCACAGCAAACTTCATGAGAAACAGCGATGTAGTTAGAAAATTTTCTGAAAAAAAGATGCAAAATAGCGTTGATTTGTATTAAAAATAAAAATGATAAAACCATCAACACAAATTAGCAATGCTGAATTGAATAGCGCCGTCCGGTAAAAATAATAGCAAAGAACATAAGGACATTGTGCAAACAAAGTCACATACATAATCCTTCTGATAAACCGAAGATAAAGCTGTGATCTTTCCAATTTTCATAAAAAATCTCGTAAACATTTGCTAGCAGAAATAAGATGCTGTCGGAAATATTTCACTTCGCACAACTAGACATGCACATACTTCTGATAGCAACTTTAAATAAAAATTAGGGATGTCCCGGGGCAGACTTTTTAGCCGGGGTCGGGGCTTATGTTCCGGCACCGGGGCCGGGGCGAGATGTTGTGTACACAATGTATGCCGACCCTATATATGTATACACTTCTTGCGATCGTTAATAGTATTTTATGCAATAATATATACTTATTATAATATAAGCGCGAAAAGAGATTAATTAGAGATTTATCGTCTGATGAAGACTTTAAATAAATGAATTAAACCTCAGAGAATAATAAAAACCATTTGAAAGCATAATACCTCTGATTCCAAAAAAGTCAATTCAAATAATTCCAACTATTAGCGCAAAATCTAAATGTTAAGGCTTCAGAGTTTCAAAAATTAATAACTGTAGGCAAGAAATTTTCGATAAGCACATCAGACAGTTATCCAATCTCACAATAAACGATAGTAGTCATTAACACATGAATAAAAATTTTCTTTACTGCTATTTGGTTACCGCGTCTGCAGAAAGTCATTCAAAATTAACATTTCAGCTGATAGCATGCATTTTAAAGTTCAACCAGATCCTTTTTAAGCCAATTTTCTTTTTATAGGAGCGAACTTTTGAAGAGTCCTGAAATTCAAGTTAAAAAACAGACTGCATCATAAGTAGTTCTTGGATTTACACCGTCTATTTACAATTATCCATGTCTTCCACCCAGCTCTGCTACGCTACAAGAATGTTGATTTACGAGTTTTAAGCATCTTTTCCTCGTCAAAATTGAGACTGCGGCGTAAAAAAATTCAGAGCAGCACCGTTTGAATTACGAATAATTTGTTAAACTGTGAATGTCGACCAAAAAATTATTACTTAGTGCAAAATAGTCACAGAATAGATATGTTGTCTGGGCTCCAATAAGTGCAATCATAGCAAGTAATCTCTATTCCTTTCAATGCTGATCATTTAATCAATTTTCTATTATTTTATCCGGCCCGAATTCAAGATCATATGAGTATCATTTATAAGACCTAACAGACTGGAATAAAAATTAATGCAACATCCGATTTCAACTATGCACTTACTCTGAGAGATGAACTACAAACGCAAATGAACTACAAACGCAAATAATAAATCATCAATGTTAAATGATCGAATACATATCTACTCAGCAAATGGATTTTGAGTTTCTACTACTTATTTAAAAGTAAAAAAAGGGTGACTTTGAATCGCCTAAGTTGAATACAAGTCTACATTATTGCTTTAGAAACAGCTCAAATATCAAAATTTGCTGTTCGAATTCGTCAGTATTCTTGAATAGACCCTTTGTATGCTTCCTTACTATTTCCTAGATTGATCTTAGAAGAGAATTTAACATTTTAACTCTAAATTAATAAATAGTGTTTTTGCCCCGGCCCGGGCAAGCCTTACCCCGGCACCGGGGCTTGGGACATCCCTAATAAAAATCCATATATTCACAATCTGCAACTTAACCAGACACGTACAACGTACACTATATAAAATTTGAGGAGTCAGCCCCTTAAATTCCATACATCATTAGGTCTGTTTAAATGTTAAAAACGATGGATAGTCAATCTCACATGAGTGTGAGAGGTCTGGGGAGTCTGGACCCTCCAGAATACGGAAGACTCCCCAGAATTCGTTAGACACCTCGAGAATTAAATTTTCGGTACTTATTTTGCGATTTTGCTCCAGTAGACCCCAAACTTTGATCGCTGACCATGTATAAATACTATACATTTAAGAGGGGGATAGAATGGACCCCCACACAAAATCGGACGCCCCCCATCCCCTAAAAATTTTTGATTCACCCTCCCCTCGATTTTTCTAAAAATATAATTTTTTAGCCATTTTTAGGCGTTTTTGGCCAAAAATTGGAGGCCATTTACCGCCCCTCCCCAAAATATGGCCGGGGACCCACTCACAAAATTTCGAGCCGTCACATGTATGATAAATACAATATACCAAAACATTATTTTCGACGTAGCTGACGATATTAGAGAACATAGAAAAATAGGAAAATTTTCTAAGAATCTTATAGAATTGAATGGCCAAAAATCGATAAAACGCTTGAAACATATTTTCTTTGGGTTTTCTGACAGTTGGAAATACCGCAGGAGAGGTCAGTAGCATTTGCGAAGGATCAACAGCATACATGAACAGCAACCGAAATCTGGTGGGCGTAGGTGTAACTAGGAAAATTCAATTTTGGCAGTCTATCGTTTTTGGGGGTCTACCACATTCTCAGGGTCGGGGTCTACATCCCCCATACTCCCACATGTCCATTTGTGGTCAACAGCAATTGCACAGACAAATTAATTCTCTCAAGAATGCGTATAGAGATGACGAATAGTGATGAAACGGTCAAATCCAAATTCGGACCCGGAAGACTGTTTCTGCATCAGAATGTTGAAGTTCTGAACAGGGTTTAGATTTTGAGTCTGTTACTATCTCATTCAAATGAACTTGCGATTTTTACTGAAGTATTGTCGACTGACGTTAAATAGGCAGACCCTCAGAATTGAATTTTTGGCATGTTTTTGCGTTTTTTTCTGGATCCGCACGTGCTTGAATTCAGGATCCGTTTCATCACTAGTATCCATATTGAACTGTACTAACAGTACCTATAACACCAACTAGTTTGAATGCTAATGTACTAATGTTCTTGACAATTCCACTGTGCTGCGATTCGTCCCAAGAAGATAACATTATGTTAAATGAGTTCAACTGATTTGCAAATCGACGCCAGTCGCCAGCACTGGTTAATGCGGTCAAAGGCTTGTGGTTGGCGCCAATAGAGTTGCAACGACCGTCATGAGCAGAGTTCTTCACTTCTTTTACTTTTGAGTGCAGGTAAAATGTGGAACAGACCGCTGGTACTATCGCATAAACGCACAAGCTAGTCATAATGGCTTTACGTGGACCGTACAAGTGCTGGCGAATAAAGAATTTAATTTCAAAACCTCAGAAAATGTAGTATCACACCTTGTAAAAGACAAGAAGTTTGCTGCAAGAATAAGATCAAAAATCGAATTTTTTCGCAACATAATTATCGCAAATATAGATTTTCTGTTTCTATTCATCATCACTGTAATTTTATTCCATTAAACAGCCGCCCGTTGGACCAGACACACTGGCGTAAAAGAATAAAATGCTTATTGAATAGAATCATAAATAGTAAATCCTAACGCATTTCTTGCGATTTTATGATTCGTTTAGAAGAAGCAAGCCTACTCTTACTTTATTCCCATAGAGCAGCAAATTAAGATGCACAGGGTGGGCCATAAAAAACAAAGCGTCTCTTGGACCTTGTAATTTCTTGACAACGAAAACAAATGGAATGCGGTTTGCTTTGATAAAGAGCCTTATCATCCCCGCATTAAGAAGGCAAAATGATAAGTATAGCAATTGCATTGTCCAAAGAGTATATGCAGTTTAGCAAAAGTCATTTTTTTCGAGTCACGAAAGCATCTGTCAGAAACATTTGTTGCATTTGTCACCCTGTAAGTTTACAGTACTCTGTGACAGATGAGTGAAATTTCTTTTATTCTGAAGCCACTTAGCTTATTAGCTTCACGTCATTTTGGATTACTATAAAATAATGAGGCTTTAATCAAAAATTGCACGTTTTGGCAAATGCTTGTAAATAAAAACGTTGATTATGAATATAACAACCCGTAGTAAAATTGTATTTGTTTTACACAGGGTAAATTAATCAGAATAAGAATGGATAGAACAATAAACAAGCAATTTTCATATCACATAAAGCAAACCGCGTTTAATTATCTTTTTCTATCGAGAGGAAATAATGTTGTAAAGATAATTTATTTCATGCAGTGAATGTGCAAAATCCTGAATGGATTTGAAATAACAAATGTTTCTGTGTTGCATAGTAGGTACCCGAACGCGTTACCCAAAAACGAACGGACCGTGAAGTACGATTCGTGATCTACAATTCTAAACAAGTATTCCGATTCATCGACCTATTCTCCGGCCATAGAATATCATATTTTCCAGTTTCTCTGACTGCAGCTCAAAACGAGACATGTGGTATTAGCCATATGTTAATCATAGTCTATCGATTTGCTTTAAAGAGCGGGCATGTATCAATTCAACAAGGGAAATTCGGCATAATTAAGGGTAACATAGATGAAATTTTCGGTTCGTTTATAGTAAACCGAACCAATTAAGAAAGGAAAGAATAAAAAAATGGAAGAAATTGAATAAAAGAATTTTAAAAAAATTAATTTACTGAAAAATATTTAAAAGTGCTGAAGATATTTAAAAAGCTATTTAAAAATATCAGAAATAGAAGTAAAGTAGTAAAGGTAACAAGACGGTTTATGAACCAAGCATGCTCTGCAAACATGCACGGCAATTCTAAATTTTCAAGTGCCTTTCTCGGACGCGTCAAAAACATCGGTTTTCGTTACTCCGACAATACTTCTTCTACGAACTGTTTAGAAAATTTCTGAACAATCGCGAATTCTGGAGGGAGAGTTACAAAATTTCCGGGCGAGGGGGTTGCAAAACCCCTTCCCCAGATCATGTTTGATGGATGCTCTCCCACACTTTCTGAAACGTATGATGTAAAACGAGTGCACCATTCTTACGGGTTCAGTAGGACGGCGTATGGCCAGGTATCGAAAGACGGCCAATGCAGTTGTATGCACAAGGGCTATCGTGTGCGATACTACGTTCAAATTGACGTTCAACAGCAAATAATACATCGAAGTGTACGATTTGGTCGGCAAGTAGCATTCGTCAGAGTCGAGCGATACGAATACAGTATAGCAGAAAAAATTGACCAATAGGAGAAGCTGCGCCAACGACAAACCGACCAATAGGACGTTAGTGGCCGCCTGCCGCATCGCCGGCCTCGTCAGCACGCAAATGTTGGCCAAATTGCACAGAGCGCCAAAAGTACATATGGTCAACACGAGAGGCGTGTGAACGGTCAGATAAATGCCGTGAAAACGCCTCAACGGCGAGTGAGACGAGGCGTCGTCACCGCCGACGCCTCCGATCATCGGATACAACGTTCGATTCGCATAGAACGTACGATTATTGTATGAACGAATCATTACAAAATGGTGAAGTTTTATTGATAAAATTATCGAATAGTGAATGACGATCAGTCCAATAAAAAAATCGCTACTCGTTTCGAATCACGTGATCTGATAAAAACGCAATAACAATAGTGCAGTAAGGACGACGAGATCGTCGAAACAACAGCTTAAATAACGTCAAAATATGCTAGGAACGGATTTTCTTGGCCTTTTTGAAGACGGTGGAGGTTCGAGGCTATGCGGACCTTCGCGTTGGTCGCTTCTGATCGTCTGAAACGAAAAGCCATGGTTTGCACGGATAAAAAACGTACTAACGACATACAGGCAATATCAAGCAGGGCCTAGGGGAAGCGGCCCCACCTTGGCCGTAAAAAAATTTCATCAGGTAATATAATGCACGGAAAGATAAGAAATCGTTTGTGTCGGTTTGCCCAAAAATCGTCAAATTTCCAGCGCTTGGCGCCGTATGTGAAGTATTTTCTATAGTTTCACCTCAAGCACGCGCGACCAAAAAATGATACTTTTCATAGCCTATTAGACGAAAAGGAAATTTTTTCAAATAGTTCAAATGTTATGAGCTTAACGGATAGAGCATAGTAAAAAACGTGGGAAAACGCGGTTTTTACGAGCTATCCCTATGAAATTTCTGAGATATAAACCAATTTACTTTGGGTTCGCCCCTTCACCAAACCTGGGCGTGGGGGGTTTGGGGGTATGCAACCCCCAGAAACCAAAATACCCCCCCCAGAAATCAAAATACCCCCCCCCCAGAATTCAATTTTTGAAAATTTTTTTCGTTTTTTTCGCAATTTTTTGATGCCAATGGATAGTGCTTGATGAGAAACGTCGAAAAATGGTGTTTTTATCGCCATACCACCATTTTTAAGGCCATTTTTCGACCTTCGAAAAAATCTTGCACACCCCCCCCAGAATTTTCTTGCTGCCCACGTATGCCCTTCACCAACCTTGGCCGGATCCTGGATACAGGCCTGATAGGTATCGAGTATAAAATATGTGGTAATTTTTGATAGATTATGCTACTGATGACCATACATATACATGAGGGTCTGGTGATCTAGACCCCCAGAACGGAAAAATTGAAATTTTCAGGGGAAAAATAAGACATGATGGCCTAAATCTGAGGAAAATTACCATTTTCCGCAAGAGTGCTTGAAAATAATCAAAACTGTGGATTAACTTAGTTTTCACGCTATTTCAGCATTTATACCAATTTTTGAGGCCATCTGGGCACAAAAAAGGCTATCTGTCTAAGCTCGCGTCAAACGCCCATTCAGTGCATTGATAAAGCGGTATCTTTCTCAGTGCATCTGAAATGTCTTGAAGACAAAATGAACCAAGTGATATGAACTATGATCTGTTTCGTTTATTCGAGAGCTTTATCACGAAATTTAATCCACAAGAATTAGGTCACAAAAGTGGCTTATACATGCGATGCAGAATTGGTCGCAGGACAATATTAAAGATCATCGCAAAACTGGATATACTGTAGAATATCATTCCTAATTATTAGTTCAAAAAACTTTTGTAGTCACTTTGAACTTTTTCAAATAGCTCTCGGACAAATGAAAGGTTTGTTATAGCCTTAAGTTTATAAACAAAAAATAAGAAAGCCTAAAATTTCGGAGAGATGGAGTTGATTGCTCGTTCAAGCTCAAGTCCTGGAATAGCATGAAAGGAATAATAACGTTTATAGAACTGTGCCAGCCCGCATATACATATATTCAACCAGTTTTAGATCTTGAATTCTATATCGAAGGACTCAAATCGTTCTCTAAAAAATGAAAATTAATTGCGCAAAAAACTAAAGGATTGTGTGAATATCTTTACGGAACTATAGTTGATAATGAATATATTCAGGATTGGTGGCTAGAAATTAAACGAGGGGCGTTCAAAAAGTTCTTAGCCCGACTATCTTAAAGTGGTGTAAAGAACACCAAGAAGCTACATCTATTTAACGTTTTCTGTGTAAAGTTTCATTAAACAGTCTCTATTTTGTTGCTTCCATCTTCTTTTTTAGCTGACCTCATTCATAAAAATATGAAAATTCAAAAATTTGAGTACTGTAAATGCTTCAAATTTATGGTAACGCCTCCCTTTCCTACATGATAGTCAAAAATTGGGCAAAAGAGTCGAGCGTGTTCACCGATCGGCCGAGGATAAACCAAGATCCGGCCGACCTGTGGAAGGGGTCACGCCTAAGATTATTGACCAGGTTGCCACCCTGTTTGCTAAAGATCGGCGATTAAAAGACAGTACTTTAGCTTCAGACATTGGCGTCTCTACTGGACTGAAACTATTTTAAACGTTATTCACACCCATTTACTAATGTCCACGGATTGTGCACGCTGAGTGCCCAAAAACCTTAGAAAACTTGAAAAAGACCAACGTACTGCTTGCAGCAAAGAACTTTTGACCCTGTACAGAGCCAACCCAGTTGATTTTCATGCCCGTCTTGTTATTGGAGATGAAACTTGGCTTCATCATTAAGATCCGGGAAGCAAGCAGGAATTCGTGCGATGGAAGCATGCTGACTCTCTACCGCCAGAAAGTTTTGAACTGTCGAATCAGCTAGCAAAATCATGGCGTCCGTTTTTCGGGATTCTATATGATTACTGCTTTTTGATTATATGCCACGCAAGACTACAATTAAACGTGATTATTATGCAAAATTAACAGCTCAGTTGCGGCAAGCCGTAAAGGAGAAGCGGCGTGGAATGCTGAGCAAACGTATGGTGCTCCTTCATGACAATGCTCTAATCCGCAATGCTCGAATTCCCCAGGCTGCCATATCTGATTGTGGATTTGAAACTTTGAATCACCCACCCTAAAGCCCCGACCTGGTACCAAGTAACTTGTAACTATTTAGACATTTGAAACAGCATCTTCGTGGAATAATATTTCTGGACAATTTCGAACTGCAGAGGGCTACAGAAGCATGGTTTGAAGCTAAACCGTAAAGCTTCTATTTCAAAGGCAATGAAAGTGTAGTATACAAATGGAATAAGTTCGTTAGTGTTTATGGAGACTATATTGAAAAATTGGTTTAGGCATTCAATTGCACTCATAAGTGCTTAAAGCTAAGAACTTATTATACACACATCGTGGCGGTAGACAGCACGTACAATAAAGTGGTCTAGCAGATAGGAAATCACATGAAAATAAGAATTCCGGAATGGGACGTTTGGGCGCAGCTGGTTAGGCGTGGCCACTTTGGCGCGACCGTTTTGGCGCAGCCGTTTTGGCCAAAGGACATTGGCGCAGGAACATTTTGGCGCCGCCGTTTTGGCGCGACTGTTTTGGCGCAACAATATTTTTCTCATGTAGGGACGTTTTGGCGCGGCCATTTCGGCGTAAGAGAAACGGACGCTTGTACGTGTATGTTGTTGTACGAGTACGTACATATGTATGACTGTGTAGTACGTAATTATGGGTATTAGTATGGTATGTCAACACCTTGCATTATCTTCGCAAATTTGAACATTAAGGAAGTTTTCCTATATCAATTTTTTGCGCTGATTACGAATATGCTAACTATATGCGATTTTGCACAATATTTCAGAAGTTATTTGCGCCTGCAAATTTGTTCACTTTGAATGCAATGCGCCGGCACTACTGGATGAAGAGGGACCCTACATTTTTTCTCAAAACCAAGTTTCCAAATTGAGTATGCTGAACACGATTCTGACAATATTATGTGTCAAACAACAGCAATTGCTTGCGGATTCAGATTGGTGCCAGACATGAGCTAAGCCTAAGGCATAAATGGAGCGAAAATTGCTCCATTTATCTCAGGCTTAGCCCATGCGCTGGCATCAATGTGAATGCACATAAATAAGCCTAAGCCTAAAATACATTGGTAACCACACATTGGCGTGGGGGATCTGGACCCCCCAGAAACCAAAAGATCTCCCCCCAGAAATCAAAAGACCTCCTCCCAGAAATCAATTTTTGAAAATTTTTTTCGTTTTTTTCGCAATTTTTTGATGCCAATGGATAGTGCTTGATGAGAAACGTCGAAAAATGATGTTTTTATCGCCATATCACCATTTTTAAGGCCATTTTTTGACCTTCAAAAAAATCTTGGACCCCCCAGAATTTTCTTGCTGCCCACGTATATTGGCAACTCCGCTCAGTCACAAACCCACGACGCTTCAGAGATCAATCGAAACATTCCCAAAGGCGCAGCTTACTTTTCGCCTATCCTTTTCAAGTAAGCTGTGCCTTTGGGAATGTTTCGGATTAGTCTCCGAAGCACCGGGGCACTGTGACCGAGCGGGGTTACCAATGTATTAGGCTTAGGCTTAGTTATGTGCATTAACATGGAGCAAAAATTGCGGAGCGAGCGGAGCAATTTTTGCTTCATTTATGCCTTAGGCTTAGCCCATGTCTGGCACCAATCCGAATCCGCAAGCAATTGCTATTGTTTGACACATAATATTGTCAGAATCGTGTTCAGCATACTCGATTTGGTCAGAATACTTGGTTTTGAAAAAATTGAGAAAAATGTAGGGTCCCTCTTTTCCAGTAGTGCCGGTGCATTGCATACGAGCATACGTGGGCAGCACCAAAATTCTGGGGGGAGGGTGCAAGATTTTTCAAAGGTTAAAAATGGCCTTAAAAATGGTGGTATGGCGAAAAAAACCATTCTTCAAAGTTTCTCATTGAGCACTATCCATTGGCATCGAAAAATTGCAAAAAAACACAAAAAATTTCAAAAAATTGATTTCTGGGGGGGGTATTTTGTTTTCTCGGGAAGGGGGGTGCATACCCCAAACCCCCCCCACGCCCAGGTGTGCATACGTGTATGATAAGGTGAAAAAATTTGCAGGCGCAAATAACTTATGAAATATTAAGCAAATTTACATATAGTTAGCATATTCTGTAATCAGCGCAAAAAATTGATCTAGTAAAACTTCCTTAATGTTCAAATTTGCAAAGATAATGCAAGGTGTTGAGATACCAAACTAATACCGTAAGTAAGTAGGTACCTACATATATTGCATGTATACTCGCTGAAGAAATTGAAGGTTATTACTGAGGTAGGTATTTTATGAATCAGACGTGAGAAATTGTTCGTTCGCACAATGTTTTTGGCTAACAATAAAAAATGAATACGTAATGAGAAATTTGATGATTGCGTTAAACTGGGCGAAAATATTCCCTTGCCACGAAAATATGTACGACAAAAATACAACATCCATCTGCTGATGCTGCCGATAGTGTCTGCTCTAAGAAAGCTTTTCTTTAATTGAGAAACATAACTGAAGAAGCATACAAAATGAGAGCACTTTTGCGATCTTCAGAGAATTAATTTTTACATTTCATGATTTCGTTCGTAGCGAAATTCAGGAGTAGACAACTCAGAAATAATCGATTATCAATTTATCCTATCACAGGATAAATTTTGCGCATCATCAATAATGACGTACTGCGATCGAAACTTCGAACGGAAAGCTTTTGCGTTTCAAAAATAAAATTGGAAATATACTTGAATACGTATACGGTACTGCATGTTTTATGAGTAATTACATAGGCATGATTGAAAGCATGTAAATCACACACGAGCATGAAAATTCGAGTTGTTGGACCCATGGTAGCAACCATACGGAATGTTTTGCGGACCTCAGAATTCCATTTTTTTCATAACTGATGGTAAATTAATACCATAAAATTACGGAATTTATAGATCAGTGCCATCAATTTTATTGTAGATATAAAGTATTATTTAAATCACAAATTCCTGTCTATTCAATTTATCATCTTTTCCTTCTTCTTTATGCCAATAGGCAGCACATAAAAACATCAGAAAATTGTGCTTTTGACTTAACTATCAATCTAATGGTTCTTTATCATGGAAAATTTCTGATGCCCAAGAACATTAGAATTTCAGTCATGCCACGAATGTGTGGTTCAAATGCATAGCTCAACAAAATTTCTTGACTGCACAATGTTTCTGTCTAAATCAGACACTTATCTTCATTTTTCGAATTCAATGTACCCAAAACAGTTGCGCCAAAATAGCTGCGCTAAAACGGCTGCGCCAAAACGTCATTGCGCCAAAACAGATGCGCCTAAGTGGCCGCGCCAAAACATCCTCGCGCCAAAATAGATGCGCCAAAACGGCTGCGCCAAATGGCCGCGCCAAAATGGCCGCCGCCAAAATGGCCGCGCCAAAGCGGCCACGCCCAAACGTCCTAGACCGTAAGAATCTATTCTTGCTCGCGCTACATAATTTGAACATACTGGATAATACCATTTTTATGAAATTTGAAAGCAATATATCGTCTTGATCGTATCAACAGTATTGAAGCTTTCCTCGGATATATAAGCGAGCTAGGCATATTCTGCATAATATGTCTAATCGACAAATTGCCATTAAATATTTTCCTTTTTCCAAACCACTAACGGAAATTAGTTTTTATCTCAAAATTTTGCCAAGTCATCACTTTTAAAAACCTACTTCAATTATGGCAAAACATACTTTGCCTAAAAACGATCCAGTACCTTCATTTCAAGACATTAGTTAAAGGCAGAAAAAAATTGCAGATTCGAATCGTAAGATCGATGAAGTACCCGCTACCACTGGCCAGAAGTTCGAGCTGCAGAAACGAAGGCTGAAAGCTACAAACGCTATGGATTAAAATACTCCACGCGGCGACGAGCGGCGAGAAATTGCCGCAACGGCCGCCGCAGAAATTTCGCGCAAAACCCATTTATACTTCGGGCTGCGACGACGGCAGCCGGCGAATTATTCGCCGCCGCAATTTGATTTATCCTTCACGCGGCCGCCGCGCCGCGGACTGATTCGCAAAAGTCTGGATTTTTTCGCCGCTTTCCAATTTATACTTCTGCCGCGCCGCAAGGAGTCAGAATTGTTATTTTTAGCTTTTTCGGCCATTTTTCGCCGCGCCGCAAAAGTCAAAAAGCCCATTGCTCTTGCGAATGCTAATGAGGTTTCGAGCCGAGTGTCGACGTCGAATCATTTTGAATTTTAATGAGGTATCGATTTACGCAATATTCTGCGGCAGTTCAGCAAGAAGTATAAACGCATTGCGCGAAGCGGCTGCGAAGCGGCGGTGAGGCGCTACCTTGTCGCTGGTTTTTTGTCCACGCGGCGAGCTCGCTGCAGTGAAGTATAAATGCACGACGCGGCGCGGCAAGCGGATTTTGCCGCAGAATATTCGCGCAGGGTCGACTATTTTTTGGGCATACTGTGGCCGCAAGAAACCCCTTTGCGGCGCGGTTCGCGTGAAGTATAAATCAGGCTTAAGTTCACTAACGTTTTATTGCTTAAACGAGCCAATTATAATTTTAGTCAGCTAGAAATGCAGAATAACTGATAGCAGATATGAAGACTCTGCTCTGCTGTTCAATCTTTCACAGAAAAAGATTAGAAATATCAAAACTTTGCCATAATAAACAACTTTGTGAAGCTTTCACTCACTCCGAATATCGGTCAGAGTCAGGAGCAGACATGCATTTGGGGAGAGTGCATAATGTAACGGCTCGAAATTTTGGGTGGGGGTTGTGACCATACCTCCAAGAAGTAAAACATTTGAAATATTTTATGAAAGGTAAAATGAAGGCCAAAAATAGATGACAATAAACTCTTCTGTAAAAACATTTGAAATTGATCACAAAGTATGGATTAGCACAGTTTTCACGCAATTTTCAGCATTCATACAAGTTTTTCATGCCATTTTGTCACAAAAAACTGTCTGGCTGACACCCTTGAACTCGAACCAGATGACTCCAACCACCACACCATTCTGTGCATCTAAAGCCAGAGGTAAGCAAGCTCCGTGTACATCAGATGTACGACAGAAGAGAGTAGGTACCACACCTGGGCTATACCTTGTTGGCGCCCATCTTCAGAACGGGAAGAATTGAAGTTTGACGGAAAGAAGGTGAACTTTGGATGGGGATGTGTTTTGTACAGTAAAGCCTAAAATTCCACTTTTATACCAACAGAACGAAATTTTAAAGTAAACAACCACTTTTTTGGACCAGTCAAACCCATTTTTAGACCCGGACAACCACTTTCGGATAACCATTTTTTGAATCAGAGAAGACAGTTTTCGAAGCGGACATTTAACTTCTGAGCTGGTGATTGGACAACCTTTTTCTCAAACAGGACAACCACCTTTTACTTTGAAGTTTGGATGGGAGACCCATTGATCATTAAACAGATATGTTAGGTGGTGCCTAAATACAGGTGGTACCTATACAAGAAACAATCGCATAAAAAAGCATGAATTTAACACATAATTATGCCCTTTATTCTAAATTTCGACTTTTTACCGAGAGGATTAGGTAATTTTCTTGTAATGGATGTAAACGATGGCAGAGACTAATCTTTAACGCGACGTTAAAGCCGGTGTGGCTGGCAAGTTGCATCTGTTAATTTGAACGACACACGGGAATGAAAAAGGAAAATTCATTTTGAGACATGACATCCATAAATGATAATTCTAACAGTGTTTCTTCGAGTCGCCTCGCCTCCCTAACGAAAGCAAAACCCGAATGATAGAATTGTTGATGGAAGAATTCACGAGCTTAATTACTTTCCTGCGCGATGCACCGCTAAATAGCCATATAGTAAGCGTTAAATCGACACGGTAAATCATTTAAAAACATCTGCTGTTGCACGTAGCAATGTATTTGGACACAAAACTCGTTTATTCCCATTTATTTCTATCCTCACATTTCTACGTTTAGTATATACATGCGTATGGTCGTTTTCTGGTGTTTTCCGTCGCTTACGTGTAGCTTTTTGTTCACGATGAAGCAAGACAACAAAATACAAAAAAACTGGCAGCAGAAATTCTGTAAAAAAGTTTAGAAGCTCTGCTTAAAAATCTCATTTGTTAGAGATTGTTGCACTCTCGATATAGGGTGGGTAATCCATCAAAACCCCTATAAAGTGAATGGATGTACTCTCGATATTGGGTGGTTAATCCGTCAAAACCATACGTGGGCAGCACTAAAATTCTGGGGGGTGCAAGATTTTTCAAAGGTCAAAAAATGGCCTTAAAAATGGTGGTATAGCGAAAAACATCATTTTTCAACGTTTCTCATCGAGCACTATCCATTGGCATCAAATAATTGCGGGAAAAAACGAAAAAAATTTCAAAAATTGAATTCTGGGGGTATTTTGGTTTCTGAGGGGGTATTTGGTTTTCGGGGGTGTATACTCCTCAAACCCCTCACGCTAAGGTGTGGTCAAGACCCCTGTAAAGTGAATGCACTACCTCCCAAACTCCAACTTCATTTTGAGTCATTGCATGTATGAGCAAAATGTTAAAATACCGAAAAATTAAGAACTTTTAGTTGCTCGATACATGTCAATGCTGCTGAATTAAACTGCTTAGTAGCAAAGACGGGTTACCACAATGCCACCAATTTCATGAATTCTTTAGACTGTAAGTTATAAGAATTGTAGCTTTTCGGTGCAACACTTTGTGCTCAGTAAACAAATTAGTCGGGTAGATCTAACATTTAAGGGAAGCCTAGGAAAATATAAACATAACGGCATACGATGAAATCTCTCCAAATTTCAATTAGTCCCTCTATTGTTAAAATATTATTCATACTTTATTCGAAAAATCGCAAAGATATCAGCTATATTTTTTAATAGAAATACATGCCGACTTTCAGCAAAGTGACGAACGAAGCAAGCATATATTCCGTGCCATAGAAAAAGTCCTCCCTGCGCAGCATACATGCACAGTAAGGGAATTCTGGGGGGTGAAAACCTAAAGTGCCTTTTTTGGGCCTCCAAAATGCCGGTACGCGTTAAAAAACATCGTTTTTTGGCGTTTCTGACGATACTCTATCCTTCTAGAGCATGAAATCATGAAAAAATTTCGAAAAAAGTCGAATAAATTGACCAATATATCGCTTAAAACATGAAATATATGGCGCGAAACGCCGAAAATTTGGCGATTTTGAGCAAATAGATAGCCAAAAACCCTTAAAAAGACACTTTTTCTACCAATTTTCAGGTAAGTTTAGGAAACTTTTGAAAAATCGCCAATTTGGGGGGTGAAAAATTTTGCGGGGGATGAAAAATGATTCTTGCAGTGGGGGTGAAACCCCCCAAAAACCCCCCAAGATCATGTATGCCTATAAGGTATGAAAATCTCAACTCAATCCTTCATCAAACACGCCTGAAATGAGACGAAGCAAAAAAAATCGTGCATACAGTCAGATTTTATAGGAGAAAAGCCGGGAAATAAGAAAAATGAGAAATCCGGAAAATTTGAATCAGCATTTTGAAGCGCTGACCACTTGTGACATCAGAAGTGCATACCATAAGAACAGTAGAGCCAATTCCTAGAATTTGGACACGCGCAATAAAATGTTAATTTGTTATATGTATTTTGCTTGAAAATTTTCAGCTCATACTTTCCAGTCTGCAACGTATTGAACCTGGAAAATTATTCAAATGGTTTTTTAGTTGAAAACAGCGATTAAAATAACATACTCATCCAGAGCCTACCTATATCAGTGACTCTTCAATAAAAATGAAGTAATGCTCGGCAGGGAGCTATAATGAGTATTTTGCATGAATATAAATTGCTAAACGCTTTTACTGCATATAAGAACCAGTCAATAAGGATGAAAAAGCACGAGTTGGAAGAGGATATTCAAAAAAATAATTTGAAGAAAAATTTCAGTGCTTGAAGCGTATATAAGGACCCATGAAATCATTAAAATTGCTCAGATAAAAACATCGCTTGTGGATAGGGTAGCTCATAAGCTCAAGAACGGGCTAGCGGGTGGGCGAAAACGCATCGGAGCGCGGATAGAAGCGCGTTAATTATAAGCATTCAACGGCAGCTGAAAAATAGAAAAAATACGCTGTAATTAATCGGTGTGCACACGATCAGAAAGCCACGAAAATGGCAATTTGAGAAATCTCGTTTACAAATATAATGAAACCTCTTCAATGTGCAAAAGCCAAAGCTCATGCAGAAAGACATATAATAGTGAGCTTTACTCATTTGTACAATACAGTAATTCAAAAAGCAACTGGCAACCCCGCAGGATGAAACTGATAGGTATACAAAACTTGAGATTAAGCGATAAACAAGTTGGCTCAAGAACATAGCTTGGACAACGGCAGGATAGCCCAGAGCTTAATAATTAATTTAGGTTGCTTGGATGTGGCATTTGCCAAGGAAACTGAGTTTGTGAGAAAAACTTGCGCAGCAGGCAAGAATGCTTATAAACAGCTAATTTCAATCAACGCGTAACATCAAAAAAATAATTACAATAATAGAAATGAATAAGAACGAAAATAAAATAAAATAAATCGTGTTTCGATAAGTCCAAAAATCAAATTATTTGAGCCACTTTAGTAATATTATAAGCGCACGAATGATAAAAAGATAATGCAAATGTTGACATGACGTTGTACGCTCCTATGATTCTCACACATCGTTTTTCTGCTACGTAGGTTTTTCGGTTAGAAGCTACTCGTCCAAACACTGCAATATAAGGGTAGAGTAATAATCAAAGTTCGCGACGTGATCAACCGAAACTTTTTTCAGCAGCCGGAAATATTACGAAATCAACTTCATAAATAAAGTACGATCGGTTAATTGTCAAGCAACGATTATAGCCGTCAGCAGGATAAATGTAGCGGCTCTCTAAAGCAGCGGGCTAATGAGACAGATTATTCCTTTAAATGACGTTAGATATTATAAACTTCGAAGCGTGGGGCAAGGGAGAATTTCCTGAGGGAAAATATGGAAGATAAAGGTTAGAAATGGACAAAAGTCAATATTTTTTTCGTGAAATTGATTGAAACCGAGCAACACCTGAGAATTAATGTAGTTATTGAGTTTTTTAAACCTTTCTATTTATTTTTTAAAATCATTTTATCTACGAAAAGACTCCATGAATCAGCGGACCAGACTGACCCAGACCCCGTAAATACGGCGCAAATGCAACTATGCCTGGAAGTTTATAACCCGACACACCAACCAAAGCATCAATTCTATCCGTTTTATTGCCTCAAAACAATTAAATGCCTTCGTCCGCTGAAAAGTGTGACTGATGGAAGTACATCAGTTTCAATCATTTTCAGCAATCAATCAATGCAACAAATTGCATCAAACAACAATATGAAAATTTTCAGGTCCCAGCGCCGTGCCGGGGCGCCGGGCCAGGCCCCGGCGCAGCTTCTTAATCCAACTGCCAAATAATATGACAGTAAAAGCAACAAAGCGTCAGCCAACTCGAACAAGAAGCAGACATAGATTAAGATCCGGTCATCCACCTAAGAAAGCGTAAGATGCAAAACTGCTTATCTGAGATACAATTTACTTCTTTTAAATTATTAAAATTTTCTATGAATAATTAAAGCTACCATTCGCGACCATTCAAGCAGCCATAATATTGGCGTGCTCTCGACCAAACCAGGATTGCATATTTAGCACATGATGCTTTCAGATTTCAATTACTTAAAACAATATAATTATCAGAAGCGACTGAAATCTACACCTATTTTGAATAAAGGGCGTCATTTTGAAAGATGTGACGTTTGGAATGTGATCACTACTTGATCGGCAAAGAATTTCAACAAGTCCAGATATTTAAAGCCATCGGCGCTACGGGCAACGTAGAGGTGGCCAGAGGGGGGATGAAATCCAGGCTTTGTCATACGGTGCAATTGTAGTTATTCTTCTTGTGCAGGGTCAGGTTCCCATAAGCCAATGTACATTCAGCAAATATAAATCTTAGTGCACTATAATATGGTACAGTTGCACGCTATGTATGGTAAACTGGGTTTCTTGGCCCTTGTAAGTGAACTTAAGTCAATTCGTAAGTTCCTAGCGATGGAAGAAAAATACAAAAAATGTATCAATACGGCACGAAGCGCCGCAAATGTCCATTTTTCTACTGAATTTTCGGCCTTTTTTCCGCAGTAAGCTCAAAAATTGTCTCGCAGAACCCATCAGTTTCTCAAAATCGCCTAACAGTACCTATTTTCCAAAGTCTTAGGTAGAGGTAATACCTCCCCCCCCTTTCACACACTTATGCCCATGTGTGTTTACAGGTGTGCAGACAATTAATCGCCAACAATGAATCGCGCACAATTAATCGTGGACAACCAATCGCCTTAACAATTAATCACGCTGGGACATGTAATCGCCTAATATACTTATATGTATGTATTTATAGTAAAAACAATACTTTACTTGAAACAAAAACTGACGTCGCAAAAATATCAGCGAATTTGTCTAAAAATTGAAACTGTGTGACAAGCCACGCAAACAAGAAATATCCAGCTCCCCATAGCTATTCACGATTCTTTGAATACGAGAGCTGTAAAATCTCTGTATTTTTTCCTTCCAATAGAGAGGTTGCTGGCCAAAAACTGTTCAATCATCATTTCGTCTTTACTTTGTTCTAATCGTAGCGCCTTGAAAAATTCTAAACTGTGGAGTGATGATTCTGAAGCGTTTTTAGCAATCAATTTTCTCGAAGGTGTAAAATTCTCGACGCTTCTCGCAACCATATTCTTATGTTTTGACTATATTTTATTCCATTTGTTTGGGGGCCCCTAGAAAAATTTTCAATTCCCCCAGAATTCGCGATTTTTCGCAGAAAAGCGTTATTTCAAACTACATTTTGTTCAATTTATTCGACTTTTTTGATTTTTTCCTGAATTTCCTTGTGCTGTTATGCTCTAGAAAGATAAGGCATCGTAAGAAACGCCGAAAAAACGATGTTTTTTACGAGTACCCACTCATTTTTAGACCCAAAGAGACAGCTCAAAATTTCAACCACCCTCCCAGAATGCCTATGCTGTGCATGTATGATAATAAGCTAAGCTTTCACATCCACTACTTTCCTTTTTACACACCTCTTTATATATTTTTATATGCAGGTATTTATTTTTGACATGCCTTTGATGACGCTTGGCTGGTTACGACTAAATAGACCCACGATTAATTGTGCGCACGATTAACTGTTCTGGGATTAACTGTTGGCGATTAATTGGTCCGCGATTAATTGTTGGCTGTGCGATTAATTGTCGCGTAATCGTGTTTACAGCATGATTTCGTACTTAATCGGTTGAGTGTCAATTGAAAATTATCATTAATCATTATGTTGATAAAGCTTACGGTTTTCAATGATTTCGCAATTAAAAGACTTCAAACCGATACGAAAATTGAAAATTGAAAAAATAACGATAAAGCTGAAAATTTTATTGCATAACAGCTCACGAAGATTCTCTATTTTAATATTTGTACAGTAAACATATTCATCACTCTAAAGATTTCTAGTACGACTATAGTTGATTTGGCTCAGCAAAGATTGTCTGCGATATCAAATTTATCGTTGCTCTAAACGTATAAATAGTCATAGCTGATTATCGAGTAGCATATATATAATGTTCGTGGATTCGCTAATTATCCTTACGTATAAAAAATTCATTAGGCGCTAGTAACTGAATATCATTTTTGACACATGATTACAAAATCATGTAAATGAAGTAAAACTGGTATTTCAAGAGGAACGGCGATTTTTTGACAGAAAAACTTACGCCAGGTTGGCATGTGTTTATAAGCGTATAAAGGCAATTTGAAGCATACGAAAAACTTGACAAAAAAGTTAGCATCAAAAAATGAGACACACATAATTATAATAACATTTGCATCTACAGTAATGACTAAGTTCGGATGATTATTGTGTTGTGACCATAATTGCGGCTGGAGAGACTCGAGGAGTATTAGAAATTAATGTAAAAATCTATATTATTTAATATGGGAATCGGGACAACTGATAAAATTTATGGTTCTGCAAAGGAAAAATTCCAAGAGAGTAGTTCCCATGCATGACCCTTTGCTTTCTTTATTGTTTTCTAAATAGGCTTTTAACACAAAAATAATATATTGCAAATATCTCATGATCATGCAAATATAGATGATAATTCTGGGACGGTTAGTCCAAAAGTTTTTTTAAGTGTCGTTTTCAGCCTAAAAGCAAAGGGTAAGAGCTAAAAGCACCAATTTTGACGTTTCAGACTACGCTCATCCTTTCTGGACATAAAAACATTTAATTCTGAAAATTCAAATAAATTGAACAAAATATTGGCCGAAAACGTTTATTCAATAGATTAATTTTTTTTAAAATCAGAACAGCTAAAAACCTATAATAAGCTCATTCCCACAGGCTTTTTAGAAAATTAGAAATTGGGGCATAAGCCTCTCCCAGGAATGCGTATGCTCATGACTGAAGTATTCTAAGACAATGCATGACCCAAAACATACAGAAAGCCAGGCTTAAGAAAAAGAATTCAGCCATATCAGCACCATACATGAAAAGAATGTAAATTCTGGGGGTAAGACACAAAAATTTTTTAAAAAGTGCCTTTTTTAGGCTAAAAAAAGATGAGTACAGCGTCAGAAACACTGTTCTTTGACATTTCGGGCAATGCTCGTTCTTTCTAGAACATAAAAACAGAAAATTTAAAAAAAGAATTAAAAAATAGAGTAAATTGAACAAAATATAAAAAGACCCCCCCCCCCCAGAAATCAATTTTTGAAAAATTTTTTTCGTTTTTTTCGCAATTTTTCGATGCCAATGGATAGTGCTTGATGAGAAACGTCGAAAAATGGTGTTTTTATCGCCATATCACCATTTTTAAGGCCATTTTTTGACCTTCAAAAATCTTGGACCCCCCCCAGAATTTTTTTGCTGCCCACGTATGGGCACGAAGCGGCCGAAAATTTGACCTCTGAGCCAAAAAATGCATGAAAAGGCACACATTTTTTCCAATTTTTACAAAAATTCGACGATTATGGAGGATCGTGGCCATTTTGTGAGGGAACTCCCAGGCGCGGATCCAGAGGCGCGGAGGCCCCCTTAAAAAAATTTTCTGATATATATATATACGCTGAAATGCGCCCAAAATTGAGCAAAAAACGCAGAAACATCAAAATTTTCGGCGCTCTGCGCCGAGTCATCATTATTTTTCGTTACAGTGTTCCAGCATTGTGTTTAGAATCCTGAAGCAGCTAAAATATTCCAGTGATTAACTCCAATTTAGCAATTTGACGTCCTATTTATCGGTTGAAACCAGACGTGTTCTTAGGGGAAAGGTGTTTGGGATGTTTGAACCCCAGAATGGCAGCTGACCCCCCCTCCTCCCGCAAAATGGCCGCGGACCCCCTTACAGACCACAGTCAGATTTTTTGAAAAAGAAGGAAAAAGAAGTAGTAGCTAGTGCCTTTTCAGGCGTTTTTAGTTCATTTGGTATGTACATTTTTTGACTATATTTTGTTCAATTTACTCTCAATTTTTTCAATTTTTTTATAGATTTCTTTCACGTTTTTATGTCCTAGAAAGAGCGAGCATTGGCTGAAACGTCAAAAGACAGTGTTTTTAACGTGTATCCATCGTTTTTTAGCCCAAGAAAGGCACTTTTTAAAAATTTTTGGGCCTCGACCCCCAGAATTCCCAAGCTGTACATGGCACGGTTGAAGCTCTAAACTCTGGTTGGACGTCGTGCTAAAGGTATGTAGAACTCATTTTGTGCCAGTTTGGCAATTTCTCGTTTTGTTTCGTTTTTCAGTTCAGAAACGCACTTCACAGCAAGAGTTTGTAATGGCTTGTACGTATGCAGGAGCTAATTAATTCTACCTGTTTTTAGGTTGAGTTTAGAACCATAATTAGGCCGAATTTAGTGAAAGTTTTTACATTACAGTTCAACGTTTCATTTTAAAAAGTTTCCAGTGCTCCGCCTCGGGTCTCGCTGAGGGGCGCTTGAGCGCGTCACTCCAGATCTCCAAGCTGCAAAAAACGAGGGTGTTTCTTGCATTCTTTTTGTATCCAAGGCAATCAATCAGTCGGGCTATGTATAAATGTGTGATCTCCGGACCCGCTCGGGCGGGACCGCCCCATCCCCGGAATTTCGCTTCTCCCAAGAATCCCCAAAGGAAAAATGGAAAATTGGCAAAGCGCGTCTAATCACATTGCCAAAACAGGTTTTGAAGCGTCTTTTCGGAGCTAGTGAACTCAAAACTTTCTCTGGCGCTTCGCGCCGGATTTATGGTTCATGTATGGTTTTGTCCTCTGACCGCTAAACATCACTCGAACATCGCTTATAGAGAGCAAACGTTTTTCCGGCGCTGGGTGCCGGATTCATTTTTCACTTTAAAGTTTTTGCCTTATGAGCGCTGGATTTATTATTTATCTGTTTTTTTGTCTTCTAGCCCGCTTCACATTTTTTCGCGCTTCGCGCCGAATTGGCTTATTATCTGAATAATCTTTTTTTATAAAGCACAATGATTAAAAACAAAGACAGGAGATAAAATTACTCTTGAATCAGAATGACAGAGAAATCGGTTGCCGCAGATGAAGCCTAAATGATCACTTTTATGTATATCGATATTGAATAAAGTGCAAAATTTCTGAGATTTTATTTTGGAATTTTTCTTCGCCATCGTTAAGAGATCGCCGAGATACGCTCAAAACTGCCTTTATTTTCGCTTATCTGCTCATGGATCTGAAAATATCTAAGTTCAAAACTTTGGACCATCCACCCCAAAATTCTTTTTCCTGGATCTGCTAACGGAAACTCCTGAAACTCCTTACCCCAGAAAACATATGCTCAGCAGTCAGCACCCTATTTTATAAGCTGGTAAAAATCGAACGAATTAAGCAAAAAATGGCCAAAGCAGATTTCAGCATGATGGCAATACAGTTGCTGTAAATAATCAGTAAAAAAATTAGTAAAGCAAAAAAAGACCGAATAGTTCTTTACCTAGTTGAATCACACTCCGTGATCTGTATGTCCTTTTGTTCAGTCGCCGTTATACAAGTACCAAATTTCGTGTATTTTTCTGGACAATAAATATTTTCTTGTCTTGTCACAAAAATTGGCGATGTCCACACATGCACAGCATAGAATAGGGGGGTGAAATCATAAAGTGGGCCCAAAAATGGTAGGTACGCATCAAAAACATCGTTTTCAAGCGTTTCTGACGATGCTTTATCTTTCTAGAACATAAAAAACATAAAAAAAATTTGGAAAAAAAAGTCGAACAAATTGAACAAAACATAGTCAAAACATGAGTGTTAAGATGCGAAGCGTCGAAAATTTGGTACCTTTGAGCAAATGGATAGCTAAAAACGCTTAAAAAAAGCACCTTTTTTTACAAATTTTCGGAAAATTTTTGGGAACTTTCGAAAACTCGCCAATTCTGGGGAAGGTGAAAAATTTTTGCGAGGGGGTGAACATTTTCCTATTTTTTACTCACAAGAGTGACGAAACTAGTCAGAATGAGACAAAAAGTCTTTAAAAACGCAGTTTTGCACATTAAAACATGCTATACAGGATGTTTTAGCCATTTTTCATATTTGACCTGCAAAAAAGGCTAGACTCTTAATTTAGTGGTCTTAAATTTCGTGATTTCAAACCCCCTGAACGTTCGACCTTGGGAAACTATGGATGAAACACTAACCCCCTTTCAAGATCATGTATGGCGATGTCTGTTCTACGTCTCGAGATATCCCCAAGACTATGATTGTATTTAAAATCGCGCAGACCTTGAGAATAAGAAGGGATCGAAAAAACGTCGGAAGTACAACGGAAATATTGAAAAAAAGCACTCGACCTAATTATACTTTGTTCTTTATGTTGAATTGCGCTAAAAGTGAAGCGATCATTGAATAAACGGTCCACCTTAGACGAATCTAGCGCATGCAACGCGTGATCACAAAAATCAAATAATGATCGAAAAAGTCAGAACGCTGATTATTCCTGCATGGACCATTTTTCATCACTTCCTGCAAGCGTTCCAAATTATCTTGTCATTAGTGATCGACCGGAGCGGCCAAAATGGTCGGAGCCGGGGATCCGGTCGGAGCCGGATTGGACCATGTTTCTCCAGCCGGAGCCGGAGGCCGGATTTGGACGCCGGAGCCGGAGGCCGGAACCGGAGAAATATTATTTTACACGTGTGGATAGATAGGACATCTTTGTGACCAAGACCTAGACCATAGTGCACATGCATCTCAACTGCATACCAGCTAATTAGTTATGTAAAATAGACTACATTCAACAAAATTTTATTCAAAATTACTCGACAATCTTGTCGTCATTTTGCAGCTAAGTGTCTATAATATCTTCACTGTACGCGGTATCTATAAAATCATAAACGTACAGACAGTGGCGGATGTAGGATTTTCCTAAGAAGGGCGGTATTTCAACTTTTCCAAAAACTTTCAAAAATAGGTCCAAAAATTTGCCCTTAACGCGCGAAATAGCGTTTTTTTCGGTGTCTTACATTGTATACTTTTACATAAAATCACTTTTGACGCAATATTTTTTCTTAATATTTTAAAATTTTAGACAATTTTGTGCGAAAAAATCATTAAATTTATTTGACTTTAACAAAAATCTGGCGTGAAGCGCCGGGAAATTTGTGAAATTAAGGCGGATAGAAGTCTAGAAGCATGATTTACTGCTCGATTTCCTGTATTTATAGCCTTTGATGCGAAACATCGAAATTTGTAATTGAAAATAGAAGAAAACTATGCAAAAAAAGCTGTTTCTGCTGTTAAAATTGTTTTGAAACCTACAAGAACAGAAAATGGCTTCCGAACAGTGTTTTTTTTGTGCAAGGTCCGTTTGTACATGTACAAAGATGGTCCCTGAAAGTTTTTGTACATTTTGTACACACAAATTTTTGCGTACTATGATTTAGTACGATAGCGACTTTTATGTGGTAAAAACAGTTGTTCGACCTTTAAAATGTATTTTAGCTAATTCCTGGGTTTATGAGGGCAGAAATCATTAAGAATCGTTTTAAAACGGCGCGAAGCGCCGAAAAATTCGACATTTTTCCTTTCGAAATGCAATTTCTGCTATTATAAAGATATATAGGACACACGATTACCCATTTCGGCGCGAAGCGCCGAAAATTTTGCGAATTTCAGACCTTTTTTGCACTTTTTGTCTTCCCAAAAATCTTTGTACATGTACAAAGACGGTTCCGAAAAGTCTTTGTACATCGGGAAAAATCTTTGCTGAATATAAAAAAACCGTGCTCCCAGATCACCAATGAAGTAAATAAATGTCATTAATAGGTATCATCCGGCGCGTAGCGCCTGAAAATTTTGAGAAATTATGGTCACTGACGGCCAAAAATAATTGCAAATTGCATATCCATTCTTTATCTCGCCAAATATTTTTGGCCGATGGGGGAATACGCCCCTGCGTACAGAATGGACAACAACATTATCTGGAAAAACAGGAATTTCCTGCAGCAATTTTCACAGCGATTGCATGAATCGATCAATAGAGTACTTTTCTTTCCTTCTAAAAATGAATATTTTGCGATTGTGGTGGTGATAGACACTTTATTCGGTGCTATTTCCTTTTTCTGCTATTGTATTGTGCTCTGACTAAATTTAATACGCATAATGTAAGCAATTAGTACGTTCGGTCACTATGCAAAAAAAGAAAAAATTCTCCAGCCTCCGGTCGATTTTTGGATGTCCTCCGCACGGTTTTTTTGTATTCGGCAAAGATTTTTCCCGATGTACAAAGACTTTTCGGGACCGTCTTTGTACATGTACAAAGATTTTTGGGAAGACAAAAATTGCAAAAAAGGTCTAAAATTCGAAAAAATTCCGGCGCTTCGCGCTGAAATGAGTAATTGTGTGTTCTATATATCTTTATAATGGCAGAAATTGCATTTCAAAAGTAAAAATGTCAAATTTTTCGGCGCTTCGCGTCGTTTTAAGACAATTCTTAGTGATTTTTGCCCTTAGAGACCCAGAAATTAGCTAAAGCACACTACGAAAAGTCGAATAACTCTGTTTTTACGACACTGAAATCGCTGCTGTACCATATTATAGTACCCAAAAATTTTGTGTGTACAAAATGTACAAAGATTTTTAGGAAGACAAAAACTGTAAAAAGGTGTAAAATTCCCAAAATTTTCGGCGCTTCGCGCCGAACTGATAAATTATTTGTCCTATATATCTTTAAAATGGCAGAATTTGCATTTAGAATGGAAAAATGTCAATATTTTTCGGCGCTTCGCGCCGTTTTCAGATAATTTTTAGTAATTTTTGGCGTCATAAACCCAGAAGTTAGCTAAAATACACTACCAAAGATCGAAAACCCTGTTTTACCACACTAAAATCGCTACTGTACTTTATTATAGTACACAAAAATTTGCATGTACAAAATGTACACAGACTTTTGGGGACCATCTTTGTACATGTACAAACGGACCTTGTACAGAAAAAAACACTGGTCCTCCGGCCGGAGCACCGGAGTGGAAAAAATGGTGGGATTTGCCGGAGGCCGGATCTCCGGTCGATCACTACTTGTCATCAATCAATAGAATATAATCTCTCAAAATACCCAAGCGAAAATTTTCCTGAAGAAGAGGTTTTGCTTAAAAAGGTCAGTGAAAAAGGCAAATTACAAAATTCTTCTAGAATTTTTCTTTATCTAGTCAGTGTTTTTTTTGTACAAGGTCCGTTTGTACATGTACAAATATGGTCCCCAAAAGTCTTTGTACATTTTGGACATGCAAATTTTTGTTTACTTCAATAGTATAGTAGTGATTTTAGTGTGGTAAAACAGGGTTTTCGATCTTAGGTAGGGTATTTTAGCTAATTTCTGGGTTTCTGACGCCAAAAATTACTAAAAATTGTTTCAAAACGGCGCGAAGCACCAAAAAAATTGGCATTTTTCCATTCTAAATGCAAATTCTGCCATTTTAAAGATATGTAAGACAAACAATTACTCATTTCGGCGGCCGAAAATTTTTGGGAATTTTACACCTTTTTACAGTTTTTGTCTCCCCAAAAATCATTGTACATTTTGTACAAACAAATTTTTGGGTACTGTAATACGGTACAATAATGATTTTAGTGTAGTAAAAACAGAGTTGTTCGACTTTTGATAGTGCATTTTGGCAAAAATCACTAAGAATCGTCTTAAAACGGCGCGAAGCACCGAAAAATTTGACATTTTTTCTTTTGAAATGAAATTTCGGCGCCGAAAATTTTTGCAAATTTCAGACCTTTTTTGCAATTTTTGTCTCCCCAAAAATCTTTGTACATTTACAAAGACGGTCCCGAAAAGTCTTTTACATCGGGAAAAATCTTTGCCGAGTACAAAAAAAACACTGTATCTACCTTTTAGCTTGAACATTCTTAGTCTTAGACTGATTTCAGAGCTTAATACGCATTTCTGAAAATCAAGAGTTACGCAACAATAAGAGGCACTACAAATAATTCTTGACGGTAATATAGAGAATCCGAGAAGAGTATACACGATCTTGGATGGTGCAGGTGGTTTCCCCGTTAGAAACGTTTTCCAGCCCACAGAAATTTTTAAATCCACCGGAGTTCGCGACTTTTTGCAAAAGTTCCCAAAAGTTTCCAGAGAATTCGTAGAAAAAGTGTTGTTTTATGCCTTTTCAGCTATCTATTTATTTAAAAAAGTCAAATTTCCCGCGCGCCGCGCTATGCCCTCCTTTTTGGATTATATTTTGTTCAATTTGTACGAATTCTTTTTATTTTTTTCGAAATTTTTCAAATGTTATGCTCCAAAAGATCGACCTTAGTTAGAAACATCGAAAAACGATGGTTTTGACGCGCATCCACCATCTGCGGGCCAAAAAAAGGCACATTCAAATTACAACCCCCAAGCATTCCCACACTATGCATGTCTACAGAAGATATGTCAAAGATCTCCAAGCTGAATAGTCATAAAGTAAAATTCGTCAGCTTGAATAAAGAATCTTCATTAAAGCAAGTCGATTGTCAGCAATTTTACTACAATTCGAGAGTTTGTGTTGTAAAGTGTCTTTAAAAATTTCAAAATGACCTAACAGGATGTAAAGATGAATTTTAAAACACGGAATTTAAGATGGGAAACAAAAAACAGCAAGTTTTTATTCCACTATGAATGTTAAGCCAAAGGAGGTGAGAAATATAAGCAGAAATACGAAATTACATATACATGGCAGCCTGCTCAGCAATCCGTATTTATAAAGCGGCTCATTCATGACGCATGCGAAGAAATAAGCGATAAGCTGTAAACCAGATTGATAACAGGTCAATCGAATTTGATCATAGTCAAATTTGCCTTAAGAAGCACAAGAGAGTTGAAAAATGTAAAAGGAAGTGATAAACGTTCAAGATTACGGAAAGCGCTTTAGAAATTTCGAACAAATTAAGTCACGACCAGGTTCCGGCTTATACGTTTTTATTTAAGCAATGACGTTATGTTGTGCAATAAGATGTTAAGCTGGATGAATAAAACCTTGCGTGAAAGTCCACGACGCAGGATGTATCTAAAAACAAACCGCGTGAGACACATTAATTTTTAAGCGGGCAAGAATCTATCATAAAAACTAAGACACTGTCATCTATAATGAAAACGAAGACACATGAGTTATTTCTTAATCATGCACGCTTCGATTTATTGAAAAAATCGCAACAAAAAAGCGGTATTCATTTCGAGATTTATTAAATCATTGCGAATTAAATGAGTTTTTCGCTAGCAGTTACAGGCTCTCATGAAGGACATTTTTTATCGTAAGGACGAGAAGCGCTTAATGCAATAAGCGGCACAAAAGCTTTACTTTTAGAGTACCGATTGTCTGTTATAAAGTCACGTTCAGTATCTTTAGTCTACAATGACGAGTGGTTTTAGAAAGCAACCATTATAATGCGACATTAATTGACTCGTATCAATCAAACGAGAGCAAAATTAAAATCTAATCACAACAGTCCATCCAAACTAGATAATTAGCCGAATAGGACACTGAAAACTTATCAGTATTCAATTAAAATACTTAAATCAACTTACATTTTTACACCTCAATGATGTAAAATTTCACGAGAAATTTCAAACCAAGCACTCGGATTTACAGTTTACAGCCTTGTTACTCCAAAGAATCACAGCCGCAATTATGCATATAATAGTGGTGGGAGATACCCCACCAAAGTTGGTCGCCCTCGTTCCCCCATAGCCAGAAAATTTTTGAACCTCCTTAGAAAAATTGCGTTTTTTGGCCGGTTTCACTTTTTTATAGGTTTTTGGCCAAGAATTAGAGGTCATTTTACCCCCTCCCCACCCTTAAAATGGCCGTGACCTCGCAACCGAAATTTAGAACCGTTACACGTACATATGGCCGCGATGTGAATGACCCTAAAGAAACACTTTTATGATTTGGCATTTTCATGTAGAGTTACATCATTCTGTCTCAAAAATTGCATTAGATTTAATGGAAGCATTGAAATTAAATACCTACATATTGTCAAGCCTAAACTTTGCTAGTTTTATCTGATTTCTTTTACTCAGTCAGTTTCCTCAAAAATTTAAAATCAAGAACGATTTTCAAGAAAACGTTTTAGTAAAAATAGGATCTTGTCCGGGCCCTCCAGAATTTCATTCCATATTGGCTTACGTGTGAATCAATAAAAGGTGTCCCCGTTGATGCAAAGGGCCTTCCTTAGGAAACTAATTGAGAAAAACAACGCCTCAAAATGGTAAAATGCCAAAACATTGTGAGCTTCAACTGAAGCAGCAAGCCACTAATTTGATATTCTATTCCGTCCGCTACAACAAATGCCATAAAATGGTCCGAATGCAGTGTATGATTTTAGAATCAAGTCTATTCAGACGTTATTAAAAGAGAAAAGACTTATTTAATGTAGTTTTTATATTTAATAGTCTCTTATTAGTGCTTATTTTCAGCTCTGGCTTCTTCAGTGTCTATGGAGCGCTTTTTGTAAAATGTATGCGGCCGAAAACTCGTCGCGATAATCTCATTTCCAGTGAATGAGTGCCAAACCTAGCGTAAAATTTATGTTAACCAGATAAACAAGCCAAGTCATAAAGAAACGATTTATCTCGCACAGACAGCTCCTATTGTCGATCTTTCATCCAATTTTTGATTCAATGAATTAATAACAGTCGCTGATTTACGAAATTACTAGATAATGAACTAATATTTTGCCAAGATAATGAAAGCACAAACCTCTTATTCGTATCAATCTTTACAGAATAATTATTGAAAATGATGCAAAGCAACAAAAATAAATATAGGGCTTCTATCAAGCGCGGATTCAGAGTGGGCGGGGGCGGCTGGAACCTGCTGTCCAAAAAATAGCGGGGCGCAAAAGTAAGTAATGTGTTTTTTGAAGATTTTATCTTTATCACGAGTTTTCAAATTTTCCAGCGCTTCGCGCTGAATAGTACTCATTTAAGACATTTATTGACTTTCTTGGCGTTCTGAAAACTTTATTTTCGAGTCAGAAGAGTAATTTATGTACAAATGAAGGGTTTTTAAGTTCTTTCAATGATTTTTCGGTGCTTTGCGCCAATTTTCGGACCAATTTTGCGCTTTTTTCTTAGAAAATTTGGCGACTTATTTAGGTGCAGTGCACAAATTCCCATTCGATTTGTGACACAAAATGGATCTAACGACAAAATGTTTACATAAAAGTAATCTGCATAATATTCTTTATGAAAGTTGTCAACTATTAAGAAAACCTAGTAGTTTAAAATGAAGATTATGATACATTACGGCATAAAAAATAATGTAAATGAGTGCTACACTCAAAGAAGAATCAATGATAGAATAAAGGAAAGTAAGACAAAAGCAAAGGATACGATAAAACATGATTGTCAAGAATAGGATCATCCTTTATCGCTCAAAATGATTTTTCTATTTCAAAACTGCTAACCCACAAAATTACTTTAAGAAGTTTTAAAAGAGAATGGAATAGAAATAAATGATTTAGAAATTATTTCTAAAATAAAAAATCTTTAAGCGAAACTTACAGAGTCAAATAGGCTGGCAGTGTGAGACGATTCCGTAATGCTTAAAGGGCGTTTAGCGACGTCAGTTTTTGTACAGTGGGAACTTATGCCAGTGTTTACATGAGAAACTGGAAAAAGATCCGTAAATAGAGATGTTGCACAGTAAGGTGTCAAGTCTGAGCCTCCTATAATCAACGGCATGGTTCGAGTGAGTTTTTGACCTTGTCCTCGGGCCTAAATGAGCAAGCGATGTAAAATTCAAAATGTAATAAATACTGATTCGTGCGCGCAATATGTAGAAAAAACCCTTCATTCCTTTGCTGGCACCTGACAAGCTAATAAGATTGTACAAATCAAATAATATCTAGGAATGCAAAAAAGTTGAAGACGTCGCCTGGGGGACTACTTGATACATTAAATCTTTTTTACGAGTTTTTCTTAGGAATATGTGACAAATCAACGAATCTAAAATAAAATAGTAAAGGCGGACATTTAAGTATCGAAATCGGGTCGCTTCTGCTCGCGAAAATCTGATAAGTCTAATTTGACCACTGTCTTCACAAAACGGAAGCAAGCGATGTCCCTGACAAAATTCCAACAACATTTAGCTTCTTTGTCCAGGAAAAAGATTTTGAGGCCGAGACAAAGATTTTTTGAAACGATTTTAAAGAATGTACGAAGGCTTCCTGAGGGCAAAAGTAAAGTAATAATAATAATAATTTGTCAGGCGTTTTTAGGGAATAATTCAAAAAATTTTCTGCGGTACGCGCTGATCGTCATAATTACCATGCGTTTAGCTTCAAGCGCGTAATTTAAACCCTCGACAGTTAATCTTTGTACAACCTAAACACATTTTGCACCTACCTTTTCTGCTTCTATAGATTTAGCGCACGAATTAAGTTCTTTTTGAAAGCTTACGAGTGCTTTATGTTTAAAACAATATTTTTTAACGTATATTTCACATCAAACTCATAAACACAAATGACGCTTTACGTCATATTTCGTTAGCGTAGATAGGGTGACTAAAAACAAACCACCTATTGGACCTATAACTTATTAACGACGAAGGCAAATGACATATAATTTCTTTTTGCAGTAAACCTATCATTTTTGCATTGAGGCGTGAAAATTATAATTTTAGTTATTGCGTTGTCCTAAACATACACGCACTTTAGTAAAATTCGTTTTTGAGTCGTGGACGATTCTATAAGAAGCGAAGCATGAATTGTTCCTGTTGCCCTTTAATCTATAGTACTGTATGACAGATGAATGAAAGATTTTATGCTAAAATCCATTCATTTGACTATCAAAGGCTCGATTGGCTTAATTGTCCCGTAAGCTGCTGTAAAATAATCAAGCTTTTATGTCCAAAATTGCACTTGACATTTTTACAAATGTTTGTTGATCAAAACTGCTTAAGTACGGACGCAACAACTCAGAGTCATATTTAAGAGGAAGGATACGCAGGGGCGGCCGACCTCTCTTGACCGAAAACAAAATTTGATGGGCAAGAAAATGCACGGAAAGATGGGAAAACCGAATGTCTTTATCGTCAAATCTTCTAATTTTCGGCGCTTCGCGCTAGATATGATGTATTTTCATAATTTTGGCTTAAACGGCCAAAAAACGACACATGTTATAGCCTTGTAAGTAGGAAAAAATTTTTTCGAAAAGTTCGTATCGTATGATCTTATAGATAGCGCGTGTCGAAAAACGTAAAAAAGTGCGGTTTTTGAAAGCTATCCCGACGAATTTTCCGAGATATAGACCAATTCATGTTGAGTCCGCACCCCTTGACCGAATCCTGGATACGGGCCTGCAACAAACCGTAATAAAAGTGCAGCTATTTCATGCAGACTCAATCAGAGTTATAAACAGATGATTAAAATTTCATAAAAGCAAACCGTGAAACCGTGTTCAATTATCATTTCTTGTTGAAGAGTTTCAGTTTTGTTAAAGTTATCTCATTTTATGTACTGAATCCGCAAAGTCCAGGAAAAGCTGCTTTCACATAATTAAGCGTTAACCAACGAGAGCTCAATCAATGAGATTTAAACTTCATCAAATTCCTACAGAAATAATAACCTTTAATACCAAGAGAGCCGCATTCACCTTGCTAAGTACGGAAGTATAAGAAGCAAAGTGCGGTCCGTTTTTTAGCCACCCTGTATATGGCAAAAAATGTATTATTTATAATTCTGTTAATTCAGCTTTCCGAGTCTACTTTATGCGTACATTTAGACGAAAAATCGAAAAAATTCCGGCTCTCTGCGCCACACTTTATTGCTAACTTAATTTAGGTCAATGAAAACAGTCTTAGATAGCATTTTCGTCGTGTATTCGGCCAAAAAAGGCTATATTTAAGAGTACACCTATTTAAAAGTATGTAAAGAAAAAATTTTTGCTCGTCTAAGACATTCCCGAGATCTTTATACACGAACAAAGAAGCTCGTACAAAAAACAGTGCGTCTTATAAGGATCAGAGAATAAAAGCAATAAAAGCATTACGAGTGTCAACAAACCATTAAAAACTAATTACCTGTATCTCGTTCCGGTAGCGCTTTCCGGAAGCATTCTATCATTATCGAAACGAAATTATTTGTGCTTATTACAGTAACAACAAAAATGGTGAGACTTTTCACTACGAGGTGAAAACAAATTGTTTTTCTATAATTTTTTTTTGCTTATAGCTCATAATTAAACGAACTGGTAGGAAGGAGAAGGTAGAATTTGCCCTCGCCTTAGACTATAGCAATCAGCTTGGAAGCGAAAGGAAGAATTTCCTCTTGCCTTAGACTAAAGCAACTAGTTTCTCGAAATCAAGTCAGATTTTGAATAAGAGCGACAGCCTTTACAGTCGATTAAGCACACAGATTTTAGGTCCAAGACTTGAATTCGGAAATTCGAAAATGCTTCATCCATTAACATAAAATATGAAATTTAGAGTGAAAGAAGACAAAATCATTTTTATAAATGGGTGTAAATTACTTATTCGATCATATCACTGTTTTTTATTTTTGTACGGGACAAAGATTTGGAGCGATCGTTGTATATACATCTTTGCACACAAAGTAAAGGCAGTTTTCGACCGATTTTCGATTGCACAAAAAATCTAAGTTTTCTGTACAAAAAAAGAAAACAGTGGATCATATAATATAATTTTGGTACTCATCTTATTCCATCCACAATAATCATTTTGCAGCTATGACGTGAATGAACGATAAAATCAATTATCTTGCTGAAAAAATAAGCTCAATAAAAGAATTGAGATCTGAATTATTTAATCAGTCGTCAGAAACAATCTCTAAATAATGAATCCCGCAGATGTTGTCTTGGCTTTTTAATGTCACAACGCGAAATTTGAAAAACGAACGATTATACCACCCAAAATTTTCAATTATTTTATCACATATACAACCTACTACCGGTTTCTTCGTAAAATACCCAGTTTAATTGCTAGATTCGCGTAGAATAATGAGAAAAATTTAATGGTCGGCTAATCAAAAATTAGTTCATGGAATAAAAAAGGCATTAGGGACCATATGTTAAAAGATCATTGTTGTCACGTCACATGTGAATCACCATCTGATTGGTGAAAAATTATTCATCGAATAAACGAAGCATATAAATTATCAAGCGACCGTTCGCAGCACGCTGGTCTTAATTAAGAAACGACAAACAAATGCAGGATACGAGACAAAATAAAGCCATTGAGTATAAACTCGATTAAAAAACACGCAAAGCGCGGCAATTTTATCACAAAATAATAAGAAAAAGGCTTTCAAGACGCAGGAAGATGGGTGCGATTAATTATTGATTGTTCAAGACACAAATGTTATACCTTCACGAATGTTTTGTAATTTTTCCGAGCAACGGTTGCCAATTCGTTGCATGCGGGCCGGCTTTTTTGTAAGCCATCATCATTATTGGTAGCCATATAATTTCGGTCTAATTTCCATTCAACGCAGCTCGAGCGCTTTAAAATAAGAAGGAGTTTTTACCTTCGCTTCATGGAAGTAAATTATAACAAGGTTTTTTAAGCTGAATAATGCAAATGTTATGCCAGTTCATAATTAGGTATGTGGCTGGCTCCGAGTAAATGAAGTGAAATATGTAAATAAGAAAAAGCTCTTTACGAGAAGCGGCTAGGTATTTATTTATATGGTTTCTTTGTATTCTAGAAACAATCTAGAAACAGAAAAGCTGAGGCGTATGAGAGGGGCTGAGGTATTTATTTAATATGGTTTCTTTGTATTCTAGAAACAATCTAGAAACAGAAAAGCTAAGGCGTATGAGAGGGGCTGCTGACGTTTAATGAAGGTTGCTGTTCGAGAGAAAAACGTTGAAGTAAATCAATATCGGACCAAAAAAGGTCCAACTTAATTAGGTGCAATTATGTAAATAAGATGGCTAATTTATCATTTCATTTCTAGGCGTTGTATTAACTAAGCCGCGAAATTGCAAAAAAGATAGAATTGATTATATAATAATAATTCTAGAGTGACGATGTATTTATGAGTAAATTTTTTCACCAAAGATCGGTAATCAACGTCGTCATCAATTGGGTCTTCTTGTTTAACGCCATTTTTGACAGCATCACATTTTAGACTGAGCGAAATTTTCGATAACCAAGTCGTTGATGCATCCTCTTGCGAGATTGGTTCGAGCTTCATATTCGGACGAAGACTTAGTAAAAAGGTGCGTAATACTCGGATTAATAACATAATCATGTTTATTGAGAAATACTGTTTGCCTAAGCAAAGCACTTATTTTATGCACTTCCGTAGTATCTACATGGTATGTAATTATAAATCAGGCCTTGCTTATATTCTATCTAATTTACTCAAGAGCTCTTCCGCTAAATTTAATTTGCGCGAATTAGACCACAAAAATGGCTTAAGGCCACACGTGGACGTGGGGGGTTGGGGGTATGCACTCCCCAGAAGCTCGAATACCCCCAGAAATCAAAATAACCCCCCTCCCAGAATTCAATTTTTGAATTTTTTGTTTTTTTCGCTTTTTCTTGATGCAAATGTATAGTTCTTGATGAGGAACGTTGAAAAATGGTGTTTTTTCGCTATACCACCATTTTTAAGAGCATTTTTTGACCTTTGAAAATCCTTGCATCGCCCAGAATTTCGGTGCTGCCCACCTATGCTGGCCGTCGGACAAGGTCGAAGGTCATCCTATAAATTTATATATTTACTGTCATTCCTGTCGTGATACTTTAAAACTTTTGCAGTCGCTTTACTCTTTCTCAAAAACCTCTCGAAGACTTAATAAATCACGTGGTATAATTTTAAATAAGATACCTAAATTAATCGAATTTGTCAAATTAGATTGTTTTAATATGGCATACGTACATACGTATATCTAGATGAAAGCTTTAAATTAATTTATTTATATTTTTTTATTTATAAGACAGTTATGGGCTTGAAATTGATAGGAACACAACAAAAACACAATGTTTGCACTTTTTAGAACATGAAAAAAACTTTTTTTCCGAAAAATTCTATTAAATTTCGCGAAACCTTGTACATGGAAATAAATTTTCAGGGTTCAAACGAGCAGCTATGTACAAGTTCTTGATTTCATGCAAAAAGTGGGCTAATCAAGGAGCAATGGAATTGTTGCTTTAAAAAATTATTGCATCTACGTAGGGATGGCCCCAGTCCACACCGCAGACTCGTATACGAGAATGCATTTGCAAGTATGGGGCATAGCACAAGGCCAGGGTCGGTAGAGCGGAAGGAAGTCCAAACAAATTTAACGCTCTCGATTTTTTTGCTGTTTAAATGGCCAGAATGGTCAAGAAAGTCTACGTACATATAAAATGCTTTTCCGTAGTGACATCGCATGTTTAGTCCATTTTTGCTGCATTGTATCACTTTTAACAGTGAAAACATACAGAAATAGATCAGTTGGGGCGCTATTTGAGTGAAAAGTAAAGTGACGTATGAAGAAATCCGGCGCGAAGCGCTGGAAAATATTTGACATCGTTACTGCTTTTGACCTCAGAAATGGACAGCTCCTGTCAGGCTGACCCTTCACCGGGGATTAATACCCCCTCTCCCCTATGTGCATTTATGGTATTGTTACATAGCAACTGAACTCATTGATCAGTTATTGATCATTGATCAATTACCTTACATACATGTGAACTAAAATCAAAGACATCGTTTTATTTATTCTGCAAAAACTTATTCACGACCACACCCAGGTATACATCCGTCCACGTTTACATGCGTACAACTATTCAGACTAAATACCTCGCAAAAAAACCTACAGCTGCTGTTTTGGATAATTGAGTGAACGGTCCTTTATCCAGTCCAATTAGAGTTTATATCAAAAACTAGCCTGCAGCAAAATGTCCATCGTAGGCTAACTAACGCAAACTGCAAGCAATTCAATAATGCAGTCTGCAAATTAATTATATTCGTACGACTATGTTAAAACTCGATGCATCATTCGATACAGGACTAAACAGAACAAGGATCGTAAGGGGTAGAAATTTTTACTATCGATTCCAGTCGAGCAATGACTTGATATAAAGCAAATATCCAAATACGTCGCTAAAGTCAAATTTATTGCGATCGAATAATAATAAGAATTAAACCGATTAGGAAGAATCATTAATATAGGTCATATTCAAAAAGCATACCTACATATAAAAAAGTCTGTTTCACTTAACTTCATACATAAATTTTGAGAATTTTCCTCGATAGTAAGCCGAGGGTTTCACGATATTATATGTCAGATGAATGCTAAAATCGCAATCTGTCAGCTTATTGTCGGAGATGGTTGTAAAATTTATGACCGAACTTGTGTGAAACAGACTATAGTCCAGCCCTTATTTCGAAATGATAGGTATGTAGGTACAAATCTTAATTGCAAAAGGGCACATAAGTGCTAGCAAATAGCTATAGAAATGCTTTGAGTTTAAGAAACATGTGTCGCATTTTTAATGCGTATTATATCGAAAAATTTTGATTCATCCGCGTGTAAACGAAAGTTCCGAAAAATAAAGAAAAAATATCAGAAATTCATGTTCAAAATGCAATTACAGCTTTCCAAAACTATTTTTACTACAAAAGTCTCAACATTTTTCACGTTTCGCGTTCAATTCTATGTACTATCTAATTTTCTTATCGGAATAATTGCAAAAATCTTTAAAACAGTTATGTATTCGAGTTTCTATGGAGAGAAATGGATTTAAAAACCAACAATTTGATATATGTAGGTGCAAAGCGCGCAAATCATTTGACAATTTCTTTTGCTCGCAAATAAATGTGGGTCGCCCAAAAAAGCCCCAATTTTTAACAAAATTACTTTCCCATCTAGTAAGACGGATGTAAACAATTATCTATAAACGCACGTGGACAAAAGATTTCAAAATATCACTGTTAGAATTATTCGAAAGTTTTCAAAGTCAAAGTGTCGATTTAATAAACAATCCTTCATCGACCAATCGCGCGCAATTTCCCAAAAATGCCTGTTACAACCACGGTTTTTTTTTGTATTCGGCAAAGATTTTTCCCGATGTACAAAGACTTTTCGGGACCGTCTTTGTACATGTACAAAGATTTTTGGGAAGACAAAAATTGCAAAAAAGGTCAATAATTCAGAAAAAATTTCGGCGCTTCGCGCCGAAAATGAGTAATTGTGTGTTCTATATATCTTTATAATGGCAGAAATTGCATTTCAAAAGTAAAAATGTCAAATTTTTCGGCGCTTCGCGCCGTTTTAAGACGATTCTTAGTGATTTTTGCCCTTAGAGACCCAGAAATTAGCTAAAACACACTACGAAAAGTCGAAGAACTCTGTTTTTACGATACTAAAATCGCTGCTGTACCATATTATAGTACCCAAAAATTTTGTGTGTACAAAATGTACAAAGATTCTTAGGAAGACAAAAACTGTAAAAAGGTGTAAAATTCCCAGAATTTTCGAGCGCTTCGCGCCGAACTGATAAATTATTTGTCCTATATATCTTTAAAATGGCAGAATTTGCATTTAGAATGGAAAAATGTCAATATTTTTCGGCGCTTCGCGCCGTTTTCAGATAATTTTTAGTAATTTTTAGCGTCATAAACCCAGAAATTAGCTAAAATACACTACCTAAGATCGAAAACCCTGTTTTACCACACTAAAATCGCTACTGTACAATATTATAGTACACAAAAATTTGCATGTGCAAAATGTACAAAGACTTTTATGGACCATCTTTGTACATGTACAAACGGACCTTGTACAAAAAAAAACACTGGTTACAACGCGTAGTAGCGAACATAAGTTCGAAAATATCCAATATAATTCACTGAAGTCTAATTTCTTCAATGCGGAAGAATGATTTGAGAATCGCACATATTTCATATGTTGAAGCTTTCGCCGCATCCACACGTTCCTTTAATATTAGGATTAATAAAAACGAATTCGGACGACAATTGACTCTCTACGAAATCCATTTGAGTTCCAAGTAGGGACAACTGGGCTTTGGCATCAATAAAAATTTTGGCACCATTCTGCACAACTTCGATGTCAAATTTTCCCTTTTCCGCCGCATAATCTAATACATATGTAAAACCATTGCAACCTCTTTGTTTGACGCCGATCTTAAGACCTATTGAAAGTTAAGTTTAATAGTTTAAGTGGAGCTATTTTGTTATCAATAATACAACACACGCACTACAATCAAAAGTTCCGGAAGAGGGACAAACTGAGTTTTCTTGACGAAGGGGGGGGTGAATGAGTAATTTTTTACCTAATCAATGTCAAATTAATTCGTCGTAGTTTATTCCGCATAAATTTTTATGGGTAAATTCGCATGGAAAAATAACAATAAGGGTCATGGAATGATCTATGACATCAGGGCCGTATGTAAGGGAAAAAGGGGCAGGGGCGGCCGCCCCCTTGTACAGAAGAAAATTTTGAAAAGTAAGATACTGCATGGAAAGATGGATAAATCGAATGTCTTAGTCGTAAAATCTTGAAATTTTCGGCGCTTCGCACCGGATCATTTTTTTGTACAAGGTCCGTTTGCACATGTATAAAGATGGTCCCCAAAAGTCTTTGTACATCTTGTACCCACAAATTTTTGGGTACTATTATACGGCACAGTAGCGATTTTAGTATGGCAAAAACAAAGATGTTCGACCTTTAGTACCTTTACCTTTAACCTTTAGTAGTGTATTTAAGCTAATTTCTGGGTCTCTGAGGGCAAAAATCACTAAGAAAGAATCGTCTTAAAACGGCGCGAAGCGCCGAAAAAAATTAACATTTTTCCTTTTGAAATGCAATTTCTGCCATTATAAAGATATATAGAACACGCAAATACTCATTTCAGCCGAAGGACCGAAAATTTTTGCGAATTTTAGACTTTTTGCAATTTTTGTCCTCCCAAAAATCTTTGTACATGAACAAAGACGGTCCCGAAAAGTATTTGTATATCAGGAAAAATCTTCGCCGAATACAAAAAAGCGTGCACCAGATATGAAATATTTTCTATCAATTTGATTTATCGCGACCAAAAAATGACACTTTTTACATAGGTTTTTGAGAAGAATTTATTTAAAGTTCGAATATTATGATCTTCACGGATAATGCATGTCGAAAAACGTCGAAAGAAAGCGGTTTTTGAGAGCTATCTCGGCGAATTTCCGAGATATAGATCAATTCATGTTAGGTCCGCCCCCCATTGCCGAATCCAGTATATCGGGCCTATGTAACATCAAAAATATACCAATGAAATAATGGAAGGAAACCGTCTGAATTAACGATCTGAACATTCTGCTCAGGCCCGTCTGTATCCAGGATTTTGTTTTGAGGGAAGAACACGACCAAAATTTTTTAAAAACATAAGTGGGGACCAAAGGATGAATTAAAAAAGACGTTTTACGACCACTAGATCTGTACAATTTGTAAATTTTGCTACCCATATGCATACCTGGGCAATGGCTGACGGTTCGCCCCGTCCAACTTCCAGCCAAAAGGGTGGGTGGGTCCCTAGACCCTGAAAAAGGTAGATCTGTCCCGGTGGATCCGTGCCTGAAAAAGGTGGGTCGTTCAGCTTAATAAGTGGGTCAGTCACTGAAAAAGATGGGTCCATCCATGAAAAAGGTGTCGAACAGTGTTATAAGATGGTTCCTGTGCATGTTTTGCAAACTGATCATGATATACTGTATCTAGCATTTCCTTAAATTATCTCCAAAAATTTTCTCCCTGTACAAAACATAGCCCCGTCCAAGTTACCCCTTCGCCCCGTCCAACTTTTGGTTCGGCCCGTCCTGGTGATGGGCCGATATGGGGCATTGCCCAGGTATGCCCATATGCCTTAAATATGGTGATAACCCAATGGACACCTCAAAAAAATCTAATGTCCTTCATAAAATCTGTACAAAACAGAAGACATAGATGCGAAATACGCTTTAGGCTGTATAAAGACTAAAAACCTGTAATTGTAATTAATAAATTCGGCGCACATCACTAGAATTTTTTTGCGATTTTTGGCTAAAAAAGCAAAAAAATCATTCCCATATTTCGTTTCCCCCTATTCCCCCTGGAAACGGGCCTGATTCTCCTGCTCAAGAAACAAATATTTGTACTTAAAATTCTGCTGTTAAATGTCGTTTAACGCTTTTTCATAGTTCGGACGATAGATTTGGTTCCAAAACGGCCTGAGAGGGGATGCCTTTCAAAAGTCCTGGTAAGGGGATAACCCCCATATTCCCTACCCCCACCCCAGTGTGCATGTGTGAACGGTGAATCATACCATAATTTTTACAGTAAGATCGGATAAAACTGTATAATCGAAGTGAGCGAAACATTTAGTCATCGAAACTTTTTAAGACCACGGCGAACATAATCAAACGTAAAACAAAAGTAAAAACAAGGCGCATATATGAAAACTCCTACGAACGAAACCGAAATGCGGAAAAAATATTTCAAAGGAATAATTTTAAGAATACGTGGAATAACAAAAGTGCAAAAAAAGTGACTAGCATTTATTATGAAGGCATAAACAGCATATAGAGGGGGCAGGGTTTTGAATTTTTCAAAATTAAAACATATCGGAACGCTGTAAACCAGAAGTTTTCAACGGAGAGATAAGGAAGAATTTCTTCGAAAAATTGACTAGGCTTGTGCTAGTTTTTGATTGTAAACTTTGCTAAAAAGTACGAAGAGTGTTAAAAAAGCTGTTGCAATAACAACAATTATTAGACAAAGGGCCAGATGGGCAGGATAGGGGTGGCTAGAGAGAGGGGACGTGAAATTCGAGAAAGCTCAAATAGTATATAATTAGTGGCCTTCGGATGCGTTTAATGCCATTATGACCATAAGTTGGCGGCACCAAAATTCTGGGGGTGCAAAATTTTTCAAAAGGCAGAAAAATGGCCTTAAAAATGGTGGTATGGCAAATTTTTCAACGTTTCTCACCGAGCACAATCAATTGGCAACAAAAAAACCCCAGAAAAACAGAATAAATTTTCAAAAATTGAATTGGGAGGGACATACGTGGTTAGCAAGAAAATTATGGGGGTGCAAGATTTTTCAAAGGTCGAAAAATTGCCTCAAAAATGGTGGTATGGCGAAAAAACACAATTTTTCGACGTTTCTCATCGAACACTATCCATTAGCATCAAAAAATTGCGAAAAAAAGGGAAAAAATTAAATTGAATTCTGGGGGATATTTTGATTTCTGAGGGGGGTATTTTGGTTTCTCGGGGGGTGCATTTTATACTCCCCAAACCCCCACGCCCAGGTGTGATAACGACTTTCCATTAACCTCTTTAAATGTCACTTTCGACGGTATTAAGTCATTTAATTCCATTTTAACGCGCATTTTTCGGAAGAAATTTATATTTTTGACGACGTTTCATACAGATGATACAAAGAGCCTGATTGACGACCGTCGATAAGCATATAAATTTATATGAAAATTGATACTTGTGCTGAAAACTGACAAATATTGAAGAGAAACTTGGACGACTGACTTAGATTTCCTGCATGGGAGCCGAAAATTTTACAGTCATGTATTGCGTTTTTCCAGAATCGCTTGACAATAACCAAATTTTCGATTTTTAGGAAGACGTTAAAACCCCTACTCACCTCCATACATACCCGCATGTGCAAAGAGCTGAGCTGTATTTAGAGCGGAGCATTCATGCACAGCATGGGAATTCTGAGGGGAGGTGAAATTTTAAAGTGCCGTTTTTGACCCTAAAATGGTGGGTACGCGTTAAAAACATAGTTTTATGGCGTTTCTAACGATGCTCTATCATTCTAGAGCATAAAAACATACAAAATTTCGAAAAAATTCGAAAAAAGTCCAACAAATTGGTACAAAATATAGTCAAAACACAAGTATATGGCGCGAAGCGCCGAAAATTTGACACTAGATAGCTAAAAGCGCTTCACTTTTTTCTACGAATTTCTAGAACTTTTTGGTAACTTTCGAAAAATCGTCAATTTTAAGGGAAAGGGTTGAAAAATTCCTGGGGGTTAAACTTATTCTGGGGCGGAGGAGTCAAAATTCCCCAAACCCTTAAAGATCATGTACGGAGCGGAGATTGAAGGTAGCCACCACCACGGTCAAAGCCACCCCTTGCCCTTAAAAATTTCCTAACAGGTCAGTCATAACTAGATTTTTGTTCTTCGATCAGAAATTTTCAGAAATTCCGGGCCTTTCTACAGTTTGACGCTTATTTTATCATATTCTTGTGGGAAATTTGCTTCTTATATATTCAGCTGAAGAGCTCCTCAAAACCGCTTTAACATAAAAACATCAAAAATTATGGATTTTTGAGATTTTTGCGATTGAAGAGACCTCGATTTTTAAAGAATATGTCAACAACGTTTGGAGAACGGGGACTGTTATTAAGAATAGCAAACAATAAATCTTCAGGTTTCCTTAATGCACTAAAGGCCAAAAACCAGCAAATGCAGGTCATCAGAAACCAAACATACTGATAACTAGACAAATAAATTGAGATACAGCTTTTAAAAGCTCGCAATCTCAACACAGTCGAACTCGGATATGAGACAACCCTTAACACTAAACTTAAATGCGTCTTATAGGCGAGTGTGTCTTGTAAGCATTGAAAAAACATACTAAGTATGGAGTTTAGTAAACTGTTATCAAAGCTTGTTTCGATGATTTTTTTCATGATATTCAATGTGTATCTTACACGACAGATAAAACTAAGCAAAAGTCAATATGAATACTGAAAGGTCGAGTATCTGATAGGCGAGTTTCTAATATATCTCTATGCATTACGGAACGGATGACTGATACCAGAGATTTTTTGCGTCTTATAAGCCGAAAAGTCTTACATCCAGAGTGTCTTATAGCCGAGTTCAGCTGTATATCTGTATCAGCTCTAAGAGAATGCAGATTGATTTGAAGCCAAATCCACAAAACGGAATGACAAACATCTAGCTAACCTTTCATTTCTGGCTTGGCTGACAACAATTTTGTCACTTGCTTAACAGCTGAGTCAGTCAGAGTTAAGGCTGATCGACCTGCAGCTCCAGATTTAAGTGTGCTTTTGACAATTCGCGCAGCTGCTCCACTAATTGAGTGTGCCATTCAAACGAAAATGTAGCAAAACCTCTATAAGCTGCGACAATTCATAATATCGAACTAAATCAGATATAAGACTGATGTCCAGATTATACTGAAGCACTAACGCATTCCGAGACGTATACAAAGGCTAATAAATCTTCCGTTATTATCTGAAAAGTAAATACGGTTGATTAAGTATATTGATTCAATCTTTGAAACGATTTTGTACATGTTTCACAAAGTTAAACAGAATTGAGATGAGTAAATAGTCTGTCTTTAGCTTAGACGGCAAGGTTGCCGAATATACACTGCCCTAGATTATGTGGGTGATATAGTGCTCCCGCTTAGGTCGATGCCGCTTCCGCTTAGGTCGGAATCACTCCCGCTTAGGTCGAGATACAGACATTAGTTCGTCCGGTGACGTCATATTACTTACTATTCTGTAGAAGTTCCAGATCTATTTCGTCCCAAGCTTGCGGTTTAAAAACTCCATTTTTAGTCTTTATACAACCTGAAGCGTATTTTGCATTTAGGCATGTCTACTGCTCTGGACAGGTCTTGTGCAGAAAACGAGATTCGTTCATGAGGGTTTCCATTCCACTGAATTTTCACCATATTTAAGGCTTCTGGTAGCAAAATTTACAAAGTGTGCAGCTCTACTGATCGTAAAACTTCTTTCCAATCCATCACAAAGTGTGCAGCTCTACTGATCGTAAAACTTCTTTCCAATCCATCCTTTGTTCCCCTCATGTTTTTAAGATTTTGGTCTTGCCCAGGGGAACCAGTCAGGAGGTGCCCCCATCTGAAATGGAAAAAATATCATTATTTTCACAAGGGTCCCCCAAAACAAAAATTAAAATTCTCGAAGTCTACTGAAAGGACA